>CM038110.1:27863193-28038191 GCA_001642375.2 Mentha longifolia | reverse complement strand
TTGCATCTCTTACTATACATATGTATTAAAAATATTTTCTAAATCAACATTTTTGTTTATGAAATTCTTTACTTATTGCTGATTTTTTAAATATTTTAAACACTGGGCAAACATCCGACAATACAATTGTAAATTCACATTCATCATCACGTGTATACAAATGGATTAAACTTCCATGCATAGAACATTAGAATAGTGTCGTCTAACTTTAATTAAAATAGAAAATAAAATGAGGTAAAGAAAGTTTGAGCCCAATTGCTTTTGGGCCTCTTTTAGACCAAACAAAAGGGAAAAGACAGGAATTATAGACCATAAGAAAGTAAAAAATACTACTAATTATGTTAGGTTTGATGGGAGGAGTAAAGTTTCTGAGATTTGATATCTTTCTCTATTGAGATTTGTAATTTGTAGGACAAAAGCATTGGAATCTACTTCTCTCTCATATAAACTAATGTTGAAATTTGCGTTTGATAATTTAATTTAGGACCAAATCTCAAACATCATAACTACATGTCGGATTTAACAACACACATATGACTGCAGTAACGGTTCATTCTCATTAAATCCTCCTAACTTTAGTACTCCCTCTTTTTTTTTTTTTTAAATATCTCGGCCGCCAAATTGTACATACCAAATAAATATGTAAATCTATATTTTAACCTCATTTATTATTCTCTTTTTCTGAGCAATAGGGATAAAATTAAAAAAATATAACTTATTATGTCATCAAATTCCGCAATGAGACACTTAAAAACAAATAACAAAAATAGTAAATAAGACTTTAGAAAAAACCGGAGGAATATTATAATTTTGTATTTTATTTATTGATATTTTAATAACTAGTAATCCATCCATTCATGTAGTCTATCTTTCTTTATTGTGATGTTCTATTAATTGCTTCCTTATCTCCTCTCTTCATTTACTGTGATGAATTTTTATTTCAGGAAGTAAAGATGTTATTGTTATTTCTAAGTGTATATCCTCAAGATACTTTAAAAAACCACTCGAAAAACAACCAGGATTTCATATCAAGACGAAACTATATAAAACAACAGACTTCCACCACCTATGCATAGTCTTTGCATCCAATCAACAAATCAATGTAACATTCTTCTTCCTTCACTTATTCATAAAATCAAGTGGGTTTTCTCGATCCAAGCCGGGACTTGAAAACGGAATCGGGCCAGGGCCAAAACGTTTTATGACAAATTATAGGCGGGGGAGACGCGTTCAGGAGGGCACGGTGCGGTGCCGGATGAGCAATGAAAGTAGGCATTGTTCTCACCGGGCATTAACACCGATACTCCCTTTGGATAAACACTCATCTGCAAAATTTTCAAGATGTTGTGGGTAAGTAACCGCATGTACTAATGTCAAGATCAATGGATATGGTGAAAAACTAGAGAAGGTTAAATGGTTGGAAAAAGATCTTGCGTAACAATGTGTGACGGGTCAAAATTTATCGGACGGGTCACGACCCGGATCCACATAGTACCAAGCACCTACAAATATGCCTTTGTATATGTGCTAAAATTACACCCTACACTTAGACAACAGTAGGAGTTGATTCTTCATTTTAGCCATTAAACGAGGCTCTCCGTTGCTAAGACATTTCAGAAGAAAGAACATACAACGAAGGCTCAATGCAGCAAAAGTGAAGCCAGTTCAATGTAACTAGTTCCTTGGCTGCTAAACATAATACTCGTAGCAAATTTTCAGTCAAACAAACATACAAGCGTGGTCAATGCACATGAATGACCTCCAACACGAAGGGTCCATAAAGTTTAGTATCATTCACAATACACAAAACAGACTAAGTATTCACGAGCCTGTTTTTCTCCCTCTCTTCGTCGGGTCGTCACTTTCTTCCACTGTTGTCAAGAGGAGGTTGATATAACCTATCTATCTTTCTTATGTTATGTGGCTCTATCAGTACAAAGGGTTAATTAAGTAAGATATTTCATCCAAATTTTGCAGAATGGAAAGAATGCAAGATGTCAAAGCTAAACATAAATTGTTTAGGCTAGAATTCATGAACAAAATCACATGCTAGAGAGATAAAGAAGGGTCCATGATCATGAAGCATAAACCATGAAAGCAGATACCATATGTACTAATGTCTCATCCCTTGTATTACAGAGGATTTCACCACAACACTACTAAAGATAAAGGGGTTCACACTAATCACAAACAACAAGAAAGAATCAAAATCGAACTTTACACCAAGATCATGATGCGATATTAATGCAATTTTCAAACGCAAGATGATGATGATTTGTGTCAACTCATAAAAGGAAAAGTGAGAATTTTCAAGAAAATGGCATAGCGAAAATCACAGCATTTTGCTACCACTACTAAAAAAAGTAGATACACAACTAGCTAGAGTAAAATGACATGCCGTGATAAATTCAGGGTTTTTTTCAAGTGAATTATGTTCTTCCACAAAGAAACCATCATTTGCCATCATTCAGCACTTGAGAATAAAAGGGATCAGAGATGATCATAAAGAAAAAAATTCATCAAACGAAGGATTATTATTGCAGTGGGTGCGATAAGTAACTTCAAAAGTTCTAACAAATATGCTCGGATCAATACCTGTAAAGTTGAATCTCCATAGCTCTAGAAGGCCTAAAATAAAATATTTGAAAAAAAATAAAAATAAAAGTTTGATATAACTTAATTTGCACATCATTGGACATACCAACATGAATAGTCCAATTTAAGGCGATTTAGATGGCTTTTATTATATTGGAGAATAAAAAAGGGCCCTCATTGTAACAACCTTGTCTAACGGTGACTTTGATCTTCACAACAAAATCCCTTAAATAAAGGTAAAATCTTGCTACTTTAACATTCTACAATAAGCACAGAACTACTCGAGAATAAACTACACAACTTGAACTTTCCACAGTTAAAATCACTCACTATTAAGAGTAATAAACAATATTAAGTCAACTTAATCATGTTTAGCAATAATAACTTGCAAGAGAAAGTAATTAACCGCCACCACTCTCGCGGAGTTAATTTCTGCACCAACTGAAATTCAAGAAACCTTTTTTTTTATGCTTTCTTTAGTCTTATTCTTCTAGGGAGGGATTGAGGAGGAAAAAAGCCTGACATATTGCCTCCAATACTCATTTTTAAGGAAAAAAGAAATCATATTTCCATGGAAGAACACTACATTCAAGCATAAGAAATTTGATAGCTAGTAATTTGCAGGTTATTGTACAAAATGGAACTTATCCAATGCATTTTGGGACTGTGGAATTTCCTCATTATAATAAATAAATAAATAAACATATATCCAATAATCATAGTGTTTCGTAGCTATAATCAACACATAATTTCAAGAAAATTATTTTTCCATGAACAAAGTTACAAAGGAGAAAAAGGTGTACCTTGGGAGAAGGATAGTCCAGTTTTCCCACATTTGGGCCGCCGTCTCCTCCGCCAGCGGCGGCTTCCGACGATCCTCGGCCGGAGAAACCTCTCAAAAATAGCCATTACAAGAAACATGGAGATGAGAATAGCGGTGGCAACGAACCCAAACGACACCGCATTCACAGAGTTGTCAAAGCTTCTCCACTGATCCTCTCTCTCCACAACGCTGCCGCCGCTAACCGCCGCCGCCGCCACCCTCGGCGCCGGTGCCGTTACTTCACTAAAACTCAGACCACCGCCCCTCCCCATTATATATCTCCAAAATGCTCCTCTCTCTCATCACCAGCGGAGAAAAAATTCAGAAGAAACACACAAACCACATTTTCAAGTTCGATTTTTTTTATTAATGGGTTTATGGTTTTCTATGAGTTGATCGATGGAAAAATGGGCATTTGAGGTTGTTCTATGCTAAAGACAAAAAACAGAAAAAAGGCCCAGTTTTGATTTGGGTGATGGGATTCTGATAGTTTGCGTTGGTGAATGGAAAGAATCAACATTTAGTACATAAATGCATTTGGATTTCAAAGACAGAAGAGAGGAAAAATGGAGGAGCCAAGAAAATGAAAATGGTGGTGAGCTTCGAAGTTCGAGGAGTTTTTCTTTATTTTTTTTGCTACTAATTAACAAAAGCGCTAAATTCCAGTGGCATTCGGCCTTTTTCTTCACTCTTCACGGACTTCAAAATTTGATCTTTAGAGGAGAGAGAGAGAAAGGTTTGAGCTCGGGATGCAGCTACTACTACAAACGACATCCTTTCTTTACTGAGATTTATTATTCCTAAATATTAAAATCAAGGCCTTTTTTATTCTCATAATATGGTTAACTACCCCTTTAAAAAAGAATATGTAAAAATTATCTTTTTAAATGAAGTAATGTAAAAATTACATTTTTAATTATTTTAATGTGTTGTGGGTCTCATCTTTTATGTTTAAAAACTAACACTCACAATTCAATTATGGGTGAATGATGAATGTAAGAGGTGACGACTCACTTAATTTTTTATTTTATTATAATTATTATTATGAACAGTATTACTAATAAATTTTCTGCTTTATGTATGCATGCATGCGTGAATGGGCACAATTTGACTATTTTTTTTGTACAAATAATTCATCTCTAATATCACAGACGAAACAGTATTGGTATCATATGTCAACCACACCGAAAACTGAATATATACAACGCAAAATTGCAAATAGAATTTAGGAAAAAAAAAAAAAAACCAATTCACCAAAAAAAATTGTTCTGAGAAGAAGTAAACAAAGCTAAGCTGAGGAAGAGGAAGTAAACCACATTGCTTCATCGCGTTTCCGAATTATCCAACAATATAGGTAATCGTTTAATATCGAATTATATGTTTAGTAAGTAGTTTATGTATTTATTTTGGAATTTAATTGAATTTTCATAACATGTCGTATTTATGAAAATGAATTTATATGTTTAGGAATCAATATATAGATTTATTTTGAAAATTAATTGATTATTATTTTGATTTATTAATTGATTTATTTTGAAAATTAATTCTCTTAATTGATTTAATTCGAATTTTTTAGAAATTTGTAGTGTTTGTAATGTTAAAATTTATATTTAGGTTAAAAAAATTGAAATTTTTTTGGTATAGCCGGCCGGTCAATCGGACGCCGGAAAACGGCCGTCCGGTCGCGTATACCGGTGGCCAGAAAAATCACTTTTCTGGCCACGGGATGGACCGGCCGGCTATGCCCGAAAATTTCCCTACTTTTTCTTAGTATGGATAATTAATCACATGTTTTTTTGTAATTTTTTAAGTCGTTTATTAATTTTTGTTTGAAATTAATTGATTATTATTTTGTTTAAATTAATTCCCTTTAATTCGAAATCATTAGAAATTTGTAGTGTTTGTAATGTTAAAATTCATATTTAGGTTGAGAAAAAAAGTAGAAAATTCGGGAATAGCCGGCCGGTCAATCGGGCGCTGGAAAAGGGCTGTCCGGCCGTGTATTCCGGTCGCCGGAAAAATCTCTTTTCCGGCCATCCGATGGACCGGCCGGCTATGCCCGAAAATTGCTCTTTTTGTTCTTAGTATGGATAATTAATCACATGTATTTTGTAATTTTATTATTTTGTTTATTAAATTTGGTTTAAAATTAATTGATTATTATTTTGTTTAAATTAATTCTTTTATGTGATTTAATTCGAAATTAGTACAAATATGTAGTTTTTGTAATTTAAAAATTCATATTTAGGTTGAGAAGAAAAAGAGAAAAATTCAGACATAGCCGCCCAGTCGATCGGATGCCGGAAAAGGGTCGTCCGGCCGTGTATTCCGGTCGCCGGAAAAATCTCTTTTCCGGCCATTCGATGGACCGGCCGGCTATTCCTGAAAATTGCACTTTTTTTTTTCTTAGTATGGATAATTAATCACATGTATTTTTAATTTTATTTTTTCGTTTATTAATTTTGGTTTGAAATTAATTGATTATTATTTTGTTTAAATTAATTCTTTTATGTGATGGATTAAATCAGCATATATTTGTGATGTTCCTAACGAAATTAGTATATATTTATGTGTTTAATTTATTAATTTTATATTTATTTGTAATTATTATTAATTAAGTTGTAATTATTTGACTACAGATGACTGAGATCTACGTCAATATTAAATACGGGGGTATCTGGGATGATTCTGGTTATGAAGGTGGTGATGAGGTCAATATCCAATTATTAGTATCTTATGGGATAACAATTTACAACTTGAGATACATCATATCTCATTATTGCAACCCGGCGGGCTCCGATTTTGATATTTTTTATATAAGGAAGAGCGACCGCGGACGTAATGCGATTTCACGTTTGACGAGTGACGATAAATTACGAGAATTATGCAATGGTTTTATACCAACAATATTCGTGAAGACGAAAGATGGAGCATCCTCTTCACATGTCGGGGCATCATCTTCATACGTCGAGACATCCTCTCCATATGTCCCTACCTTCGATCAATCGCAGGCGTACGGGGGGTCAAATGATTTTTTCAGCCAGGGCACCGACGATTGGCAGGCATACCTGGATGAAGTCGGGAGGGTTGTTGCTTCTAGCAACTGGAGGGGAGGAGTATCTCGGCCAAAGCAACAACATCCCGGAAATAGATAACATTCCATGCCTCAATTAATCAGTCGAGCACGACGAAGAGCAAATACATGATGAAGATTATGTCTCGGAACCTGAAGAGAACTCGGAGACCTCGGAGAGCGAGGGCGAGACCAATCTATACCATGATGGTAGGCAGCTTAACAGGGCCTTATTCGCGGAGTGGACCGCTTGGATACAGGAGGAAGGGGGTATGCAGAAACTCCTCGGGACGATGTTCCCAAATCCTGGTGAGGGTGAACAAGAGTACAATTCGGACACGGATCACATGAGTAATTGGCTTGTCCCGATAGTCCCTGCTCGGCCCCGTGATTCACTAGTGTATCACGATGATCTCTTGAATGTTGATGAGCTCTCGAGGACCTCAGTTTTCTTCTCCAATGATGAAATCTGGATTGTAGTGGGTTTATGGCATTTGAACAAGAGGAAAGAATACATGGTCGCCAAATCAAATAAGAAAAGAATGGTCATGACGTACAAATTATCCGGAGATTGCCCCTTCAAACTTTATCTCACTAGCGAAGGCGGGCCTTGGACTATTAACATATTTGACAAGGAGCACACATGCAACGAGGTAGGTCTAACAGATACCACTCATGTGAGGAAGATCCACACGTTGGTGATCGGTTCAATATTCGTGAAAAGATTGCTCTGTGATGCTGAAATAATAAAGCATCGTATTATTCTGAACGAGCTGAAATCCGAGTTCGGCATCGATGCCAACTACGATGTGTGCTTGAAGGGACGGAATGCCGCGATCGAGATGGTATATGGCAAACATAAGGATTCCTTCAACGATCTGCTCAGTTTTTACATGCTGAAGCTCACTAATATGGAGACGATCACCCATCATGAGATTAGCCAGGATTGGCGGTTCAAACAAGTCTTTGTTGCTCTAGGCGCTACGCGTTTTGCTTGGCGAAATGGATATATCCGGCCAGTCATTGTTATTGATGGCACGCATCTCAAGGAAAGGCCCACGGGTTAATATTTGTAGCTATGGCGAAGGATGCGAACGAGCAACTATTCCCACTGGCGTACGGAATAGGGCCGACTGAGGATAACGAATCGTGGACTTGGTTCATGGCATGCCTCCGAGAGGCATATGGTCCATGTCCGGGTACGTTGTTCGTCTCCGATCAACACGCGTCTATCATATATGCTATCCGAAAGATCTTCCCCGCATCTAAGCACGGGTTATGTTACTTCCATCTTGCCAAAAATCTCGCCTTCTACGGAAAAAATGTAGGCAACCAGCTCCAACATGCCGCATATATATGACGACCATGATTTCCAGACCTACCTTGAGGGGATCCGGCGCACTAGCAGGCTGGTTTACAATAGGTTGATAGATGTTGGAGTAACAAGGTGGTCCCGATCGCAGTGCGAGGCAAGATGATTCAGCAACATGACGTCTAACGCAGCATAATCTTTTAACAATAGCCTCCTATGGGCCCGACGTCTGCCGATTGTTGCTTGTCTAGATGCTGTAAGGCTCATCATTGAAGAATGGTTCAATGAGCGACGCGAAAAGTGTAGGAATGATACTCACCCAATCACAGAAGAGGCTCGGAGAAAAATGGCAGTGCAATTGGAATACGCAAACACCTACAAGGCCACAAGGATTGCTAATACTCTTCACTATAAAGTGAAGACGTCTAACCGGGAAGTGATGGTTGAACTGCAGCAACACGTGTGTCAATGCAGGCGTGGGAGTTTGATTGTCTCCCCTGTGCTCACGCGATGACAGCAATCAAGTAATGAAATTCACTTTGCATTATTTGAATGCAATATATTTCAGTATAGAATTTATATTTTAATTTATTTTTTTTATTATAATTGCAGGAAGAATAGAGAGAACGTGGTGGATTACGTCTCGATATTCTATAGAAGAGCCTCGTACGAGGCTTGTTTCAGCGTCCCAATTCGCAGTGTACCGAAAAAATATCTCTGGACAGTGCCACGATCCATCAAGCACGTAGACGTCCAACCACCAATCCCGAGACGTCTACCAGGTCGGCCGAAGGAAAGAAGAATCAGAGGCAGACTTGAATGAGGAGGCCGTCGAGGACGTAGACCTCGTAGATGTCTTTACTGCGACGCTCCTGATCATACCGGCCCTAACTGCCCCAATACATCTGATTAGCCTATTTCAATAATTGTGTTTGAATGCCTTTTATGGTATGATGTTTAGTGATTACCATTGAATTTTCCCTGATTTTAAATGATGCACAACTAATATAGTTTGTAGGTTTAAGTTTAAATTTAAATTAAATTAAATTAAATTACCAATTCATTATATTATATTATATTATATATGATGTGAACACGCGTTGACCATTAATTGATACAACAAATCAAATGAATTGCCAAGATATTAATAAAATGCTTCAATTAGTATATATTGTCCAAAATAAATTAATATTCACATTCACAAGAGAACCCAATAGAAGTAAACTGTAATTCGAAAAAGAACCCAATATATTGTACCAAATAATTCAGATTACAACTACGTGCGGTGACTGAAAATCCTGCACACAACAATCTTTCTATACAGGCCTAACATATCATCCACATTAGTTACATCGGGGCATCCACTAATCCAGCGCTCGATATTCATTATGGCGATTGGACCATTGCTGTTTTCCCGACGACTTGTAATGACTTGATCGCTCGGAGCATATTCAAACTCAAAGGAGTGTGTCTTATCCCGCCAACCATGAACATTCGAGGCCCAATAAAGCCCACCAATTAACCAAAGTAGTAAAAGGAATCTCAATGGCTCCAATTCCTGTTGAACATATCCATGCTCTTCTCCGGTGAGATCCCAATACAACGGATCCATAACAATGACTTTTTTCTTCTCCGGGAGGACAAAACAAATAACATATCGGTTGCGGCGTTCAATAACCCATGGAATGACAATCTACATAGTGATGGAAAGACCATAATTAATATAAGTTGACATATTTTAAGTATTTAATAACCATGAGATAAATAAATGAACTCAAAATGAAATATCATTTACTTCTAAGTCTTACCGATTTTGCAGACCACCAGTTAGGAGAATCAACTCCTCTATACTTACCCAATACTAATTCAATCAAGTCAGGGTTGGGTTTCCAGTGGGTTCGCATGTATTTCATAACGTTCATACTATAATGGGGGTTATTCAGTTCTTCAACCGAAGTACCAAAGACCTCTTGTGCCTCTTCAAGCAAGGCCTGCCAGTCCGCTTTAAGATCGAACTACAATCATGAACAATGTATACATATTAGTATAAATAATCAACGAAAGTAGAGAGACAGTTAAATATATCAAATGAAATATAAAATTAACAATATTACGATGACGAATGTAGGGCATATGACCAGTCTTCCATCCCGCCAATAAGGATAAACATCGGTCCCACTTTTAATTTTCTGGCGCAAGGACATTAGGGCAAGGCGAAAGTCTGCGCAGTGAACACATATGTGTTAAAACCACAAGTGCGACTATTAAATTAAAATGGTATTGAATGGTAAAATTAGTATATATTTTACGTACCAATATATCCCACTGCCCATTCTTGGCTATAATCTGAGCAAAATCCGCCTTGGTCAAATCTTCTGATGCATCTAAGATGCTGACAGTTATTCCTTTCGTCTCGTCAGCAAGAAATGTCTTCCACTCCTTAACCACGTCCGTATGGGGTATAACCGGCATTGTGAGCGGCAAATATGTACTTCTACTCCCGGAAGCACCACTCCATTTCTTTGTCTTTTTAGGAGGGGTTTTCTTCCTCTCTGATCCACTAGTCCTCGATCTAGTAGACTATATGAGATGTGATAAAATTTTAATATACTAATACGGTAATTCAAAGTATACGATGTAAGAGTATAATTTATAAATAGATATAGATTGCAATTAAATCAGATACTGACATCAATTTTGAAAAATACCTGCCCAAGCTCGACCAACGAAGCACGTCTCGGCTGTTCACGAATCGTAATGTTCGGGTGAGTGGCAGTCGAGGATGTCGAGATTGGAGTTGAAAAAACAGGCGTGTTGGCATGGAGATCCTCAGCGGATCATGTGTATCTTCGGGAATCGGTACATAACCCTGACCGAACGGCGGAATGAAGGTCGAAAGGGGCCCGCTAGTAGTCATCGGCAAGAATTGAGTGTCCTATACGATAAATGACTATTCGAATAAGCATGCACAAAATATGAAATTCAATGAAACTAAATGTGAAAGAAAGACAACACTCTGATATATCATACCTGCTCTAAAATGGAAGTGAATGCCGAAGGGTGTACAGTGCTCGGGTCCTCGCCAATATAGGGGTCAGTGAAGGCACCCGTGTAGAGAGGGAGAGAGGTGTCTGCTCGAGCACCTACAGGCTCGAGGGGCTCGATCGCTTCAGGGCTCGTCGAAACAGCAGTGGCTGCATAATCCGATGCCCGTGCTGAGAAAACATTGAGTGGCGGGCTCGAACGTCGGGGTGAATGAACTGGAATGGACATAGAGGAAGTCCCGCAGCTCACGATGTCAATGCCCTTCGTGATTCCCTTACCAAGCCACTTCTTTACTTTCGTCAAGAGGTTTTTTTCCCTTCCCTCGTACTCTTGCCTCATCGTCTGCATAATGCGCTTGTTTTCGCGACGAGTGACGTCCTCTACAATACTGACCAAGTCCTCCCTAGACATCCCGGGAAGAGAATGCTCCTGCCCACCACTCCTGCTTTGAGAACCACGTTGGTGCCGGGGCGAAGATGTACCTTCCTCAGCTAGATTCCCGGCGAATTTCATAGACCGGGAACTCCGTCTACGTTGAGGTCCCTCGTAGGAATCTCCAACGGCATGCTGGGACCTGGGATCAGCTCGATGTACACGGGGGCGTTTGTCGACAATGTATGAAGTCTTCGGCAGGTGAAACTTCACCAGTAAGGCCCCCGGTTGATGTACCGATTGGTAGTAACTTTCTTCAATCTCCTGATCTTCCGGCTCGATCCTAGTAATACCTCCCTCCGGATCATCGAATGGCGCGTATAGCTCTGCATCGGACACGCCGGTGAAAGTATTACGGAATCTCCATCTGAGACTCCTCGGCACGTCCTTCGTGGAAGCCCTCTCCGCAAATTGCTCACCGAACCCTGGCATCACCTCGTAAGCCCAGATCATCAGTGCCTATGCCGGCCTATAAATGTGATATTTCCTAGACCTCGCCTGAAACGTCCTCAAGTAGTACTGCAAGGTCTTGTAGGAGTACGCACCCCAAGGAAAAGAATTGAACTCCCAAAACCAGTGGTGGGGTGGAGATTGCCCGTCATGACCGAGGATAAAACAGTTGGCCATCAACAAGTTCGCCAGCTTCAATCGAAGTTGCCCGTCTGGATCATTCTCAGATGTGAGTGTCCCCAAATGGGAGTGCAACAGTGCTGCCTTCTGACCATGGCCGCCGCAGACGTCTTGAAAAAAACGGGATGCCCTTGGCTCCCTCTGAATCCTGGGATCAAAATCTGTAAGGCCAAATCTCAACCCTGTGATCAGAGCGTGGTCCTGAACGGTGTACTCTACGTACTGGCCCCTAATATGGAACCAAATTCTCACCTCCGTCACGACAACTCGAGATAACACGTAGTGGAGCAAGGCTTTACTGTTCTGCCCCGGCTCCTAATCGAGCAAATGTCCGAAAGGTCCCAACTGAAACTCATCGACCAATTCACCACCTCGATATGCCTCGCTCAATGCCAACTTTATATCTTCCAATATTTTAATCCTGCCGACATCAAATCTCCGGTTGATCAAATTGCTTCGACGGTACCATGGTACCGGAGAATCCTGTAAAAAAAGATAAATTTAAATTAACCAACTGATTGTTTACATAATTAATTAATTTAAACAAAATAGTAATCAATTAATTTCAAACAAAAATTAATAAACGACTTACTAAAATTATAAAAAATATGTGATTAATTATCCATACTAAGAAAAAATAGGAAAATTTTCGGGCATAGCCGGCCGGTCCATCCCGTGGCCAGAAAAGTATTTTTTCCGGCGACCGGAATATGCGACCGGACGGCGGTTTCCCGGCGTCCGATTGACCGGCCGGCTATGCCCAAAATTTTCTTCTTTTTTTTCTCAACCTAAATATAAATTTAACATTACAAACACTACAAATTTCTAATAATTTCGAATTAAATCACATAAGGGAATTAATTTAAATAAAATAATAATCAATTAATTTCAAACAAAAATTAATTAACGACTTAATAAAATTATAAAAAACATGTGTTTAATTATACATACTAAAAAAAATAGTGCAATTTTCGGGCATAGCCGGCCGGTCATTCTGGTTGCCGGAAAAGTAATTTTTCCGGCAACCGGAATACACGACAGGACGGCGGTTTCCCGGCGTCCGATTGACCGGCCGGTTATGCCCAAAATTTTCTCTTTTTTTTCTCAACCTAAATATAAATTTTAACATTACAAATACTACACATTTCTAATAATTTCGAATTAAATCACATAAGAGAATTAATTTAAACAAAATAATAATCAATTAATTTCAAATAAAAATTAATAAACGACTTAATAAAATTATAAAAAACATGTGATTAATTATCCATACTAACAAAAAATAGGGAAATTTTCGGGCATAGCCGGCCGGTCCATCCCGTGGCCGGAAAAGTAATTTTTCCGGCGACCGGAATATGCGACCGGACGACGGTTTCCCGGCGTGCGATTGACCGGCCGGCTATGCCCAAAATTTTCTTCTTTTTTTTCTCAACCTAAATATAAATTTTAACATTACAAACACTACAAATTTCTAATAATTTCGAATTAAATCACATAAGGGAATTAATTTAAATAAAATAATAATCAATTAATTTCAAACAAAAATTAATTAACGACTTAATAAAATTATAAAAACACATGTGATTAATTATACATACTAAGAAAAAATAGGGCAAATTTCGGGCATAGCCGGCCGGTCATTCTGATTGCCGGAAAAGTAATTTTTCCGGCGACCGGAATATATGACTGGACGGCGGTTTTCCAGTGTCCGATTAACTGGCCGGCTATTCCCAATATTTTTTTTTTCTCAAACTAAATATAAATTTTAACATTATAAACACTACAAATTTCTAATAATTTCGAATTAAATCACATAAGGAAATTAATTTAAATAAAATAATAATCAATTAATTTTAAACAAAAATTAATAAACGAATTAATTTCTAATTAAACATAACAAATAATACAATTTAAATTCATAACAAAAAATTAATATTACATTCGCCAAAAAACATACCAATATTCGTCGTGGTATTACTTCGACGGAGATCCCCGATTCATTTTCCGGCAAGACAAAGTGGTCGTTTTCGATTACGTATTGTGACATGTCACGACCGCACTTTGCTAATTAAATAGCTAAGCTCGGTAATTCGTGACTATAAACAAATAAATGGATATGGTGCAAGAGATAGAATAGATTAAGGAATTTTACTCGTTCATTCCCCTCTTAGATAGACTAACGATATGACTTGTTCAAGAGTTGCAAGTATTGTCACGATTCTGACTTAAGGATACAACCATATCGAATGGAAGATAGTAAATATTCAGAGTGTACGCAGCGGAGGTGAATTAAGAAAATACATGTATGAAGACATGTATTACCAAGAGACTTTCAAGACTACTATAATCACTTGAGTTCGACAAAACACCGCCGGTCACTTCGCTTCACCTGCTCAACCTGCACATCGGAAATAATGTACAGGGCTGAGTACGAGAGTACTCAGTGGACACATGCCCAAAACATTTATAATTGCCAGCCATACATAGTGAGACATAGGTTTTTCTTAAAAGTCTATGTTCACTAAAATCCTTTGTGATCTTAAAATCGTTCGCGCAAACTAAGTTTTAGTGTAATCCACCATATCTGAGTTGTGTGATCGAGGAGGTGGCCACCTCACTCGTCACTTGATCGATCGTCACACTAGACAATTCGACCACTGTGTACACTAGTCCAAGTATAGCAGCTGGCCATACCAGGACCCGAATTCGATTAAATAATATTGGCATAACCAATAACAGATAGGTATCAATACAAAATCAAAACATTTTATGGCATGACAATACTTTTAAAAGAGCTATATCATCTAATAAAACATGCTTTTTGTTTTATAGAAAGCCCACCTCGTCTGATCTTCTGCTGCTAATAATCTCTCACGCCTCCTTGGCTACTGCTCTTTCTTTGCTTGACCTTCGTTTAGAGATCAAAATAAGATTCTCGTTTATTGATATAATTTATCAGAATTAATTCTAATCTTAAGTTTGTTCGATCTTAACTCCAGTAACATTGTTACTGCTATCTAGGCTCTATTCCGTTAAGGAAACGTATTAAGCGAGGATGATCATTAATTGACTTATTGTAAATCTTGAATTTAAATTAATTGAGAACTCCTCAATTAATTAATCTTAATTGTTCAACTGATTAGCTTAATCAATTTGATCTCGCTCAATAGTATTGGCCTAATAAACTTATTTCTATAAGTTAATTTAAATAATTTATTTAAGAATTATTAACCCCTAAATTATTATTATAGAGGTAAAATAATTTAATTAGTGGTATCTTAATCCACATAATTAAAACGAAGATTAAGGAAATTTCTTAATCTTTTCAACTTGTTGCTATAAGTTAATTAAGAATTTTAATTCGCTTAAGAATTATGAATTTGCTAATTGTAGTTGTGTAATTGATTATCTAAATCAATTAACATAAATTAATTAATCTAAGTTAATTAACTTATCATAAGTTAATTAAGAAAATTCGTAGATTGATTCCTTATGAATTAATGAAATCTAATTACGAAATATTTACGAGATAATAGTCGAGTCTCGACTCGTATTTTAATTTAAGTTCAGGTTCATAAATAATTAATTGGACTTGATTTCCGGCCCAGCTCCTTGCTGACCAGCTCCTGGCCCAAAAACCCGGCCCGAACCCGACTAAAATCCAGCCCGACCCGCTGAGAACCAAAACACCCTCAACTCCCCATTTCTTCTCTCATCTCGAGCGGACCTTTCTCTCTCGACTCTCGAAATTCTTCTTCAATCGCCCTTCCTCTTCTCGACCTGCCGCCGTCAGCCTTCTTCTCCATCGCCATGTTCCAGCCGCCGTCGTCGCGCCACCGTTTCCCCCAAATTGAAGTTTTGGGGTTAATAGCCCTAATTTCGTCCGCCTCTCTTGAATCTCCTTCTCCGTTGCTGGAGCTACAGGGGATGAAGCTGGAACTCGCCGCTGCTCTGCCTTCGAGATTCGCCGCCACTGCGATTGGAAGCTGTTGCGGTGGCCTTGTCGTCACGAGCTTCGATGGCTGCCGGAGATTCTCCGCGTGGCTGCGATGTGGCTGCTGCTGCGCCATTTCTGACGTGTCTCAGTCGCCATCGCCGCGCGTCGACACCGTCGCCTCCGTGAGTGGAGCCCCAACATTGTCGCCACCATCACCGCCGAGAGCAGAGCTGAGCTCGGCTCTCTCCGACTTCTTCTCGCTTTTTTTTTTTTAATAAAAGAAAGATTTCAAGTTCAATTCATTTACTTAAATTTTTTTTTATGATTCTCTCTTTCTTGTTTTGCAGGATTCGAGCGCTGCGACGACGGGGACGTCGACGTTGCTCACTGCGGTACGCGCTGGTGCTGACCCTGACTCTCCGTTGGATTCTTTGCCGTCGGAGCTTCATGCTCCGACGGAGGTTCGAATTTATTAATCTCTACATCTCTGAATATTTTCATTTGTTGTAATGAATAAGCTAGCTGTCGTTCTTGCTATTATTGTTGGGGTTGATTAGTTATAGAATTTACATACTTAATCAAGTTATTTAGGCTGTAGAGGTGCTAGTTGATTATGCTTGACTCATGCTCTTATGAATGTCTTAGCTCATACTTAATAGGCTTATTACTGGAAGAGAGTATAGTAGCATGCTCTGTGTGTGTTTGTGTGTGTTCTTATGCTTTAGTTGCTAAAGTTCTAAAAGAATGGAAGCACACTCGCATTAGATATCTTAAGTTTCATAAAGGCTGCTAAGGTTCTCTTTCCCCTTTTTTTTTTTTGAAAGATTTGAAAGAAAAGGAAGTAAACATGCTTGGTAACAAGAGTTGGTTTCATGTGTTGTTACCTTAATGAAATGGGAGTGCTAAGGGGCTGTTGCAGTGGGAAAATGGAGCTCTGCTTCAGTCTACTTTTGCTACTGCTCAACTCTTCACTCTCACTCTCTCTTCTCTCTAAGTGTTTGAAGTATGAATAAGTGTGAAGCTTGATAGATGAGGTAGGAGGGGGTATATATGAGGGTGTATACTTGGCTTGTCATTATTAAATCTCTGCACAAAATCCCTCTAAATCCCCTCTTCATTAGAGCTGATTTAACTCTCTTCTTGCAGGTTTGTTGGGCTCAAGAGGGCTGCTGCACATAGCTAGCCTGTGGAGATGGAAGAGATTGATGTGTTCCTCCCTTTTTAATTAGAAAACGTATAGGTCTTCACTACTTGTTCAATTAGCCTACAATTGTTGACTTGAAGGAAAGATGGTGTAACTTAATTCTTGAATTTTTTTGGTTATTGGACTTGAAGGTGGTTCGACTTTGGCTGTAGAAATTTGATTATTGAAATCAACATGTAATTGATTTGTTGTATCTATAAAAAAATATATATAAATATATAATTTTAGTAGTTTTCTTTTATCTAGTTGGGCTTGGCCCACTATCTTGCGTGTAGTGGGCTCGATCCCACAATTATTTATCGAATGGCTCAATCGAATCGAATTATATTAATGGGCTTGGCCCGTTAATATACTACCTTATCTCGTGAATAATAAGTCGAAACACTAGAATTGTTTTAATTGTTAATTAAACGAGACAATAATTTTACTACTTAGTAAAATATCGTAATCAAGCTTCTACTCGATTTATTTGCTAATTAATTGAAAAACATTGGGAATCAAGTAGCTACTTGATTTATAAAAGATTCTCCTCTAGAAATTCCATTATTCACAAGCTATATTTAAATTACTAAAATAGAATAATTATCTTTTAATCATTTCTAAAGTAGATAGAAAATACGGGGCGTTACATGACCCCATTACTCCGGTGAGGTTGTATGCTTGAGGGCAGCCGGAGTTGTCAGTTGCTCGGCTCGGTTGGAAGAGAATGGAGAAGAGAGTGCCGGTGGAGAGTGGAGATGAATGTGTATTTTGGGTGTTAGTTTAGGGTTTCATCTACTCAATATATTGAGCATGAAGAATCAATAAGATTCTCATCTCATAGCTTCACGACACACACATATTGAGCACAAATTTACGAGTGGGCCCCACTAATATACAACGTTAATTTTATTTTATTTTTGACCGCACAATTGTTTTCTATCCCACAACTACAAGACACACACACACACGGGCATAACAAATTAAAGGAGGGAGCCGACAGTTGGGTCCAAAAAAACACATCTTGACCGGCACAATTTTCGGAGGGAGCCGACAGCTCCAATTTTCGGCACAATATTTTGAGCTCCAAAAATATATATATTGAGATATGAATTCATGTGGGCCCATAAAATACATATTTTATTGTGTAAGAGCAGTTTTTACAATATGTGTTTTAAAAAGGTATTTTTTACAATAATAATTTTAAAATGGTAATAAATCCCGCCCTTTTTTATTTTGTGAAAATGAATACTATTTGGGTACCTGCGTGTAAACTATTTAAAATTATTTCCCATTACTTTTGATTCGTAAAATAAGTAGTTTGTGTACCTTGAATAACATTTATATTTTTTTCGCCATCCTTCTTATATTTATATTTATATTTTTGATTTCTTGTACCTTTGCTTACATGAATATTGTTATTTACTGATCTTATAAGAAAATAGTGGCCGCTAGATTTTACTTTTTGAGATGCACTAGACTTATTTATATATGACTTTTTTTAGGGAATATTTATGTATGGCTCAACGTGTGGAAATACGATTTATTAGTCATTTTTACGTCCCTCATTTGCTTTCTTCCTTGAGTAGTCTGATTTTAACTTCAGTGATTCATTTTAACCTTAAGAAATAATTATCTTTTCAAAATATACTGGCCATTCTCGTTTTGTATATTTTAGCCTTATACTAGTTTCTTAAATACTCCCTCCGTCCCCCTTCAATTGTCCAGTTTGACTTATTGACTTTTTGGCACGCATTTCCACCGAGCCGGGAAACGAGTTATAAAATATAATTTTGAAGTATTGTTTCTTTTACGGGGTACTATGAGTGTCATAGTATCCCGTAAAAGAAACAATACTTTAAAATTATATTTTATAACTCGTTTCCCAGCTCGGTGGAAATGCGTGCCAAAAAGTCAATAAGTCAAACTGGACAATTGAAGGGGGACAGAGGGAGTATTTGCAACCAAAAGAAACAAGCCGCTTAAAATAAAATAGACGGAGTATTATTTGTAATCGTGATAATTTATAGACGTGAAATAAATTGTTAATTAAAAAATAAAAGAATGGATCAAATTATAATTTAAATGAAAATGTATCGCTTAATAGTCCTATATAAGGGAGTATGGTTATTTGCGAGTAAATATACGAATTTTAGTGAGAATTTGATTATTTCTTTTTTCTAATATGAATATAAATTTTTACTTAAAAAAAGGTAAGTGTTTTAAGAGGAACATGGATATGGTAAAAGCAAATTAAGTGATTTAGATTATTGACAATTGTAATTGATCGAACTTATTTTCGTAAGGTAATTAATGCATGTAGACAAGGAATTAACGAACACGAAAGTAAACGGAACACAAAGGGATTTACGTGGTTCGATCTATTGGAATAGATCTACGTCCACGGGCGGAAAGAGTATAGATCTTTATTGCTTGTATGAGTAGTGATTAGAAGATTGTTCTCCCCCTCTCAATCTATTCTAAACCCCTATTTATAGGTAATTACATGGAGTTTGACTATGATACAAAGTCTTCTCCTATTAGGACTCATTTGGCTTGATCTTCTCCTTTGTGGATAAACACCGAGCTTCTATATCTCTCTTGGAGCTTGAATTGTAGTCGATGTAGGAGTTGCCTTGGTGAAGAAGTTTCTTTAGTTGGGCCGAGCTTAACTATCGGGGCCCAATTATATTGGGCCTGATGCTTGGGCCTAGGAGCTAGGCCGTATCCTATCACATCCCCCCCAAAAAGATGTAGAAGCGAGGGTGTGACGTAGGGGAAATAGTTGAGGTAGGAGTGGTCTAAAGTACGTTGCCCCGTCAAAAGTAGAATTGATGAAGTCAATCGCGCGCCGCCTCGTTAAGACGAGGTCGAAGAAAAGTACATTGCCCCGTCGAAAAATAAATTGACGAAGTCAATCGTGTACCACCTCGTTAAGACGAGGAAGAAGTAATATCGCCTCGTTAAGACGAGGGAGAAATAATACCGCCTCGTTAAGACGAGGAGAAATAATACCGCCTCATTAAGACGAGGGAGAAGTAATACCGCCTCGTTAAGACTAGGGAGAAGTAATACCGCCTCGTTAAGACGAGGGAGAAATAATACCGCCTCGTTAAGACGAGGGTAAAGTAATACCGCCTCGTTAAGACGAGGGAGAAATAATACCACCTCGTTAAGACGAGGGAGAAATAATACCGTGTTGTTAAGATAAAGTCGGTAAGAAATTTGCATTGCCCCTTCGGAAATTGGATTTCGACGAAGTTGGAATGCTTGCCACGTTAAGACGAGGTGGGTATAAAATTTGCATTGCCCCTTCGGAAATTAGATTTCGACGAAGTCGGAATGCTTGCCACCTCGTTAAGACGAGGTGGGTATAATATTTGCATTGCCCCTTCGGAAATCGGATTTCGACGAAGTCGGAATGCTTGCCACCTCGTTAAGACGAGGTAGGTATAATATTTGCATTGCCCCTTCGGAAATCGGATTTCGACGAAGTCGGAATGCTTGCCACCTCGTTAAGATGAGGTGGATATGAATTTCGCATTGCCCCTTCAGAAATTAGATTTCGACGGAGTCGGAATGCGTTGAACAGCACGACTTCGTCAAAGACGAAGTTTAGGCTTTAATTAGCACGACCTCGTCTTCAGACAAGGTTTAGGCTCTTCTCCGTTTTAAACAAAGGCCGTATCTTTGTTTTTAACCGAGGTGGTGCCTCCTCGTTTTAAACAAAAGTAGTTCTTCCTCACTTTTAACAAAGGTGGTGCCTTCGTTTTAAGCAGAGGCAGTTCGTACTTTTATTTTTAACAAGGTTAGGTCAATACGCGCATTTTAATTTTACTCCTATTCTGGAGTTTATTAAGTACCCTCGTCAGGGTTTTACTAGCTTACTTCATCTTTTGACAAAGTTTGGCTTTATTAGCTTACTTCGGAAGTTAGATTTCGACGAAGTTTGGCTTCAAATAGCTCACTTCGGAAATTAGATTTCGACGAAGTTTAGCTTTAAATAGCTCACTTCGGAAATTAGATTTCAACGAAGTTTGGCTTCAAATAGCTCACTTCGAAAATTGGATTTCGACGAAATTTAGCTTTACATAGCTCACTTCGGAAATTAGATTTCGACGAAGTTTGGCTTCAAATAGCTCACTTCGGAAATTGGATTTTGACGAAGTTTGGCTTTAAATAGCTCTACCTCGTCATAGGATGAGGTTTTGGCTTTAAATTCCTTATTTGTCGAGATAATATGCATAAGTGGAGTAGAGAGAGATGTGCAAGATGTATGCAAATGCAAGATGTATGCAAGACCCTAAAAAGACGACCTAAATGAACTATATGAACTTGGACATTACTCTCAGCCACTTATGCAAGGTATCTCTTTAAATGAGTAATGTGCCGTGCACGAGGTATTGGCTTACCGGATAAGTGGGCGAGCTTGTATGACCCTTTGCCGAAGACTTCTTCAACTCGGTACGGTCCTTGCCATGTGGCTTCAAGCTTGCCGAGCCTTTCCGCTTTACTGACCTCGTCGTTCTGAAGTACGAGGTCGTCTGCTTGGAATTGTTGGTGCTTCACTCTTTGGTTGTAGTACCCAGCTACTTGTTGCTTGTACTTGGCTTCTCTTATCTAGGCGAGCTCTCGTTTCTCTTCCAACAGATCCAGTTCGGTTCGGAGGTCTTCCTCGTTAACTTCGGCTGTGAAGTTGAGAGTGCGCGGGCTCGGCAGACCGATCTCTACCGGGATCACTGCTTCGGATTTATACACCAAATTGTAGGGTGTTTCACCGTTCGAGGTCCGGGGAGTTGTGTGGTATGACTATAACTTGGGGTAAGTTCGCTACCCAATCTCCTTTGGCTTTATCGAAGCGAGCTTTAAGTCCCTTGATGAGGTTGGAGACTTGCTCAAAATTTTTCTAGCTTCGAGCTTATCGCTTGGTAGTTCGCCCTTCTCCAAGTAATTTTGAAGGGGTCATCCAGTTAGGCTCGTTGTCAGTTACTGGGTTGACCTCGGCTTCGTCTACACTTCGGTGTTTGACTTCTTCCACGGGAGGGATTGTGGATGACGAGGCTAATTTGCTTAGTGCATTTGCTCGGCTATTCTGCCCCCTCGGGATGCGAACCAACTCAAATACGAGTAGTATTGTTGTCGGCTCTTGGCTTTGTGGAGGTACCTTTTTATTCTGTCGCCTTTAGCTTCGTAACCTCCTAGCATGTGGCTCACTATGATTTGAGAGACTGTAAAATTGTACAACTCGTGTCTGGAGACTTTAAGCTAGGCGAAGTCCGGCGATTAAAGCTTCGTACTCCACTTTGTTATTTATTGTAGGGAAGTCGAACCGAAGTGCATAGGTTGTCTCATGTCCGTCTGGATCGAGGAGTATGATGCCTGCCCCGCTTCCCGAATTTCCCGAAGCCCCGTTCACATATACTTTCCACCAATCTTTAGGCGGTTCTTTTGTAGGTTCGGCTTTGGCTTTTTCGAGGTGGGCTTAGATGGCTTCGGTGTTTCATTAGCACTTGCCGAAGTGACAGGTCGGTGATGACCTGTTTGGGTGTGCTTGGAAACAGGGTCGCAACCTCCTTGTAGTGTTTACTAATGCCAGTGCAATCTTTCCTAGAGGCTAGTACCGGATCCTTATCGGAAAAGGTGATGGTCTCGTCCCTTTTGAACCTCTTATGTGAGGGCTCGTCCGTTTGAGGACTTCGGGCCTCAGCTTTGAGAGAGGACTTTGAGCACCTTGAGGGAGCCATGTAACGGCTATTATGACTTTGTCGAACTGAGGTTGGTCCTCATCCTCGTCGTCTTCATTGCGCTTTGCCTTGAGTGTGGGCTTCGTACTTGTCAGAATGTCGGCCGCGACTTTGGTACCTCTTGAGGGTGCCGTCGCGCACCAATTGCTCCATGACGCAGTTCGTAGATCTTTGTCCTCGGCCTCGTTAATGGGGTGAATTGACATCGTTCCTAATATTGATGAGGTACGAGTCTGGATTCCGGGGGTGCACGTTGGAGCCTGTTGAAGGCACTTTGCCGACTTTGGCCTCGGTCGTTCTGATCCTCCTTCCGATCCGATAGTTTGGCCTTATCGGCTTCGCGCTTGCACCTATCAGCTTTGTCGGCTCTTGCGAACCGATCTGCTATGATCTATAATGGCTTCGTAGTGCGAGGTAATTGTCCTCATCGCGCCGAGGTGAGACGGTGTCATGCCGAGGTGAGATAACGTTGCGGCGAGGTGAGATGCGATGGTGGCCCCATTAGCGGATCCCGACGTCCCGTGCATCTACGATCCTGACACTAGGGGACTTTTGCCGATGCCGTGATCCGGAGGTAAGCTTCGTGCTCTCCACCATCTTTGCGTGAGGGTTATCCTTTTTCACGGCTGAGCGTTGTGTTGTTTTTGGCGAGCTGGAGAAAATCTTGCTATGCTTATCTAACATGCTCAACGTGTCTGTCTGGAGTCTGGCCTCTGGCGTGTTCCTTCCTAGATAGCCGGTATGTTGCCAGGTTTAGATCTTGCGCCTGGCTTGCCTCGCCTTTGTGGATTTCGGCTTCCTGAACCGGTGGATTTGTTGTCGGACCTTGTCCGGTTTGCTGAATATCCTTTTCCTTGTTGGCGGCGGCAGCGGCGGCGGTAGCGGCGGCGATTGATCGTGTTGGAATCCTCTCGACGAGTAGAGCATGTTTCCGAGTGGTTTCGTCCGATTTGGCGGTGATTTCAATCCGGAATTGACAAATAACAGAAGCTGCTCCGAACGAATTGTGATTTCGCGAGTCGTGCAACAACACGAACTTCCAGACGCGATTCCCGCCACACCGGTGATCGGTTTTCGACGGGCAACCTACCGTTGGAATCCTCTCGACGAGTAGAACATGTTTCTGGGTGGTTTCGTCCGATTTGGTGGTGATTTCAGCCCGGAATTGGCGAATAACAGAAGCTGCTCCGAACAAATCGTGATTTCGCAAGTCGTGCAGCAGCACGAACTTCCAGATGCGATTCCCGCCACACCGGTGATCAGTTTTCGACAGGCAACCTACCGTTGGAATCCTATCGACGAGTAGAACATGTTTATGGGTGGTTTCGTCCGATTTGGTGGTGATTTTAGTCCAGAATCGTTGAATAACAGAAGCTACTCCGAACAAATCGCGATTTCGCGAGTCGTGCAGCAGCACGAACTTCCAGATGCGATTCCCGCCACACCGGTGATCGGTTTTCGACGGGCAACCTACCGTTGGAATCCTCTCGACGAGTAGAACATGTTTCCGGGTGGTTTAGTCCGATTTGGTGGTGATTTCAGCCCGGAATCGTTGAATAACAGAAGCTACTCCGAACAAATCGCGATTTCGCATTTGGGGGGATCGCGTTGGTCTTCTTGTCATGGCTGTAGATTACCTCGAAAACTTTTGATCGAAAATTACAAATTTTCATTTCCCACAGACGGCGCCAGTGATCGAACTTATTTTCGTAAGGTAATTAATGCATGTAGACAAGGAATTAACGAACACGAAAGTAAACGGAACACAAAGGGATTTACGTGGTTCGATCTATTGGAATAGATCTACGTCCACGGGCGGAAAGAGTATAGATCTTTATTGCTTGTATGAGTAGTGATTAGAAGATTGTTCTCCCCCTCTCAATCTATTCTAAACCCCTATTTATAGGTAATTACATGGAGTTTGACTATGATACAAAGTCTTCTCCTATTAGGACTCCTTTGGCTTGATCTTCTCCTTTGTGGATAAACACCGAGCTTCTATATCTCTCTTGGAGCTTGAATTGTAGTCGATGTAGGAGTTGCCTTGGTGAAGAAGTTTCTTTAGTTGGGCCGAGCTGCGTGGGCCGAACTTAACTGTCGGGGCCCAATTATATTGGGCCTGATGCTTGGGCCTAGGAGCTAGGCCGTATCCTATCAGTAATAGACTAGTGATAATTAAGTGAGTAAATTAAATACCTATTTCCTTGCAAATTAGGTGATTTTCTTGCAAACGTGAGTAAAAGCAAATTAAGTGATAATTAAGTGAGTAAAAGCAAATTTAGTGATTTCCTTGCTACGTGAGTTCTTGTGGGGTGGGAGTGCTGAGTCGAAGAAGATTGCGTGGCTCAATTGGAACGAGGTTTGCAAGCCGAAAAAGGTTGGGGGGTTGGGGATTAAAAATCTGTCGATCTTCAATTTAGCCCTCCTTACCAAGTGGGTGTGGAGATTCCTCTCCAACTTTAACAGTCTTTGGGCGAAGGTCATACGCTCTCGCCACGGGGAACAAGGATGGTTCAAGAGACGAGAGGATGGAGGTCGTGTGGGTGGGAGCTCAGGATGGTGGAAGCATGTAACCTCCATCGTTGTAAAATCCGATAATCGCTGGTTTTGGGAGAAAGTTAAGCTTAAACTTGGTGATGGCGGACTCTCTCCTTTCTGGAATGGCTTGTGGGCTGGGGATAAAACTCTTAAAGAGCGCTTTCCCAGATTATACTGTCTTTGCTCTAAGAAGGATGGAATGGTTAGAGACATGGGAGAATGGGTGGAAGGGAAGTGGTCTTGGAAAGTCGATTGGAGGAGAGATCTGATGGATAGAGACCTCGGAAGGGTTGACGAATTCCATAACTTCCTCAATCGCTTCTCTCTTACTGTAGGTGCTGCAGATCACTGGTGCTGGGGTGACGATGAGAAAAGGGTGTTCTCGGTTAATGTGGCGTACAAGGAGCTGATTGGTCGTAACAGCCATTTGCAGCTAAATCGCCCCTGTTCTGTGGGTCTTCGCTGCGTCTGGAAAGCATGGGCTACTCTTAAGGCCAAGGTCGTGGCGTGGAGGATACTCTGGAATCGTTTGCCAACGAAAGATAATGTCGGGAAACGTATTCCTTTGAACGCTTCTGATACCTTATGCGGTATCTGTGGTTGCGTCGTCGAGACGGCTACACATCTCTTCCTTGAATGTGAGATGGCTGCTTGTGTGTGGGATCATATCAGTCGGTGGTTGGGTTGCAGCTGGGCGGCGCCGTCCTTCATGGAAGGCCATCTCTTTAGCTTCTCTGGGCTCCTTAATGGTAAGAGATGGAAGAGAATTTTGAGTGGCCTTTGGATTTGTACGGTTTGGGTGTTATGGAAATGGAGGAACGATGTGATCTTTGGAGAGAAAACCTTGAGTATTAGTCAGATTTTGGAAGAAATTAAATGTCGTTGGTGGAGTTGGTGTACCGTTCGAGACGAACATGCGTTTTAGTACTTGGGCGAACTGTAATCTTTCTGTTCTCTTGCACAGAGAGTGATCTCCTCTCTTCTTTGATGGGTACTGCTTGTACTTGTCTCATTTTTACTTCGTAAATGAATTTCCCTTTTTCTTGATAAAAAAAAATAGACTAGTGATAATCGGTTGTAATATACTATATGTTTTTCTAATGATTGTTTTTATCGATTAATATCACGATAAGTAGTATAATTAAGTTACTAAAAAATATAAGGATACATCAACATCATTAACGATCTAATTATATACGACCAATAATAATCTCTTTTAGCATGTGAATGAATATCTTTTCTCTGTAATAGAAGACACTCGAGAAACGTTTAAAAGGATAATATGTAAACCATCATTTCTCATTTGTACCCATCATCATTATTTTTAGGTGCATTTATAGGGCCATTATATTTGAGTGTATCTTTATATATATTCAAATAATGCAATTCTTTGGTGTGTACATGCATGAAAACAATTATTGAAAGACCTTGACGTGACATGGGAAATAGGTATTTGGCTTGTTGTTCCAACGGTATAAAGTGCATGCAAGATATGTTTATGATCAATTGGGTTTTTATTTATTTATTTATTTATTTAAATTTATGTAGCTACAAGCAAGTATATTACTACTATATCTAAATAAAATTATTGGATTTGAACTTTATTTACAACTTCTCAACTGATTTTCCTCTCGATGAAGTTAAATTTATATTATTTTAATTTGAGAATCATAATGTATATGATGTTTGAGATATGTACGTAGATCAAATTTTTATAGGGACGACCGAGAATGAGCCTAATTAGGGACAAATTGGAATCACTTTAAGGTAACTTAATTGTGACTGAACAAAAAATCATTCAAATTATTCCATATGGGGCAACTTTTTTTAGTGCATTTCGAAATGTTCTCAAATTTCATTATATAATACTACTAACATTTCTTAGTTTATTGATGAGATGCTCCCCTACTCACCTTAGTCATAATTAATGTGTTATGGGTGACATGACGATATTATATATATTTAAGGAAATATTATTAATATAATTTATAAAAGTAAATCATAAAAAAAAGTGTAATCCCTACTAAAAAATACTACTAAACTCTAAAGGAAAAAAATCAATTATGTGGCACTGCCACGTCAACCGTAAGCACATTAAGTTTGCTCACGATGGGTAAGGGAACATTCATGTTTCTTGCCATATGTTGTGAATTGAGGACACATGAATATTGTTGAAATACGAAATACTAATATATATCTTCCGTCCCCCAAAACCTTGCGTTGATTAGCACGGAAGGAATATATTATTGTAAGTGGAGATTGAGTCTTATATATCTTTATTGTGAGTGGAGATTGTTAAGTGATAGACCCTAAATGGTAAATGTAGTAAATATGTGTTGGTCCCGAAAGTGACTCACACATGTAGAGGGGGTGAGGGTTGAATACGTGTGTAGAGAAGTGTTTAACTTCTCTTGCGTTTTTCGTCATTTTTCAAGTAGACGCTCTGAAAGTTGTTGAGACTTTCAAAGCTTCTCGCTTGAGTGAGTGTTGTGCGGAATGTGGTGAGACTTTAAAATTTCTTGCAGATTAAAACCGTTTGTTTATTTAGAGCGTGTGTGTGTAAGTATGATAAATCAAAGCTTGTAAATAAAGTAAAGCACACAAATAATTTTATAGTGGTTCGGAGCAACTCTCCTACGTCCACTCTTATCCTTGAGGGATGAATACCTTCACTCGGTATCCCTTGTTATATACTTCCAAGGGGAAGTGATTTAAAGACAGTAGCAAACTAACTCTAAATCCTCTAGAGATTTTGGGCTCTCGAGAGGCCTACAAACAACTAACCTTTCTACGAAATTTAAGACCTTCCACTAAAGTATGCAAACTTAAGCTTCATAATCACGATTTCAATCACAACAAAAACTACAAACTTACAACTCAATCTAAGAACAATAGACTTAGTTTTGGGGTTTTATTTTTGTTAAAAATGAGAATTCTTTACAGTGAAAATCACAAGTAAAGAATAAGAATTCTCGAGACTAGGTTTTGGATTAAAAGCGGTTGAACCTAGAGATAGAAAGAAGTTGCGAATAATGAAGAAAACTAGGTTTTCTTAAGGACACACTAAAGGATTAAAGGATTGAAGAACTAAAGAATTTGAATGCTTGAATGCTTTGAATTCTTGCTTGCGAGTTTGATTGTTTGTGCGTGTGTAACCCTTGTGTGTGAGCAACTCTTTCTATTTATAGTGGGGAAGCCCTACTTCCGGTTAGAGAGAGAAGCGGCGCGTGTTCCTCACTTGACCGGAAAAGCTGCGTTAATGTCAAGTGCTTTTTAGAGTTCCATACGAGGGTATGGCTCTACCCTGGTAATAAGGAAACTCTAGTAGGGGAGCAGTTGGTTAGCGACAGTCTGAACATCCCCTTTCCGTGACACTTGTAGCATTTACTTTCCGTTGAGCAATCTCGGGTCGACATATGGACTCTGCAACTGTGGCGCATTTAATGATACGTACGGAGAGGCTTCCGACGTAAGTTTGAAATTCAAAATTGTAGAGTCTGGGTCAACGTATTGCTGGATTGCTTGTAGGGGTGAGTATTCGGGTTTCGGATCGGGTTTTTAGTAAAAATTGAAAAATCGAAAAAAATTCGGATTTTGAAAAATACACCCGAACCCGAACCCAAATAAAAAAAAAACCCAAACCCGAAAAACCGAAATTAATTTCGGTTTTTTCAGTTTTCACCTGAAAATCCGAATTATTTTTTAAATATAGAAAATATATATATTGCTTTATTCACTTATAAATTTAATCAACACTAATTTTCATCCAAACTCAATACTAATAATATTTTTACTACAATTTATAATAGCAAAATTATCCATAATCCATTACAATGCCTATTATCCATAGTCCCTACCAATAATAAATTATATATATATATTAATTTTATACATTATGAATTAGAATTCAGAAGTTGAAAACCTAGTTAATTTATTAATTTTATAAATTATATATATATATATATATATATATATATATATATATACGAAAATGATATGCTAAGCGACACTAATTAAGCGATTCATGAGCGACAACCGTTATCCAATTTCTAACTCATTTCTTTTTAATTTTTTAAATTCAATTTGCATAAATTTCCTTTTCTTTCCCTTTAATTTATTCTTCTTACACCTCATGAAGTTACTATGCATCAATTTCCTTGTACTTTAATAATTGCTCTGACGGAGAATCTAAATGTAATTAGGGTTAATTAATTTATATCATGTTTATTTAATCTCAGTTAGGATTTATTAATTCCTTTTAGGTTAATTATTCTTAATTAGGGTTTATTTATTCATTATTAGGGTTTAGTAATTCCATTTAGGGTTTATAAATTTCTAATAAGGGTTTAATAATTCTATTTAAAATTTAATTGAATGTTAATTTTTTTTTTGAAAGGGCAAAGAAATGTTAATTATGTTTGTTTCAAAAATAATAAAAAATTCGATGATATGCATCCAACAAGGAATATATAATGAGAGAGAAAATAAATTAATGAAATGATTTAATAACCAAAAATTAGGGAGAGATAAATTAGGAAGAGAGAGAGGGTGAGAATTGAGAGAAACGTGTAGTCGCCCACAATTGTCGCCTATATATATATATATACTATATTAATAATAATTTTAATATATATAAATTCGGGTTTCGGGTTTTAAAAAAAATTACCCGAACCCAAACTCGAAACCCGAATATCAAAACCGAATAAACCTGAAATTCTGAAAAAACCTAAATAACCCGAACCGAATTTTTATTTCGGTTCGATTTTCGGGTTTCGGCTAATAGTGTTCTCCCCTAATTGCTTGGACGCTCTATGTGCGGCTTCAAAGTTGAGACGCTTTAAGACTGACTGCTTGAAAGCGCTTCGCTTTATCTGCACGCTTTGAGCTTCTGTATACTAAAAGCGTTTCGTCTACACTCTGCTAGATTTCATACTGCAACTTTCAATACTGACGCTTTCCAAACTTGACCTGCATCAAGACCTGCACTTTAAAACTCAAAGCTTCCTAACAGATAAGCTTTACTAAAATATAAATCCAAAGAGTGATTACTATAGCATAAAAAATAATAAAGGAAATAACTATGATGCATTTGGAATCTAATCAAAATAAATTATTTATAACTTTGATGCAAAGTTCCCCCTTAACACAATATCCTAACAATATGTAATGTTGAAAGAGTATAAAAGATATTGATATAGCAAGTTTATGTCAAAAAAAAAAGTGAGTAATTTTGGGGTACGACTTAAAATGGAATTAAAGGCCAATATTTTCGGGGATGGGGAGTATGAAACTAGATAAATGTTAGATCACGTATCGTGTTAGATGTCCTCTTTCATCTATGGATCAAAGAAAATGAGTTAACTTGCTAAAATTTACTCTGACTTCATGAATTTTGCACATTCCGATCCTATTTTGATTCCCTCGACTCTTGGTAATTTTAATTTAATGTCCATGTATTAAACAACAGATTTTTCACAATGCAATAATGCAATCTTTTTATATTCCATCGATAATTGTCCTCTTCCCCTCCAAGAAAATGATGAAGAACCAACAAGAAAAAACCTAGGATTTAGCCCTTCTCCCTTGTTCATGTCATACTATATTCTTAAAATCAATTTAGTTATTTCCGTCCTTTCCTATATCAACTCACTCACTCCCTCCCTAAAACCTTCCACAAACTCTAAATCCAAAACCGCCCCATACACAACCGCCACCGCCGAGGATGGGCTCACTCTCTGACGTGAGCTTTCCGGCCAACCATCAAATCTACGTCCCGTTCTGCGACAGAAACGCCGACGCGAGCAACGCAGCGACGTTCATAGACTGCTACACGCCGCGTACCAACGCGTGGCGTCGAGTCACATCCATCCCGGCCTCCTGCGAGAACCTGGTCCTGAAGGATTTTGCCATGGTGGCTGTGGGCCCCTTCATCTACGTCCTGGGCGGCCGCGTCTGCGTCGTGGCGGAGGGCCCGGGACGGAGTGAGGCGATGAGACCGAGGGTGGTGTCGTGGGTTCGGAGGTACGAGGTCAGAGCCGACCGGTGGGAGATGTGCGCGCCGATGTCGCAGCCCAGGTTCGGCTTCGCTTGCACTGTCTGCGGCGGCAAGATTTACGTCGCCGGCGGGCAGAGCTCGTCGGGGAGGGCGAGGGGGATTTCGTCGACGGAGGTTTATGATCCGGCGCTGGATCAGTGGAGGTGTCTGGCTAACATGAGCCGAATGAGGTACTTTACTTTTTGGTTTTATAGGGAGTTTATGTATTTATATTTAATTAACTAACATGAATTATGTCTTTTTTTTTTCAAGTGAATTATATTTTTCTAAAACGCACAATATGAAGTATTCTTTTTTTAATAGGGGACTTTCAAATCATTCTCAAATATTTTATAGACATATATAATTGTTTGCAATTTATTCCATAGTGTGAAATACTTGAGGGATGGTAACTAGTTATTTCTTCGAAGCTATCTGTAATGGCTCAATTAAATTTGACTCAAAATGAAAGCTTAAGAATGCAATTAAATTAAATAAAACAAAACATAAGGGCAGTCTTTTTACATAAAAAATAAAATAAAAAGAAGGTCAGGTGGGACCTTTATTCCCGATTCCCGTTATAGTGTATAATTGTGTACTAAAATTGTTTTATCTTAATTTTTATTCATAATTTCTTGATATTATGATTCAACTTAACATTACACTATTTTGATTAGGGTTCAGCAATCCATCCACTTAAAATATACTTCATCCGTCCTATTGAAATAGAACTACTTTACTTATTGGGATGCCCCATTGAAATTAAGTTATTTCCTAAAATGGAAATAATTAGTCTCACTAACCTAATAAAATCAGGCCTATTCCCGTACCAAAAAGTAATCTACCTTCTCCTACTACTAATCTATCTTCCTCCACAACTAATTTACATTGCCTAAATTTTGGTGCCGAAAAGTAAATGCTCTATTTCAATGAGATGAATGAAGTATTATTTAATTTTACTTTTATTAGTTAAAAATAAAAAAAAATGTTTAAAAATTATATATCCTAATTAAATTAATGAATCATTATTAATTGACATAATATGAGACTATATAATATTATATCGAATTGAGAAAAAAATAATTAAAAAAATCGATTTTAAATTTTAATACATTGTGGACACACCATAATGAGGACAGTGGATCTCACTTGGGGAAAAAGGTGTGGCTACTATTTATGGGTATATAGTATAGGGCCTATAGGCCACCTAAAAATTGGGCTTTTATGGGCCGCTTATGTCTTAATTTATGAGAGATAAAGTTTATTTTACTCCAAATAAATTAAAATGAAGCAATATGCAACATTTATTGCTTGATTCCGACAGGTACAATTGCGTGGGCGTGACATGGAAAGGCAAAATCCACGTCGTCGGAGGCTTTGTCGGCGGCGAGAATTTCGGCCCCCACGACCAGACCGCCCGGAGCTCCGCCGAGGTCTACGACGCAGAGAGAGACAAGTGGATCTACGTGGCCCGGATGTGGGACCTCGACGTCCCGCCGCGCCAGATCGTGGCCGTCAACGGCAAGCTTTTCAGCTCCGGCGACTGCCTCCAGTCGTGGAAAGGCCACATCGAATCCTACGACGAGAAAGAAAGCATCTGGAACGTCGTTCACGGCTCCGGCTTCACCTGCATGTCGCCGACCTCCACGGCGGCGGCGACGGGGAGATGTTTCCTCACCATGACTCCCATCGGGAACCAGCTCTACTTCCTCGCCGGGTATCGGATGCCGGGGGAGGGATCGCTGCTGAGATCGGAAGTTCACGTTTTCGACACGGCGGCCGACGGCGGCGGCTGGCGTAGCGCGGAGCCGATAGAGGAAGAAGGGGAGAAGGAGTTATGCGGCCATTGTTGCGTGTTAAGAGAGGATTAAATGTTGTTGATGATGTACATGGAGCATGCTTCTTTTCCATTTTCACATGTATGCCTCGAAATTAGTGTACGTGTGAAATGGAAGCATATATATTATAAAGTGCTAATTAAGCGATGGGTGAAATTTAAAGGAATATCAAAATTTAAATTAAAAAATAATAATAATGGATATAACGTTATCTCATATTAAGACTTTTAGAATGTTGAAAAGGAAAATGGAGAGAGATTGATGTGGTAAGAAAAACTACTAAAATAACCAATTAACATCGTTAATCTATATTACATGCCGATGAGTAATTATCTCTGCTCATTTATGGACATATTTAACCGTTCAATTAGAGGTAATGTTGAGAAAGTGAAAATTATGGAATCACTAACTCTGATTCTCTTAGGGAATCTGAGTTCATACTTTGAAAATTTATTCATTTGTTCATATTTTGAAAATTTATATATCGTGTAACAAAAGAATTTTGATCTACTTGTGTATTTGACAAATTCGTGTATTTTGGGACTACTGACCTAACTCGTGAAACACGAAGGAGCAATGGCAAGCATGATCGATAGTAAGTAGATGTGCATTCAAATGAGACAAATGCTGTGAAGTTGTGAATTGAACAATATATAATACAACAAATTAATTTTAATCTTACTTCTCCTATAACATTATTAGATCCACCCGCCATCTCTCGTAATCTCACTATTCTTATCTCGACAATACAATAATTAGACTCATCTATCATTTCTTACAATTCACTATCTCTCTCTTATATTTTCAATAAAATATAAATATAATATTACAATAATGATATTCGGCCATAATATGGCCGGCCTCACAGTAACATTTTTATTATAAATAATTTAAATAATTTAATAAATTAAAAGTTATAATCAATATTTAAATGTTTATAAGAGATTGCTCTTAATTAATTTTAAATTTGAATATAAAAATATCTTTCTCCCCCAATAAATAAATATTTTTTCTTATAAATAAAAAAACAACAAATTCTCTAAAGTAGTCACGGTCATCAAATAAATTAAAGGGTTAATTTGTTAAAAAATACATAACTTATATCATTTTTTGAATTATCTCATAAAAGCTTTTTTTTTTTTTTTGCATAAATACATAAACTGTTACATATTAATATTGATTATGGTCGGCCACATTATAGCCGAATGTAATATAAGTCTTTTTAAAAAGATCTATTTTCTATTATTCATGTCGTAAGTGTAAATTTTCACTTCACATGCATACCCAGTGACGGAGCCAGAACGTAGAGTTAGGGGGGTCCGACTTTTGAAAACATATGAGATTTTTTTTAAAATATAATTAAAAATATAGAATAATTTAAACAAAATTATAAAGTTATAATCACTAAATTTTTGAGTTGAGTTAAGAAAATCTAATAGAGCAAAAGTATGGGACAAAGAGAAAATGAAGAAACAAAAGAAGGAGAAAGAAAATGTAACTAAAAAATAGGGTGAGATTCGAACCCACAACCTCTAAATGCAAAGGTAGGAGTCATGTCCACTAAACTTAATAACATATTTGTAATATATAATACATACATAGCTAATTATTATAAGAAGTCCAGGGGGTCCAGTGACCCCACTGGAACCCTTGGCTCCGTCACTGTGCATACCCCTTTAGTTAGTGAAAATATATTATAAAAAAACACAAAAATAAAATAGGTAATAGGAATACATTAGTCCCATAGATTATCAACAATAGGTAACTGAAAATATGAATAAATTAGATTCATATAAACGTACGCAGTACGACTAACGTAATGTATCATATATCGAAAATCTCACTTGAATATATCTAAATGTCACCTTAAAAATGATCAATATAACACTGATCATTAACAATGGATTTTTTCATAGTGAGAATTAAAATATTTTTATACATTTTTAATCAATCATCCCCACGCATCGCGTGGACGAATTACTAGTAAGAATAAATGAAGACGCCGAGATTCTGGTATGGGGATCAGGAGAAAATTATAAGAAAACTCGAAGAAGATATATTTTTACTTTAAGAAGGATTTGTGTGAATCCCACAAAATCAGCAGACGATATATGAAAAGCTATCGAAAGAAATAAAATTGATTTTATTACCCTTAGTTGTATCAGAATTATAATAAATATGCATTGATTTAAAGGAAATATTTATCAAGATTTATTTTAATCTTAGCCATCCATTCTACTTGAATCAATAGTATCTAAAAGTTTTTAGATTCTAAAGTAGAGTTAGTTTCCACAAGAATCAATCCCTGTATGTATATATAGAATTACATATATAATATTACATCATTAACCTTAAATTTATTTAATAAGGATAACGCAGTAAGTAAAAAAATCTCATTGTTATCTTAATATTTCAACAATTGAGACACCACAAGGAATCACAATTATCGTAGCAATAAAATGTACTTAAAATTTAAATTACAAACATGGCAAACGAAGCTGAGAATCATTCTTGGTGGGTATCAACTAACCATGAACGACGGATATTAACTACACAACTTCTTAGCGACCCTCCCATTTCCTCTGCCTTAGCCACGATCAAAGGAGGGCAGTCCTCTATTTCTATTTCTTTAAGAATGTCATTAGTGTTGAAAGCAACATGGAGCTCTTGTAGTTTGTAGCAATGTTTGATACATAAATGCTCTACTTTAATGCCAGTTATCCCCATGAGTTTCCAATTCATCAAATTTGTATCTTCCAATAAAAGAAATTTAAGTTTCTCAAATTGATTAGTGGTATCCATTTCCCACTTTGGTCCTTGAAATGCATAACATTTCAGTTTGAGCACTTCAAGATTCTTCAACTTACCAATTGTACTCATGTGCTCCCATGGATATCCTAACCCACTTAAACTCAACCTTTTAATGTTTGGAGGGAACATTGAGAGGAGAGCTGGCGGAGGAACATTCTTAGATCCGATTTGGGAATTCACCACTACATATTTGAGTGATTCTAGCCTTTTAAGGTGATAAATATCATTCAAGTTGCAGAATGACTTACTTTCATCAGTAGGCGCCAATTCAATTTGAATGCCTAGCCTTTTCAGATTAGGGATCCATTTAAGAACCTCCATTTTACAGCTTTGAGCACTAACATCAAGAAGAGTTGAGAGCTCTAGAGTCATGCCTATGATTAGGTAGACATCCTCCCATGATCTGAAGATGTTTCAATTTTTTCATATCCCAAATTTCCAAAGGCAAGTAAGAAGGAATGTTTGATGATTTGATGTTCATATACCGTTTCACAATCAAGCATTGAAGCTTTTGGAGTTTGGATATGGAAGTAGGGAGTTCTCCATTACAAGTGAGGCTAAGATATCTCAAATGAAATAGAGTCGTAACTTCAGTTGGAAACTCATAGAGACGAATTGTAAGAACATTCATCACCCTTAGTAACCTCAAATAAAAATTTAAGGGGACTGGGTATTGGTGAAGTGGGCCAACACATATGAGAGAATGTGCACTTGTATTGGATGCCAATGACTTTTGCACATCTTTCATGCTCAATAAAATATTTTCTCGAATGCATAATCTGCGGTGACTCGTGATGCTTTCGATCGAACAATCGTCATAACTATTCATGGCATGGAACCATTTACTTTTCACAACTTGACTGTTAGATAAATGCCAAAAAACTGAATGAAGGCGGCAAGTCGTGATTAGTGAATCGGAGACAATACGCTGGAACATGACAAGACTCCTATCAACGAGTTTATACAAACATTCTGCAACAAAATCTTCTTCCATTTGATAAAAACGTGGCTTGAGAAATCCTTCAGAAATCCACAAATTACTAAGATTGGACATGGGGATGTCATATCTTTCAAGAAAAACTCCCAAGTAGAGAAAGTATGGCTTCAGATGATGTGGTAAGTTATGGTAGCTAGGAAGTAATGCCTCAGATATTTGATGGTGTGCATTCTTGAAAACTGGTTTTTCCTTACCTGAAGCTACATTGTTCCAATACTCTTCGGACTGCTCAACTCTGCATAGTTGGTCTGCAACTGTGAGGATTAAGAGAGGAAGACCGTCACACTTTGCAGCAATCTTACGACCATCTTTCTCTAATTTAGGGGGGCATGATCCTCCGTCAAACGCCTTTCTGCAAAGAAGGCACCAACTTTCTTCTTCACTGAGTAGATGCATTTCAATGGCAATATCATCTCTTTCAAATTTGGCTACTTTTGGTAGCCTAGTTGTCACCAAGATTGTACCCATAATGTAATACCCCGACTTTTATTAATTAAAAAATACGTAGAAATTCAGAATTTTTGCATAATCTTGTTTCGATTTATAATATATAGAAAGGTTATTGTTCGAATTGTATGAAATTGTATTTTATTTTGCAAATTAGATATAAATGTAAATCTACATTTATGTCTCGTAATTTATATTACAAATTAAGAAACCGAACTCAATATTATATTACCTTGTAATATCCCTATATGGATTAATTAAAGAATGATTAATTAACCTTTAAGTATTACTAATTAATGTACCAAGAATACTTTTGTTAAAGTAGATTTCGGCCATGTCCGTCTCAATAATATATAGAATAACAACACAAGCAATTACCTTATAATACGAGTAGCCCAAAACAAAAGGGGCCAAATACGTAAATAAGAATACATTTCTTCCTCAACAAAATCTAATACTCCCTCTGTCTCAAGATTCATGACCTTTTTCTTTTTGGCACTGTCGGCAAGCATTTTCACACTTCTCGGTGATGAGTTTTAAAATGAATTTTTGATGTATTTTTCTTTTTACGGGATACTACGACACTTGTAGTATCCCGTAAAAAGAAAAATATATTAAAAATTCATTTTAAAACTTATCACCGAGAAGCGTTAAAATGCTTGCCGACAGTGCCAAAAAAAAAGGGGTCATGAATCTTGAGACAGAGGGAAAGGAGAATAGGATATTTCAATAAGATGAGAAGTCAACAAATCCCTCCAATCTGGGAACTTCACCATACTCAACAGTTGAAAGCATGGGTTCTTTGCCACTTTTTTCAACACATCCCATCCATTTCCCCTCCCATATATCACCCCTTTCATCAATATGTTTGTTCCTGCAAATCAAACACAAATTATTTCTCTCCCTAAAAGAGAAGGTGCACTAAACATAGAGAAGAAGAAGGAGAAGAGCATAACCAAAAGCGGAAGGCAGAAAGAAGGAGGAAGGAAGGATTCAACAGCTTTCATTCTCCCTAATCGCAGCCAAAGCCACCATTCCAATTTCTGAAATCAGTAAGGATTTTCCAACCCATTCTACTTTCGCGTTTTAAGCTTGAAGCTGTAAATAAACCCAAGATCAAGAAACCTTAACCTTAAACTGAAACTGGAACAAGAACATGAATTTACTAATTCTATAACTTGAAATACTACCTTAAACCCAAAGAACAACTATATAGTCGTAAATGCTATTCAAAACTGAAGCAAGAATTAGAGAAGAATCACACTACTGAAACTCCTAAAATGCTCATGGAGAACAATAACACCAAGCCATGTTTGAAACTTATAATTTCAATATCGAAGGCTAATAAACATATATGCATATTATGTGATAGAATGAACAAACTTCAAACTTCAGTAACTTAAAATCAATAACTGAACTAAGGAAGAAGGGAAACGGGTTGAAGAGAGGTTACCGGAGGTGAGAGAGTTTGTTTCCTCATTCTGCCGGAAAGGTTGGGACAGCGGCGGTGGCGCTGCGTCGGACGGGCTTCGATGGCAGCGGCGGTGGCGTAGGTAGACACGGTGGCATCGCGAGCAGGCAGCCACGGCGGCGATGCTGAAACAGGAATGTGGCAGCGGCGATGGCGATGGGAATCAACGGAAGAAGTCGGCGGCTGGAGGAAGGAAAGAGAGGGGTGTTTCTGCTCCTGCTATCTACGAACCGGAGAAGCAGCGGCGGTGCTACTGCAGCCGCGACAGAGACGCCGGAGAAGACTCGACGGCCGGCGAATTAAAAGAGGAAGAAGTCGGCGGCTCAGAGAGGGAGGAGAAGAGAATCGGGAGTGTCGGGCAGAGAGAGGGGTTCTGCGTGCGATGTGTGTGTTGAGCAGAGAGAGAGATTGAATTGGGTTGTGCTAGGTGGGTTAATTGCTGATGGGCTTCTCTCTGGGCCTAAACAATTTAATGGACGGGCCTGACTAATGGAATCAGAATGGGCTAAGTTTAACAATGTTATAAACTTTTGATTAACAAGTTTAATTAATAAGCTTTAATTAGTTCAAATAAGTTCCGGAATTTATCCTAATTTCGGATTTAATATTCAACGAATATTTAAACCCAATTAATTACTTAATTGGATTCGTTTATTAATAAGAAAATGGTTATTCTTATAATGAAAAGATTTAAAGAATTCCAAATTAATCTGTTAACCCTAACAGATTTATAACAAAGAATTTATGGAAGATGAATCTATATACATTTTCTCTTAGATTTATTTTAAGAATTCTAGAATTCTTATAGTATCATTATGAATAGGCGCGGTTCAACGAGGAACACTGAATTAGGTGTTGCTTATCAAGACCGGCCATTATCTACGCTTCAAGAGGTGTGCTTTACTTCTAAACGTATACGAGTTACATAATGCTATGTTGGTTAGAAGTAAACTACTTATCCATGAAATGGTCAAGGCGCAACATACACGTTAAATGCTATGGGATAAATTAATATAATTTTGTGTACAGGCTAAATAGACTCTTAGGGTTACGACCCAGAGTCTGGATATTATGCTAAATGGACTCCTTGGATTACGATCTTAGAGTTCGGATATATGCTAAATAGACTCTCAAGGTTACGACCTAGAGTCTGGATACTAAATGGACTCATTGGATTATGATCCCAGAGTTCGGATATATGCTAAATAGACTCTCAAGGTTACGACCTATGAGTTTGGATACTAAATGGACTCATTGGATTACGATCCCAGAGTTCGGATATATGCTAAATAGACTCTCAAAATTACGGCCTGGAGTCTAGATACTAAATGGATTCACATGGTTACAACCTGGAGTGTGGATAAGATAAAACTGTTAAAGGTGGACTTATTGCGTTGTTATGTTTTATGACTATGGTTTCATAAAAGGTTTCATAATCTGCTATTGCTTCATGTTGTTATGTTTCATACCGATATGCTTTAAGAACTGTCAGTCTTCATAACTTATTGATAAAATGCGTAGCCCACTGAGTACAATTGTACTCAGCCCAAATATTTCAAAATATTTTCAGGTTGATACTGTGGTGATGACGGTGCAGAGTTGAGGCTAGGAAATCTCTTTTGTTAAGCTTCCGCTAAATATATTTCTTATCTTGAACTAGAGGTATGCACTCTGAATTTATTCACTATCTATTCTCGAGATCTTGAATTCGACTTTATGTATTGAAATGATGGACTTATGTTGATTCGTTGAGCCATCGAATTCTATGCGATCCTAGTATATTGAATTAAATATTATGTTGGGTATATTGTCGTTGCTTTTATTCTGGCTTATTCCCCTTGCAAGTGAGATGTTGCTCAACTTTTCAAGAAACATCATTCGATTATTGTAATAAATTGAATCCCCTTTCTATCCCAACTTCTTTATTTCAACCCCTAGTCACACCCTTGGCGCGTGCGCCTTCCCTCGGGAATTGGGGCGTGACACATAATGATTGGGAATATTTCTCTCAGATGATGTAATGGACTCTGGCTACACAAGTCATCCAACACAATGAGACATCTCTTATCGAATACTTGTGCACACAAGTCTCCCACCAATTTCTCATCTCCATTCATATGCAATTTAGGAATGTGGGGATATATTTGAGCTAAAATATCTATTAAGATTTCTTCTATCTGATATCGTGGACCAATAGGGATCCACACATGATGGTCATAACGGCTCAAAGTTGAATCATCTTTGAATATATTTCTAGCAAAGTTAGTTTTTCCTATACCCGCCATCCCAAAGAATGATATAATTTGCGTTTAAGGAAAGAACCTTTTAGGAAACATCACATCATTCACATATCCAGCTCGAGAAGAAAAGCTAATGATATCCTAGGCGATTTCAATAACGCGCCTCTCGCAGTATTGGATCTCTTTTTTGAATCTCACTGCTCTACAAAAATTTATACGTATATAAGAGAGAAGAAAAGCGAGTTTAGATAATAGTATTATGTAGGAAAATGCTATCTTCATATAAGTGAGTTTATTTATGTGTGGTGAAAAAGGTACCTTCGATATTTCATCTGCAACCGTAAAAATATAATTTTCCTTGTCTGTTGCTAACTTGCTCCACTGCTCCACCGTCTTGTCGAATTTAGATGGAAAGACAAGAGTTTTGGCAACTGAAATAGGTCGACGCCTACAATTGTGAAGTATTTGTTTTCCAGCAGCCTCAAGTTCTGCTGGTAATGACCCAACCGAAAAGTGTTTGGCGCATATAAAACCAAAGTTCTTCATCATAAACGTCACCCAGTTCATATTTATACCCGTGTTCGGCATATAGAAGCACCTCCGGTAAGATGGTGGTGACAAGGACCGCACTTCCGTTGCTCTGATCAGGAAACGACGTCGTAGTCAAGTAATCCAGCAGCTCCATGTCGTCCACATCATCCGACACGATCATGTAACTCTGATTCTCCAGTGCCATATGCAGATACTCGCTTAATTGATCTTCCGAAACTTCACTAAACAATTCATCATCGACATCTCCTTCAACTTGAGTAATAAGACTCATCAGAACATGCTTCAGTTCATACCCCCTTCCTACTCTCACCCACACCCACCTCTCGAATTTTTCCCTGCCTTGAGAGCATTTTCGAAAACAGTCTTCACCACTACTCTCGAACCCGAGCCTTGCTCCCCCAAAACACAAAAACACACATGTCATCAGGCCTCATTCTATAGACCACTTTTTCTTCGAGGATGGTGGTGAATATATAGGTGGGAACGTCCGATCATCTCCACTCCGAAATCAGTATATACTGTATCCTTATCAGCATTGTCATCATCGTCTTTGGATAATTCTGCAAGGTACTCTTTTTCCAGCCTCTTTGTTGCTTCGCCAAAGGAACGGATTTGTTGCCCCATCACTGCCTCCTCTTCCAGCTGCTTCAGTTCATGGAATTCGATTGAATCTTCTAATTTGTGAGTAGAGTCTCTTATTTGTCCCTCCAAAACATCAACCCTCTCCATGCTGCTCCTGCTCCTGCTCCTGTTGCTACCGTTCAATCCTTCCAGAACATGTTGCAATGATGAGGCCTCCTTGTATGCCGATTCTAAAATTTCTCGACTTGAGGAGGAAACACAAGATGAAGAATTGATCAGGAGGCCGTAGATTATGTGTTGGAGAGAAACTACAGCAGCGTGGGCAGCCATCTCTCTCTAATTTCTCTGCTACGACAAGGCTAGATATACAGTGATTTCAATGTGGAAGAAGAAGAAGAAGAAGAAGAACCCAAAATTGTGTGAATTATCCCTCGACTCAGTCAAAGTTAGACATCACATGCCTTTAGATGTCACCGCTCGCACTCAGCAGGTGTTCAATTAATTACTACGTACTCCCTCCGTCTCATATCAATTGTCCCATTTATTTTTTGCACGTGAATTAAAAAGTGACATTTGTGTAATAAATATTGGTGGACCAATGCTTTTATGCATCATGATTCATGACATATGACAAACTAAAAATAGAAATGGGACAATTGAAGTGAGATAAACTAAAAAAGGAAAGTGAGACAATTGAAGTGAGACGGAGGGAATATTTATTTTACGCCTATCAATTTTTTATTATATTATATATTTTTTTGAATTTTTTTTTTTGAGAAGAGATTGATTTTACATCTGTCATTGATAAATGGAATCAATCAATATCAATATATAATTAAATGACTCAATATATGCTTAACTAACCCCTTCAAAACAAAAATGTAAAAATTACCTTTTTAAATGAGATAATGTAAAAACTACCCTTTGAATTATTTTAATATGTTGTGGGTCACACCTTTTATGTTTAAAAATTTACTAATGTGGCCCACTATCAATTATTTTTAATGTGATGAGCTAGGAGAAGCGACGCATCACTTGTTTTTTTTTCTTTTATTTATAATTAATATTATGAATAGTATTAGTAATAAATTTTCTGCATGCATGAATGCAAATTTTGACATATTGGTCCTGCAAAAAATTCAATTCAATTTTTGCCTGTTATATCACAGACGTAACTGTGATAAAATTAATAATATTGGTATCATATGCCAACCACACAACCCACGAAACTCAATATATACCATACTTAAATTGCGATAGAATTCAAAGGAAAAAAACCAACTCACAAAAATAATTTTTCTGAGAAGAAGTAAACACATTTGAACTGAGGAAGAGGAAGACAAGTGATTATAAGGGTTTATCACAAAGGAGGATATCTACCCACATTGCTTCATTGCGTTTCCGAATTATCCAACAATATAGGTAATCGTTTAATATCAAATTTATATGTTTAGCAAGTAGTTTATGTATTTATTTTGCAAATTAATTGAATTTTCATAACATGTCGTATTTATGAAAATGAATTTATATGTTTAAGAATCAGTATATAGATTTATTTTGAAAATTAATTGATTATTATTTTATTTAAATTGATTCTCTTAATTGATTTAATTCGAAATATTTACAAATTTGTAATGTTTGTAATGTTAAAATTTATATTTAGGTTTAGAAAAAAAAAAAATTGGGCATAGGCGTCCGGTCATTCCGGCGCCAAAAAAGGGCCGTCCGGCCGCATATTCCGATCGCCGGAAAAATCACTTTTCCGGTGACCGGACGGGCCGGACGGCTATGCCCGAAATTTTCTATTTTTTTGCTTAGTATAGATAATTATTCATATGTAATTTTTGTGTTTTGTAATTCGTTTATAGAATTATGTTTGAAATTAATTGATTATTATTTAACTTAAATTAATTCTCTTAATTGATTTAATTCGAAATATTTATAAATGTGTAATGTTTGTAATGCTAAAATTTATATTTAGGTTAATAAAAAAAGAGAAAATTTTGGGCATAGGCGTCCGGTCATTTCGGAGCCGGGAAAGGGCCGTCCGTCCGTATATTCCGGTCGCCGGAAAAATCACTTTTTCGGCGACCGGATGTGCCGGACGGCTATGCCCGAATTTTTCTCTTTTTTTCTTAGTATGGATAATTATTCATATGTAATTTATGTGTTTTGTAATTCGTTTATAGAATTTTGTTCAAATTACTTGATTATTATTTAGTTTAAATTAATTCTCTTAATTGATTTAATTCGAAATATTTATACATTTGTGATGTTTGAACAAGAATTTGGTCTGTTAACGAAATTAGTATATATTTATGTGTTTAATTTATTAATTATTATGTGTTTGTAGTTCATAATTTATTAATTAAGTTTTAATTATTTGACTACAGATGGATTTGGTATACGCCAATGTTAAATACGGGGGTACCTGGGATGATTCTAGTTATCAAGGCGGCGATGAGATCAATATCCCATTATCAGTATCTCATGGGATAACAATTTACAACTTGAGATACAACATATCTCATTATTGCAACTTGGCGGGCTCCGATTTTGATGTTTTTTATATGAGGAAGAGCATCCGCGGACGTATTGTGATGTCACGTTTGACAAGTGATGATAAATTAGTTGAATTATGTAATGGTTTTATGCCAACGATATTCGTGAACGAAAGACGGAACATCATCTTCACATGCCGGGGCATCATCTTCATACGCCGAGACATCCTCGCCATATGTCCCTACCTTTGATCAATCGCAGTCGTACGGTGGGTCAAATGATTTTTTTAGCCAGGGCACTGATGATTGGCAGGCAGACCTGGATCAAATCGGGAGGGTTGTTTCTTCTAGTAACTGGGTAGGGGGCGTATATATCAGCGAGAGCAACAACATCCCGGAAATAGACCGTGACATCCCAAACCTTAATTAATCGGTCGAGCACAACGAGGAGCAAATACATGACGAGGATTATGTCCTGGAACCTGAAGAGAGCTCGGAGACCTCGGAGAGCGAGAGCGAGACCAATCTATACCTTGATGGTATACACATTAACAGGGCCTTATTCGCAGAGTGGACCGCTTGGATACAGGAGGAATGAGGTATGCAGAAACTCCTTGGGATGATATTCCCAAATCCTGGTGAGGGTGAACAGGAGGTCGATACGAACACGGAGCACATGACTAACTAGCTTATCTCGTTAGTCCCTGCACGGCCCCGTGATTCAATAATGTATCACGATGATCTCATGAATATCGACGAGCTCTCCAGTAACTCAATTTTCTTCTCCAAGGATGAAATCTGGATCGCAACGGGTTTGTGACATTTGAACAGGAAGAAAGAATACCGGGTTATCAAATCAGATACGTCAAGAATGCTTATGAGGTGCAAATTATCCAAAGAATGCCCCTTCAGACTTTATCTGACTAGCGATGGCGGGACTTGGACTGTTGACATATTTGACGAGGAGCACACTTGTAGTGAATTCGGTCTAACAAATACCGTTTACAAGAGGAAGGTCCACACGTTGGTGATCAGTTCAATTTTTGTGAAAAGATTACTCTGTGATGCTCAAATAATAAAGCCCCGTATTATCCAGAATGAGTTGAAATCTGAGTTCGGCATCGATGCCAACTACGATGTGTGCTTGAAGGGGCGGAATGCCGCGATCGAGATTGTATAAGCAAACACAACGAGTCATTCAATGATCTGCTTAGTTACCTTTACATGCTGAGGCTCACTAATCCAGAGACAATCACTAAGTACGAGATTAGCCCCGATGGCCGGTTCAAGCAAGTATTCGTTGCTCTAGGAGCTACGCGTTTCGCTTGGCAAAATGGATATATCCGGCCAGTTATTATTGTTGACGGCATGCATCTCAATGGAAAGGCCCACGGGTTAATATTTGTAGTTGTGGCGAAGGATGCGAACGAGCAACTATTCCGTCTGGCGTACGAAATAGGGCCAACTGAGGATAACGATTCGTGGAATTGGTTTATGCAATGCCTCCGAATGGCATATGATATATGTCCGGGTACGTTGTTCGTCTCCTATTAGCACGTATCTATCATACATGCTATCCAAGTCGTGTTCCCCGAAGCTCAGCACGGGTTCTGTTACTTTCATCCTGCCAAAAATCTCGTGATCTACGGATCGAATGTTGGCAACTAACTTCAACATGCCGCATACACGTACGACAAGAATGAGTTCGACAAGTTCATGGAGGGGATCTGGCGCACTAGCAGGGTGACTTACAACAGATTTATAACTATTGGAGTTAAAAAGTGATCTCGATCTATGTGCGATATAAGACGATTCAGCAATATGACATCCAACGCTGCATAATTTTTTAACAATAGCCTTCTATGGGTTCGACGTTTGCCGATATGAGCTTGTCTAGATGCTGTAAGGCTCATCATCGAAGAATGGTTCAATGAGCGACGAGAAAAGTGCAGGATGTTGGGATTTTGTATACCTAAAGCAAAACCAGTGTTTTAGTGTATGCAAAGATTATTCCACTATTTATAATCACCTATCTGACATTATATAGTTGAGATTGAATAAGTCCATTATCTCATGTTTTAGTTGACATGCCAACTACGTCTGGAGGGGATCACGTATTTCGGTGACTTATGAGATATAAATGATTATCACAGTCGAGATAACTTGGGCAAAGTTATTGGTTTAGACTGCAGCATTAACAGTAGTGGTGGGTCTCAATCACTAGTTATGTTGATACAGTGGAACGTATTGATAGGATCGCAGAGATAATGTTCTTCTAGATTGACCCTTATAATGAGGTGAAGAACTAAAAATCTCAGGTCTTAGTAGCTTGATCTTAATCCCGATAAGCTATTAGGCATATGCGAGTTATTCACTGTTGCTTTGACTTATTCGGTACGGGCCTTGTGTGGTTCCTCAATTCCTTATATCTTGGGTAACATGGAGACACGTATGATGTCTAGTTAGTTGTATTAAGACACTGTGTCCGTTTAGGTTGAGATATCCTCTTAGGGAGTTCACAATGTTTATTATACGAAGTCTTGCAAGCTTGATTAACATCAAGGTATAATAATAAGGTTGAACGGGTACTACCTAAGGAAGTATAAAAGGTTAATTAATTGAGAGCAGTCAGATGAGCTTTAATTAATTAACGAATATCAGGATTCTTAAACACGGGGATTGCACTAAGCAAAATACCAGCCCCAATCTACGTAATCGGGACAGAGCGGTGATTCAGTTGTAACTCTTTAGTGGAATGAGTTATAGCTCTAATTATGATAAATGCTCTAGGGGGGAGCATAGTAATTATCTAATTAGGTAAGGTCTAACTCTGTCTGGTATCTAGGTCCCTGGAGTAGCCCAAACACCTAAGGATGGATCAGAAGTTAAATATTGAGCCTAATAGCTGGTTTGGACCAAAAGAGCTGGCTTGTGGGCCATGGGCCCACAAGTGGCACCACATAGGGAGAGAAACCCTAGGTGGGGCGCCTATTACTCTCAGTTGGGCCAATTTGGGCCAAGGCTTGCACTTAAGCCTAATGTGTGTTAATTATTATTTAATTAAAACACACACACATAATCTCTCTCGGGGATATTATAAGTAATTATAAATAGATATTAGGTTTGACCTAATCATTAATCTATTATCACAACACGAGAATTCATTCACAGAATCTGTTAGAGAGAGAGAGAGAGAGCAGAGGGCGGCGGCGGTTTTCTTCTCCAAGAAGAAATTGAGTTGAATTCATTCAACTCAAGTGCAAGGCGTGATCCAAGATCCGATCTCGATTTCAACACCCACTCTGTTGTTCGAGCACGAGGAACGGGATAACACTCCAGTAATCTAGACCTGTAGATTATCATCTCCGAGCTCAAAGGTACATCTCGATTTATATGTTAATTAATTGCATTAATTACAACAACCAATTCAGATTCAAGGCAAAATTGGTTCACTTTCGATATAGCGATCCCTTCACAGGAATGATAACCATCCAATCACATAAGAGGCTCGGAGAAAAATGGTAGTGCAATTAGAATTCACAAACATGTATAGGGCCACAAGGATTGGCAATGCTCCTCATTATAAAGTGATAACGTCTAGGCGGCAAGTGAGGGTGGACCTGCAAAGTCACGTGTGTGAATACAACCGGTGGCAGTTTGATTGTCTCCCATGTGCTCACGCGATGGCGGCAATCAAGTAATGAAATATACTTGCCTTCATTCAAATTCACTATACCTTCACTACATGAAGCATATTTTAACCGCCTGTTTTTTTTCTATTGTAGGAAGAATGGAGAGAACGTGGTGGATTACGTCTCGTTATTTTGCAGACGACAACGTACGAGGCGTGTTTCAGCATCCCAATCCGTAGTGTTCCGAAAAAATATCTATGGACAGTGCCGCAACAGATCGCAGAAATTGACGTCATACCACCAATTCCGAAACGTCTACCTGGTCGTCCGAAAGAAATAAGAATCAGAGGCAGAGGTGAACGAGGTCGTTGTCCAGGTCGTAGACCTCGTAGATGTCTGCACTGCGACCAGGCTGGTCACACCGGCCCTAACTGCCCAAATTTATCAGATTAGTAGTTCTGTAGCACTGCCTATTTCAATAATTGAATTTAAATGAGTTCTTTTTTTTGTACGTTGTTTAGTGATATCATTTGAATTTATCATGACGCACGGCTAATATTCATAATATTAAATAATATTGTGTTATTTTTTTTAAAGTTATTGATTATTATTATTGATTAAATGATTAAATACGTTGTTTAAGTTATATTTTTAATATTATTATGTTTAAATTATTGATTAAATTATTATTATTTTTATGTTTAAATTAATATGAAAGTCTGTATGTATTTATATTTATCCTTCAATTGAGTGGCTGGATGTATTCATATTAAATTAATATTCATATTTTTCCGTTGAATTTATCCTTCAATTTCTACATTAGTACTATCTATTTTAGTTTAATTTTTAATTAAAAGAGGAAGGTAGACAAAATTGAATTTTTCTATTTGAGATTTTCTTCATTAGTACTATCTATTATATATTATATGATATATATTATACTCAATAACTCAATATCTTAAAATGAATTAACATATATATAACTAGCTAATTAATAATCTGCTTATTAACCATAACAATTTATCGGAGACAAAAAAAACTAGTAATTTGTATTAATTAAAACCTAAATAAATAAACAAGGTACTTTCTTTGATGCTATTAGTGCCCCTCGATACTTTTTGGCGCTTGTTCGGATGGATCAATTGAGATATCCGAACTTTAGGTTTCGATATAGTTAGTAATATGATCAGTTACTTTTGGTCTCCCAACATTTCGATAGGTCCTCTTATTAGTTTTCTGATATGGTCACGTTTGGGCATGATCATTGTATTTGTTCCTTTTTGTATTTCCTGGTATGTGTCGAGAAGATCCAATTCCGATTGGTTTTGTTCTTTCGGTTTATGTTGGGGATAACACTCATTTTTAGTGTTATCTCCACCTGACGCTGTATGATTTTGTTCGAGTTATATACAGGTTAGAGGTCTGCCTAACCCCTCACCCTCTCGGAGTGTTTTAAAAAAAAAGGGAAAATTACAGTTTATATCCTAAACTATTGCACTTTTAACAAATATATCCTGAACTATCAATAATTACTGAAAAACACCCAAACTATGCAAAACTTAACAAAAATACCCCGCATTCCATTTCCGGCGACAGATTTATGACGTGTACCGTCGGCGTCCAGCATGGATTTTCATACTATTTTTTTTTATATTTTTCACTTAATTGGCGTGGCATATTCATTTATTTTAACCCTAACTTACGTTTCATCTCCCGCTATGTTTCATCCCGCGACGCTTGAACTTTCTTTTTTGTGAGAGAAAACCATTCATTTTCAGCAGTTGTCAAAGAACCCTAATATCATCTACACTACGACTCTCTATACTGAATCTTTGAAAAGAGACGGCAGATATTTGCTTGAGGCTCGTACATTGCTAGCAAAGGTACGGATTTTAGTTACTTTTAATTAATTATAATGCCGAAAAGTCTCTAAACATAACCTCATCATGTGTCGTATATAGCTCCAAAAATATGGTTTTCTTTTCTTTCAATGTAGTGGTCCAGACCATCGCAACTTCAGAGAACCAACTTGTTGCTTTTTAAGAGTTAAAAGTTAATTTTTGTTCGTTGTATTCAGTATTTTTCATGATAATTAGAATTATTAGGGATATTTTTTTAAATGATGGTGGATATTTTTTTTCAAGAAACTTATCAATTTTGTGGAATTTTCGGATGATTATTTATTTATTATTATTTTTTTTGTGAAAGCCTTTTTTTGTATATTGGTTGAGAAACTAGAATGCTGAAAATTTATGATGTAATTTTTATGAAGGTGTTGAGGAAATGGACTTGGATAGAGATATAGATGATGACATGGAAGGTGGTCAAGTCCTATCAGATGATGAAGAGCATTCTGATATAGAAATACATGTGGAAATTATGAATTCTGATGAAGATACTGATGGTATGGAAGATAAAGATTTCTCATCAGATGATGAAGAATTCATAGAAGGTCGAAAGAAAATGAAGGAAAAAAAAAGGAAGAACCCTGAATCTGTGATGAATACAAATGAAGTTGAATTCAATGTTAATGATTCATCGAGTTCACTAATGTTGCATAACATAGGAAATGAGAGTGGGGACGAATTTGAAGGTTTAACTGGATCATTGGATGAGGCTAGAGATGTACAACCATCAAACCAACAGAAGATAGTTGAGCTGCAATATGACAAGAATTGTGATCATAAGAAGCTAAACTTTCAGGTTGGTATGCAATTTACTGATGTGAAGGAATGTAAAGATGCAATTAAGCTTTGGGCAATATCAAACAAGCGCAATATAAAATGGAAAAAGTCTGAACATGATAGATTACGTGCTATCTGTGAAAAGCCATGTCCTTGGATGTTGCATGCGAGTACACTTCCTCATCAACCAACATGTGTTATTAAGTCATATGTCGGCAAACATACTTGTGTGAAGCTCGTTCGCAAAAGACAAGCGAATTCATCATGGGTATCAGACTATTTTTTGCAAACGTTGAAGACTAACCCTCTGTTGAAGCCCCAACAAATGATGAATGAACTATGGTCAAAATTCGGGATTACTGTGACATTGATGATGTGTCGTAGGTCAAGGTCGATGGCGTTGGAAAAAATTTGGGGATCACTGGAGTCTCACTATATGAAGCTCACACCATATCTCACAGAGTTGAGAAACAGAGACAAAGAAGGAAGATTTGAGCTAAAAACATACCTGAACGCGGATAATAGGCCCGTTTTCCAGCGTGTGTACATAGGTTTCTCAGCACTTCGCAAAGGTTTCTTCATTGGATGTAGGAAGTTCATCGGTTTTGATGCTTGTTTTCTGAAGACCGTTCTAGGAGGAGCCTTACTTGCTGCAGTCTCAAAAGATTGTAATAACAAGATGTATCCAGTTGCTTGGGCAGTTGTGGAAAAAGAGAACGAGGAGACGTGGACTTGGTTCTTAGAGAAATTATTTGAGGATTTGAACATAGTTTGTGGGTTTGGCTGGACATTTATGAGTGACAAACAAAAGGTAAAGTGTTAATGTTTATACATTTTTCTAAATCTACTAATGCATACTTATTATTTTATTTTCTATGCAATTAGGGGTTGATTAATGCAGTTCGATCATTGGCTCCAAATGCCGAGCATAGACATTGTGCCCGCCATATTTATGCTAATTGGAGGAAGAAGTATGCTGGTAAAAAGTTCAAGGGCTTATTTTGGAATATAGTTAGAAGCACTTCTCAAACTGCATTTGATCATAGCATGAATCAATTGCGGGTCGAGTCCAAGGATGCTGCAGAAGGTTTTTTCAGCCAACAACCTAGGAGTTTCTGTAAGTCCTTGATCACCTCATATACTAAGACCGATGTAGTGGTGAATAATATATGTGAGACATTCAATAGTCAAATATTGAGATTTAGAGACAAGCCTCTAATTGATATGTTAGATGGGATAAGAAAGCAACTAATGACCAGAATGCATGCTTTGTATAAAAGCGCTGAAAGTGGAGATGATATATTGTGTTCTAACATCAGAAAAAGATTGGAAAAAAGGGTAGAAGCTATACAAGATTGCGAGTTGCTAGCAACAGCAAATAAGAAGTATGAGGTTCATCATTTTAATGATACTCATATAGTGGACTTGGTCTTGAGAGTTTGCACTTGTAGGACATGGGAGATGACAGGCTTGCCTTGCTGTCATGCTTTAGCATGTATTTTCTATTCTAAGGAAAATTACGAGAGTTATGTTGATAACTTTTACTTCAAGTCAAACTGGAAAGAATGTTATAAATTTGCTCTGGAACCAATACGTGGAGAGAAGGAATGGCCTTGCGTTGCTGGTCCCCCCGTGCTTCCACTTGATATGTGAAACAACCTGGAAGACCCAAGAAACAAAGAAAAAAAGGGCATGATGAACTCAGAATACGTTCCGATGGCAAGTTGGCAAAGACGGGTGTGAAGATGAGTTGCGGAAACTGCGGTGGGATAGGTCATAATGCCAAAACGTGTACACGCGAAACTTCTCATCAGGTTGTGGGAGTACTATTTTCTAAGGGGGGTTTCAAATGCACTGTCGTGTGTGTGTGTGTGTATTTATTAGTTGTGTTGTAATTTTTGTAGGAACTTATTGCACCTCCGAGACCAAGAGGAAGACCAAGAGTTAAGCCTATAAGTACAACATCTCGCAATGCGGTCGATCAGCCTACACATCCAAAGCCAAGAGGTAGACCAAAGGCAACAAGCAACTCAAACTTGAACGATACAACCTCTCACAATGCGGTCGATCAGCCTACACATCCAAAGCCGAGAGGTAGACCAAAGGCAACAAGCAACTCAAACTTGAACGATCCTACGCAGGTCGCCCAAAGGGAAATGAGATTGGTAATAACTTCTCAACCTTAACTAGCATATATTAACTTTATGAAAAAAAACAATATATGATTCACTTATTCTACTTATCTTGTGTTTGGAAGTACAGGCTAGGCAAGGCATTGGCATTTTACAGTGCGATAGTGGAAATGTGTACGTGAACGGTGCACGTGTTATAGTTGGGTCTGCATCGGCAGCACGAGTTGAAGCCGGTAGAAGCCAACAATCCACAGTAGTTGAGGGGGCGACACCTCATTGATTTTTTGGCAATTGTAGTTAAATATTCAATTGCAAGTGAGAGATTTTAAAAATGGACCTATTTATTTGCTTTTGAAACAGTAATGTTGAATGCTTCTATATACATTCTGGAAGCAGCCTTAGTTTTCTGTAACGCCCCGCATTTTCTAAACTATCTAGAATAATTAATTATACTGTTGATCTCAACTTATCAACTTCTATTATTCAAGAACAATTGCTTAGAGAGCAATAATAGAATCGAGTAGCGACTCGACTTCTACAACTGATTACCATCGAGTAATCGATTATTGAGTAATAATAGAATCGAGTAGCAACTCGAATTCTAAAATATTTAGCTTATGGGTATAATCGACTAAGTGCTCGATTTAGTATTCGAATACCTGAATCGATATTAGCCTCGATCATGTTAGCTAAATGTTCAGCGAATTAAAATAGCTTGAGTATGAGCTAGTTATCGATTTTTGCGGTTTAAATAATTGGGCCAATGCCCAATTAAGTATTAGATCAGACCAAAAGCACTTATTAATTTAGGGATTGAAGCCCAACCGATAATAACTTGGGTCGAGCCCAAGTAGATACTAGAAGTCAAAGCAATTAGTTATATACTGTTTAAATTCCTAAGAAAATGGCATAACGATAATAGTAGTAATATTAATAGTAAGATTTTATACATTTGTTTTCAAACCCCAAGGCAAACAAGGAATAGCAGCAGATTTCGAATTACAAGTTTACACCAAAGGAATAAACCAAAACAACTCTTAGCTATCTAAAATTAGGAATGAATCAGCCCCTTTTGAGGCACCAGCACACAGCAAACCAGCTGTAGCAGCAGCACTACCTCGAAGGGAAACCTGCAAAAGTAGGAAAGAGGTCAGACAATAAAACAAAAAGAAGGGAACCAAAATCTGTAATGTGAGGACAAGAGAAAATCTGCAGACCATCTCAAATTGAAACAAAACTAACACCAAAAGAGTATTCTTGAAATACCACACTTCCACTTCCAAGTCAACTTACCCAAAGAGCTCCAAGTTAGACTCTCTATATACGCACCCCTTCTCCAATTCAAGCCTTACATTGTTAAACTCTCCAACATATATTCAGCCATAAAGAGAGAAAGAGAGAGAGAGAGAGAGAAGAGAGTGATGAAAGGGGCTGAGAAGGAAGAGGAGTTGGGACAACAGCCATTAGAGAAGGAGCAAGAGTTTATCTCCACCAACCATACCAACGTTTCAGCCCATGAGGTATATCTAGAACCCAACTCAACGTTTCAGTTCAAACCACTAGCATGATTTGATAGCAAAACTTCAGTTTTCAGAGCTAAGAACAACTAAACACCTTGATAAGCTTATTAACTTCGAAAATCTTAAACTTGAAACAAACTAGCCACACTTTCATAAACAACAAACACCCATAGCATGATTCGTCTTCCCTACTTTCCTTTTGAGGTGAACAAGTATCAGCATGTAAAATTCAGAATATTAAGACTTAAAGTCACAAAACTAAACTAAAAAAAATAGTATGCTCACTACAATTTCACAGATTCTCAGGCTTTGATAATTAACCCTACTGAATGCTCAAAACCTAGAACAGAATCTAGAATGAACACCGTGAATTCAAGTTCAAGCAAACATGTTTCTAGAATCCAGAAACCTAAAATATAAGAACTCGATTCATCAAATTCAAGCCCCAAACTAAGTGAGCATCTAAGACAGTAAGCACCCACTTTCAGTTTTAAAAGATAAAGGAGAAAGGGAAACGTAGCTTAAGAGGACTAGGCAGAATAATTTCCGTCGAAGCCAAAGCCTCGACGACAGCGTACCAGCACCGGAGTCATGCAGCGAGCAACTGCATGCAGTGGCGGTGTCCTTGTCGTCACGTTGCCGAATTCTGCAACAAGAGAGAAGAGGGTCAGAAAATTTGAACCTATTCAGTATATCAGAATCGAACCCTAACACTAATATATATTAAAAAAAAAAGGGAGGAGGAAACAGGGGGAAGAAGCGAACAACCGCCGTCACTGACGGAGGCATCCTCGCCACCGCCGGAGATCGGCTGAGGCAAAGAGGAGCAAGGCAGAGGCAGTCGGGCTCACCACCAGCGGGATCGGGAGGCGCTGGAACGGGTACCCACCGGACGCTGCCACCACATACGACACAGTGGCGGCTACCACCCATGGGGCCGAGCAGACGGCGAGAACCGCAGGGCAGCGTATTCCACCGGAAAATCGGCGATAGGAGTCAATGGAGGCTCAGTCCTAATTTTCAAAATTTGGGTTTCTGATTTAGGGAAATTTCCATATAGGAAGGAAAGGGAGATATGCAAAGGGAGACAGAGAAAGAGAGAGGGCGAGGGAGAGACCACCAGATCGGCGGCGTGAGATGGTGGCGCCGGTCGCCGACAACAGGGAAGAAGAAGGATTCGAGAGAAAGACAGATGAGAAGAAATGATGAAGAGTGGGGATGAATGGAGTAGGGTTAAGTTCTTCCGGGTCAGGTTCACGGGGTCAGGATTTCGGGTCCGGGCTGAGAACCTGGGCTGAAGGTCTGGGCCAGATTTAAGTTGGGCCGGGTTATCTAATCAGCTGGGTCGGTTATATTTACTGAGCGGGCCGATATCAATTTTTTTTATAATTACCTTACGAGCCCAAATTCTAATTAATTATGGATCGTGACACCACTAATTAAATCGTACTCTACCGTAATTAAATTTCGGTAGTTCGTAAATAGATTATTTCATGATTAAAATAATTAACTTTAGATAAGTTAATTAACCAAGAATTTCTAATTTAGAATAATTGATTTAGCTAATCAATTACACTATCTCAAGTAGAAATTAGTCCAGTTTAACGATAAATCAAAGCATGATTTATTAAGAGATTAAGACTTGGAAATTCTTAAGTAGATTATTAACTTATGGTAATAAGTGAATTAATCAAGATATAATAATTAATCAAATACACAGATAGAATTAATCGAGTTCAGCAATAAATCAAATTGATTTATTAATAGAATTTTACATGAACCGTCCACATGACGGGATTCATAACTCGAGCTTAGATCACAGTAACCACGTTACTGAGATTAGAATAACCTCCGATCAGATTAAAAATAAGAATCTTAGATAAGATTTTTATTCGTTAGATACGAATCTTACCTTGATTTTAATCAAAGGGCACGCGAAGGAGGGACAGTAGCAGAAGCAGAGATCAGATCTCGTTGCAATAAAGAAACACAACGAGGTGGGCTTTCTATAAAACAAAGCATGTTTTATTAGATCAGTAGCTCTTTAAAAGTATTGTCATGCCATAAATGTTTATAGTTTTTGTATGATGCCTATCTGTTAAATGGCGCAATGCCAATTCATAAATCGAATTCGGGTCCTTGAATGATCAACTATTATTCTTGGACTAGTGTACACATCGATCGTGTCATTCCAGATAGTGACCGATCACGTGACCGAGTGAGGTGGCCACCTCCTCGGACACAACAGACTCAGATATGGTAGAATACTTCAGAACTTAGACTGCAGTCGCTTTTAAGATAACTCATTTTTTCGTTAACGTAGGCCTTTTAAGAAAAACCCTATGTTTCACTATGAATGGCTTGACAATAAAAATGTTTTGGGCATGTGTCCACTGAGTACTCTGTACTCACGCCCTGTACATTATTTCCGATGTGCAGGTTGAGCAGGATGAATGGAGAGTGACCGGCGATGCTTTTGTCAAAGTTAGCGAGTAGTATTAGTTGAAGATTACTTTTGGTAATACATGTCCTCATACATGTATTCTTAAACACATTTCCGCTGCGTACACTCTGATACTTCTAATCCTTCGATATGGTTGTAATTCAAGACAGAATTATGACAAGTGGTGTCGTACTTACTCCGTCTACTATGTCCATCTATCGGTGTTTGTTCTATAATATGTCCGTATCAAATTCTCGAATTTTTCATCTTTGTAAATTATTCGTTAATTTCTACCATAGTCACGAATCACCGAGCTTAGCTATCAATTAGCAAAGTGCGGTCGTGACATTTTCTTATAACATTAATCTGTGGTTTCTACTAGTGTTGATGATCATTTTATTTTTCAAATTGATTTGTTTTCGTACGAGCTAGCTTAGAGGTTAAATCTGCTTCACCATTGCTTCGTCAGAATCTCCTCACTATCTTAATCCTTAATCCTTTTGGTTCTCATATTCACAACTGAATTTCTCTAAACAAATGTTGCTTATAATTAATTTAGAACTTTATGATCAAATACGTGGGAAGTTTAATATCTTGTCCCAATCCCAAACATCTTTTTTTTAAAGTTCACAAGTCTTCACCAACAAGATCTTATTGTTCACTTTTTATATTTGATGTTATGGACAAGTTGTTGGATAGAGATATCATTTTGTGTAATGCGGTTTTATTCAGATTTGGGATTCTTTATAATAAATCTATCTTTCCCAAATCAAGAAATTTACATTTTAGCATTTTTTTTTTCTCTCTTTGGCATTTTTACGAGCAACATACATGCACCAAATATCAGTCTCTTTTCTTCTTCTAGGCAATTTTATAGACAACAACAACAACAGGCAACCTTCCATATGAGAAAGGGAAGAGGTTTATTTATTTTTTTCACAAAATAATCGTTCAACATCAACGCAAAAGAATTCAACATGAGAATTGAAAATATCGACAAAATTGAAAAAGAATGATCGAAGATTCACCATTCCAAACAAATCAAGTCCCGTCCCTCCTTGACTAAATTGCATCTTCCAATCTTATTCAAGTGGTTTCTGACTTCTGTATACTTCGTTGGATTATATGCTTGGATGAGATTTCAGTTTTGGTTGTGTTAATGAGAGATACGATAATGTTGTGTGAGTAGCGTATCTTTAAAATAAATGAATATGCCACGTCAATTAAGTGAAAAATATATTAAAAAAAATAGTATGAAAATCCATGCTGGATGCCGACGGTACACGTCATAAATATGTCGCCGGAAATGGAATGCGGGGTATTTTTGTTAAGTTTTGCATAGTTTGGGTGTTTTTCAATAATTATTGATAGTTCAGGATATATTTGTTAAAAGTGCAATAGTTTAGGATATAAACTGTAATTTTCCCTAAAAAAAAAAACAAGGTAAATGGGTAATTAATTTCCAGTATTCTAGTTACAACTTACGGTGACTATAAATCCTGCACGCAATAATCTTTTTATACAAGTCTAACTGATTATCCACATCTTCTATTTCGGGGCATCCACTAATGCAGCCCTCGATATTCATTATTGCGATGGGACCGTGACTATTTTTACGTGCACTTGAAATGATTGCGCTCTTGGGAGCAAATTCCAACTTAAAGGATAGTGCCGGTTTACGCCAACCATGAGTATTGCAGTACCAATATCCCCCACCCTGAAGCCAACGTGGCAAAAGGATGCTCAAGGGCATCAATTCAAACTCAATTGATGTCCGCCCATCAGCCGTGAGATCCCAATATGACGGATCAATCACAAGCAATTCTTTTCCTTCCAAGTCCACAAGATAAATAATATATCGGTTGCCACGTTGAATAACCCATGGAATGATAATCTACATAATTATGAAATTAATATAATTAATATAAGTTGATAATCTACATAATTATGATAATCTACAAGTCTTACCATTTTCGCGTTCCACCAGTTAGGAGAAGTTATTCCCTCCGCGTCACCCTGCATTAATCTCGTCATCTGTGGGATGGGTACCCAATTCTCTCCTATGTAGCATACTACAAGATCAGAAAAGTGGGGGCCACTCCATTCTTTAGGGGCTAAAAAGAGATCTAATGCTTCTGAATGCAAGGATGCATAGTCCGCTTTAAGATCCATTTGAAATCATGAACAACATATACATATCATGCATACATAATTAGTAAACACACACAACATTGAAATATGTCAAATTCAATATCGAATTAACAATATTACGATGACAAAAGTAGGGCATATGATCGCTCTTCCGTCCTGCCATTTATTAGCCTCTAATGCAAGGTCATTAGTGCAAGGTCAAAGGTCTGCGTAGTGAGCACATAGATGTTAGAACCAAAATTGCGACTATAAAATTAAAATGATATTAAAAAATGAATGATGGTGAATTTTTCATACCAAGATATCCCACAGCCTATCCTTGGCTATTTATCTCGGCAAAATCGTGTCTGTTCAGATTTGTCGTTCCATCTAAAATGCTGATAGTATTCCCTATAGTCTCGCCAGCAATAAAAATTCCTTCCAGCTAAAGACCTCGTCCACTGGGGGCCAAGGTGGGTATTGGGGCGGGAAATATGTACTTCTACTGCCTCCAGTACGATTCAGTGCCTTTGACTTTTTACGAAGGACTTTCTGCCTCTCGGATCGACTAGTCGTCGATCTAGTAGACTACATGAATAGTGAGGAAATTTAAAATTGAGAAATAATAATAACTAGTATATTAAAAATGTAATCAAATAACTATAACTACAGACTAGAGTGGTACTTATATTTATGTTGAGATATTGAGATCTATATTGAAAAATACCTGCCCAAGCTCGACTGACGAAGCACGTCTCGGCTGTTTACGAATCGTAATGTTCGGGTGAGTGGCGGTCGAGGATGTCGGGATTGGCATCAAGAAAATATGCATGCTGGACAAGAACTCGGGCATAGAGTTCCGGGGCGGTTCATGTGTATCTCCACAAATCAGTACGTAAGACTGACCGAATGGAGGAATGTAGGTCGATAGGGGCCCGCTAGTACTGACTTGAAAGCATTGAGGGTCCTGTATGAAAAATGAATATTCGAATAAGCATACATAAAATTCAATGAAACTAAATGTCAAAAAAAAGACAACACTCTGGTATATTATACCTGCCCGAATATGGAAGTGAACGCCGAAGAGTGTACATTGCTCGGGTCGTGGCCAATGTAGGGGTCAGTGACGACACTTGTGTAGAGAGGGAGAGAGGTGTCTATTCGATCAATCACAGGCTGGAGGGGCAAATTCACTTCAGGACTCATCGAGCAAGCAGTGGCTGCAAAATCCGACTCCCATGCTGAGAAAACATTGAGGGGCGGGCTCGAACGTCGGGGCGAGTGAATTGGAGTGGACATAGTGGAAGTCCCACAGCTAACAATGTCAATGCCCTTACTGAATTGATTACCGATCCACTTCGTTACCTTTGTGAAGACGTTTTTCTCCGATGCTTTGATCTCTTCCATGAACTTCTTCGTCGTGAGCTCGTTTTCGCGACGAGTGGCCTCCAGTATAATATTGATCAATTCCTCCTGCCCACCACTCCTACTAGTGCCAAAGTCGACTCTAGTGCCACGTTGGTGACGTGATGAAGATGTACCTTCGTCGGATAGCTTCCCGATGAATCTCGTTGACCGGGTACTCCGCCTATGTTCAGGTACTTTGTAGGCATCTCCAACGTTAGGCTGGGGCTCGGGAACATCTCGACGTACACGGGGCCGTTCAACGATAATGTACGAAGCAGTCGGCACTTGAAACTTCACTAGTAAAGCCCCCGGTTGATGTACCGATCGGAAGTAACTTTCTTCGAGCTCTTTATCTTCTGGCTGGATATCGGAAATACCTCCAGCATCACTTCAAATGCTGTGTACAACTCTCCTTCGGACACGCCTCTAAAAGTATTGACAAATCCGCATCTGAGACACCTTGGGACGTCATTTGTTGATGCCCTCGCCGCAAATCGATCACCAAAACCTATCATCACCTCATAAGCCCAGATCATCAATGCCCACGACGGCCCATAAATGTGATATTTCTTAGACGCTGTCTTAAACGTCCTTAGATAGTACTGCAGCGTCTTGTACGAGTACGTTCCCCAAGGAAAAACATTAAACTCATCTGTATCATCGATCAACTCCCACAACCAGGGGTGGGCAGGACTTTGGGCGTCATGACCGAGGATAAAATAATTTGCCATCAACAAGTTCGACTGCTTCACACGAACTTCCCCCTCAGGATCATTGGCCGAGCTGAGTGTCTTCAAATGGGAGTTCAACCATGATGCCTTCTGATTATGGCCGCCACAGACGACTTGGAAAAAAGGCGATTGCCTGGGCTCCCTCTGAATCCTGGAATCAAACTCTGTAGGCCCAAAGCTCAACCCTGTAATCAGAGCGTGGTCCCAAACAGTGTACTCTACGTATTGGCCCCTAATGTAGAACCAAATCCCTTGCTCCGTAACAACAGCTCGAGATATAACAGAGTTTAGCAAAATTTTACTGTTTTGCCCCGGCTCCTAATTCAGAAAATGTCCGAAAGGTCCAGTCTGAAATTGATCGACTATATCATAATTGGTATAGCTTTCGGTCAGTGCCTCCCTGATATCATTTAAGAGTTGAAGCCTATAATAGTTGCTGACATCTATTCTCCTATTGATCAAATGGCTTCGACGGTACTATGGCCCCTTAGATTCCTGTAAAACAAGATAAATAATCAATTAATATCAAAAATAAATATATAAACGAACCTAAATAAATCTATAAAGTAATTTCTAAACATAATTTCAATACCATAATTTTTTTCTTTTTTTTAACCTAAATATAAATTTTAATATTACAAACATTACAAATACTTGAATATTTAAACCACTTAAGAGAATTAATTCTATAAATGAATTACAAAACACATAAATTACATATGAATAATTATCCATACTAAGAAAACAAAGAGAAAAATTCGGGCATAGCCGTCCGGCCCATCCGGTCGCTGGAAAAGTGATTTTTCCGGCGATCGGAATATGCGGCCAGCCGGCCATTTTCCGGTGCCGGATTGGCTGGACGCCTATGCCCAATTTTTTTTTTTCTAAACCTAAATATAAATTTTAACATTATAAAAATTACATATTTCTAAATATATTGAATTAAATCTATTAACAGAATTAATAGAAACTAAATAATAATCAATTAATTTAAATAAAATTCTATAAACGAATTGCAAAACACATAAATTATATATGAATAATTATCCATACTAAGAAAAAAAAGAGAAAAATTCGGGCATAGTCGTCCGGCCCATCCGGTCGCCGGAAAAGTGATTTTTCCGGCGATCGGAATATGCGGCCGGCCGGCCCTTTTTCCGGCGCCAGATTGACCGGACGCCTATGCCCACAATTTGCTTTTTTTTCTAAACATAAATATAAATTTTAACATTACAAACATTACATATTTATAAATATTTCTAATTAAATCAATTAAGAAAATTAATTTAAACTAAAAAATAATCAATTAATTTCAAAATTAATTCTATAAACGAATTACAAAACACAAAAATTACATATGAATAATTATCCATACTAAGAAAAAAAAGGGAAAAATTCAGGAATAGCCGTCCGGCCCATCCGGTCGCGGAAAAAGTAATTTTTCCAGCGATCGGAATATGTGGCCGGCCGGCCCTTTTCCGGCGTGGGAATGACCGGACGCCTATGCCCAATTTTTTTTTCCAAACCTAAATATAAATTTTAACATTACAAACATTAAAAATTCGTATTAAATTCGAATTAAATCATAACAAATAATACAATTTAAAGTCATAACCAAAAGATAACACACACACACGGGCGTGTGTATTTTGGTTTGGGTTTAGGGTTTTAAGATAAGATATATATTGAGGATGAAGAATCATTAATATTCTCATCTCACAGCTACAAGACACACACACACACACACACACGGGCGACTCACATTAAAGAAGAATTAGTTGGGTCCACTCATAAAAAAATGAAAATTAATCACCTCTTTTGACCGGCACATTTTCGGAGGGAGCCGGCAACTCCAAACATCAATTCATGTGGGCCCATAAAATACATGTTTTATTGTGTAAGGGTAATTTTACCAATAATTAATTTATAAGGGTAGTTTTTCTATTAGTTTATGTAAAAGGGCATAAAATCCGAAGCACTCATTAAATGAAGAGGAAATGCATCCTTATGTCCCCTTAGAGGATAAATAAGCAAAATATGTCCCAAAATATAAAGGACTAGTAATTTTGTCCCAAATTCAAATTTAGGACAATACTACCCTTACTCACAATTTTGGAATAAAACAAAAAATCAATTGGGCTCCCTTCCCCATACCCGTCACCTCCTTCTCCTCAGGTAACTCCCATCTCCTCCATAACTCCCTCTTCTATCTCAAACCCTTTCTCTTCTCTTCCTTTCAAACCTCCATAACCGCACAGACCCATTAACTCCCCATAACTTCTCCCCTCTTCTCTTGGATAAAAAAAACCCTTTCTCAAACCATTCACCCCTCTTTTGCGAAAAAAAAAAACCCTTTCTCAAACCATACGAAATGGCTTCGCGAAAGAGTAAGAGAAAGAGAGGAGAAGGCGAATCCTCTGATGCAGCCGGTGACGGGCACCGGTCGAAGGAAGCGCCGTCGAGGGAAGCTCCGCCGCAGAGACCGAGTGGGTACCCGTTCTCAAATCAAGAGGTGATTTTTTTGATTTTCCCCCCCTGCATGTGTTTGAGATCATAGTTCTTGAATTTTGCATGTTTTTTTTTTTTTTTTTTTTCTGGGAATGCTTGTTTTGTGTTTGATTTTTGTTTTTGTTTGTTTATTTTTGCAGTTTGTATCTTGTTATTTTTTTCTTACCCAGTAAAAGCTTTGAACTCGGTAAGAATCTGGGTTTTGATTACTAATATGACACCCATTTGTTCGGAATGATTTGTAGTTATGATTTCAAGTTGATTTTGTGAAAACTTTTATGGAACTTGGAAATGGTTAGAAATTTTTCTCAATCTAGGGTTTCGTAGTTAGAATTAAGGAATTTCTAACTCAGATGTTGGTTGGGTATACGTGTTTTCTGAAACAGGGAAATCTAGTGAATTTACTGTTGGGTCTTGTTTTGATTGCCGTTGTAAATTTCGTTTTTTGGTGTGAAAATGGTAAAACACTGATCAATTAACTTGTTCTGAACTTCCTTTGGTTAGAAAATATAGTTATGTGGTTAGAAATAAATTGAGATGCTAAGATTTATTCGATAAAATGTATGATTGGTAAGAATAATATATATTTCTAACCGTTCTCCGTAATATTCTTATCACAGTGATGGATGTGTAGTTTACCTGTATTGCATTATTAGTTGTTATATCGTATTGTAATTGTGGCAAATACAAAAAACTAATGTACCCATTCGTAAACAGTTAGAAATTAAATATTTCTAACAGTCTATTGGGTTTCAGAAACAATAGATAGTTAGAAAATCAAGATACTTGTGTGTCATGGTTAGAAAACAGTAGATTTCTAGTGACTTCTTTGTAATTTTCTTACTACCTATTTGGATTATAATGTGTATACTTATGTTTTATGCAAGGTTGAATGGAAGAATGAGAGGGGGCACCTTGCAAGCAAACCACACAAGGTCATACCTGGAGGCTGTGAAACTCTAGCAGGAGACATATATCGCATCCTCCGCTTCATTGGGAATCAAAAAGGTGATTTGGTGAGAAACTCCGTGCTAGGAGAATTCACTCGTCTTAGTGATGTATGCACGAAGAGCGGGAACATGCTTCATTATTTGGTGTGCCGTCAGGTGGTGCCCGAGCCAAACTTCGACCCCACCGCGCTATTCTTCAGAATTGGCGAGCAGGTCATTCGGTTATCAAGAGAAGAGTATGCCCTTGTGAGCGGGCTCAAGTTTGGACCATCTTCCTTCGACCCCTATGCAGAGCACCAGCTGCCACCCGATTCAATCTACGAGAGGCTATTTGGTTTGAAAGAGGATATCACCACTGGTCAAGTCTGGGCAGCGTATGTTGACAAGCATTTCATGGTCAACAACAAGAAAGTCTCAGCGTCAAAGGATGACTTAGTCAAGCTGTCGAAGCTGCTTATTGCTCTGGGTTTTGTGATGGGGTACGACCTCACGAAGAAGAAAATACCTCGATGGATCTGGGTATTGCTCGAAGTTGATGAGCAGTGGGAGTCTTTCCCCTGGGGCAGTGTGTCTTTCCAATATCTGAAGAAGGAAGTTGATGGTGTAAAGAAGAAGATGACGGGCCGAATAATGAACTACACTCTTAATGGGAATACCATCGCATTCTCGGTAAGATCAATTTCTCTACTTGTTTATCTTTATTTTCTATTTATTATTTTCAAGATTTGATTTTTGTGATTTGTTTTGATTAAGGCATGGGCATTTGAAGTTGTCCCTTGTTTTGGGGAGAAGATAGGTCTAATGACTGAAGAGGAGCAACAACCAAGGTTCATGAGGTACACCTACAAAAAAGGCGGATTCCCGAGCGATGAAGACATTGAGAAGGTACGTAATATTATAAGAAATTAATTATTTCTAACTCTGAGCAGGTTCATGGTAGTAGTAATATTTATATTTCTTACAAACATCGACTAGAATATGTTAGAATATGATGTTGAACAAGTTTCGAAACAACTGGGATAGTTAGAAATTTTTCTCATTCTGTTAGAATATGTATAATTATTACTTGCGTGCTATATTAGTCAGAATCTAGTTAGAAATTACCTTATTCAGATAAGAATTAACTTAATTCTTACTATAGTGGTTAGAAATAAATATATACTGGAAAAGTTAGAAAATGTCTAATTCTTACCATTTTTTAATAATATTCTTACTTTCAAATTAAATTCCTAAAAATGTTGAGTAAGCATGCCTGACATAGTTTGAGAATGAGTTAGTTAGGTTAGAAATAGTGTATTTTTTATCATGTGATAAGGCTGTTGGAAAGAATGTAATTAAAAGTTGTAAGAATTAAGATATTTCTTATTATGTTCATGTATTTATTTCTTATTATCCCAAGAACATCCATGTTGAAAAGCTGTTAAGTATGTTAGGACATCAATTTAGTTAGAAATTACCTTAATCAGATTAGAATTTACATAACTCTTACTATTTCTTGTTAGAAATACATTTATACTGGAATAGGTAGAACATATTTCATTCATTTCCTTTTGATATAATTTTCTTACTTTCATATTGATTTTCCTTTTGATATAATTTTCTTACTTTCATGCATCATTTCGTTTCAGAATGAGTTAGCTAGGTTAGAAATAGTGTAATTCTTATCATGTGAATAGGTTGGTAGGAAGAATGTAAATTAAAGTTGTAAGAAATAAGATATTTCTTATCATGTTACTGTCTGTTTCTAACCTTTTTGGTTTAAAATATTGAAAATTCTTACCACGCATATAAATCAGGAATGTCATTGTTAGAAATTATGTTATTTCTTACTATACGTTCCTATATTGATTTTGCTCAATTACAGGTTCTGATTGCGAAGTTAAAACCCACAGCATCTGAGAAGGAGACTGCCTTCTGGAAATCTTTGAAGGATGAGCCAAACACCGACCGTTTCGCACTACAATACAAGTCAAGAGGTAGCCGGAAGAAAAAACCCATCGATGGAGGGAATGCTGAAATGGGCGATCAAGCCCCCACGTTGAGCGCTGCAGAGCTCGATAGAGTGGCTGAAGCTGCTGCAAGCAAAGTCTTTGACAAGATGAAAGAGCTACTGAAGGAAAACCACGACAAGCTTGTGGATGATGTTGCTGAGAAGGTTACCAGCAAGCTCCTTGAACGTGGGTCTGACTACGTCAGGGAGACTGGCCTCCATATGGATTTGGATACAACACCAATTGTGCAGCAGCCGGACGAGGCGGAGGACAGTGAGGGGGAAGCTGAGGATCTTGGCGACAAGGAACCTGAGAATGTCGTGGATGAACAGCATGCAGCATCTCGCGAGGAGGGGCCGGCTTCAGGTGGTGCAGACGGGGCAGGGACATCAAAAGTTGTGGGCAATGATGAAGCCGAAAAGGCTGATGGGCAGGTATAATTTTCGAATATTTAAAAACTTGAACATTTAAAAAACTTCGTTGCATTGTGTTTCTTAAACATTTAGATGTTATCCCGTGTGTGGGGAACATATTTGTTGTTCGTTTTTTTATTTTCCTATGTAATGTTGATGTTGGTTTTTAATATCGAAGTGCGTATTGGTTCGAAAAAATATTTCTTCGTACCCAGGTGACAGAGGTAAGAATGTGTGATACACATTAATCTTACCACTAACATCATTTGTAATGTGTTGTGCTTTGGTGCGAAGTAATACTTCTTGCCATTCGCACCCTCGATTTGCAACAACAACATTACATAGGAAAGTAGAATAACAAATCTGACAAAGATATAGGTAACTAAATTTTTAATTTTAAGAATTGTCAAAATAGATTTAACATGATGTTCCAAACGTAATAATTAGAAGAAAGCATTTACAAAAAGATGATTTAAAGTTGAGTAGAAAAGTAACGAATATTGTAAGAAATTGCGTATTTCTAACAAGTACCATACCGAAGTGATAAGAAATGATGGAAAAAATATACGAAAAAGGTTAGAATTAGTATATTTCTAACCTTTTTTTCGGCAATGTCATATCTTTAAGATGTATTGTGGGTTCATACCGTCACAAGAAAATAATGTCATTCTGACATCAAATACACTTATTGTAGATGATTAGACATGTAATCTAGGAAGTAAGAATTACCCAAATTATTGTTAGAAATAACATAATTCTAACCTTTCGATGATAGAACTTGGTGTTGTTTTTTTGCCTCGGATTAATATGCTATCAATGTAACATGTTCACCCCGGCAACACATGAAAAAGCCACATGAAACTATAACAGACACACAACTGGAGACAGAGTTTGAATTTCTTGCAAGAGCTAATGAGGTGACGCCGGAGCAACAAGCTCTTGTTGTGGCGATGAATGTAAGGCCATTGAGGATAATATATCCGTCTAGGGCGTGCCGTTCCCCATATCTGGTGGATGATGTTCGTCCTGGCCCAGGGAGATTCGATGAGTTCATGCAGAACCAAAACGATGAGATGTAAGCAATACTTCATTTTAGATTTTAATCAACATTCATACAATCATCTAATATGCGGAGTTGAGGAACAGGAGGAATGTTGGGCTGTTCTTCAATGTTTACAAAGAATTCTTCCAAGAAATTCTTATGGAAAAAAACGAGTTGTCAGAGGAGCATGTGAATGCTTACATTTCCATAGTGGCAAGCCAACCTAGGATGGCTGGGTTAAAAAGAGTGAAAAGGGGTGTAGGGATAACTTCAACCGGGTTCATGGTAAGAAAAACATAATTTTTGGTTAGAAATAAAATGTTTCTAACTGCTGCTAACTTTTAATATGATTGATTAGAGCGAAGTGGAATACGTCTTCAGCAATATTTATGGGTCACAAGAGGATAAAATGGTTTGTTCAATTTCGAAAAATTTTCAAAGCGCGGGGAAGATGCAATCCCAGAATTGGATCTCGAGAGGTTGCTGAATTTTGCAAACGGGAGCCTTCCGGAATGGGGCGATTGTGTTAAGAATTGGTTAGAGTACGACAAGGTAAGAATTTCATATTTTCTTACATATATTTGGAGTTTTCTAACTGTTTTAACTTTATTTCTTATTATCTAACGTAATTATTTCTAATCAATATGCATCAAACTTCCCATAGGTTCTTGCAATTTGTGTGACGGCTGGAGGGTGGACTCTGGTGGAAATTAACTTGAAAACGCAGAAGTTGGTGCTACACGACGCCAAGGGGTACAAATATCATGATCAGCCCCAGGAGAAAGAGAAGAAAAAGTCCAGCTTCATACCGATGCTACGTGTGTTACCACAGATTATGAAATCAATTGGCTACTACGAGACACACGGTGTGAAATACCCCAAACGCGGGCAATTTGGTTTCAGCTTCGGGCCTCTCATGGGTAAGAATTACATTTAAATGTCTTGCAAAACTTAAACTTTGGTTGGAAATTCTGATTTTCATACTGTTTAGTATTGCTTTTAATTACTTTGGTTAGAAATTATTCTATAGATTAGAATTAACATTTTTCTAACCAAGACATAAGTATTTCTTATAGTTGAAATCATATCTAAGTGTGTGTCCCGTAAACATTTATTTAGAAACTTGGATTAAGTTAGATTTTTCAGACTCTACAATTGAAATTTATTTTTTTTCTAACCATATATAATTGTTGTCTTGCAAAAATGAAGATTTGGTTAGAATTTGTGATTTGTCTTACAGATATATTTGGTATCATTTAATATGGCAGTTGTAATCATGGTTGGAAATACGAAGTCACTAAGTTAGAATTATTATATTTCGGACTAAGTTATACGTATTTCTTACCATTCGAACGTTATATTTCTTACACTTATATACAGGTAGGCTAGCCTACCGTGAGACTGATGCGGCAGATGCGGCACTGTACTGCATGAAGCATCTTGAATTCATCTACTTATCTATTCCAATGGAAAGGGGTATCGAAAACCCGAGGGCAATATTGGCTTACCGGCGCCATGTGGCCCAAACCATATACGCTCACAGTACCGACGTGGATCCAATCCCCGTGAGCCAACCAGTTCCCGGAAGCCCAAGCTTGAGGAGGGACGCACAAAGGGGGACAAGTCCAGTACCGTTCAATCTTGGTGCACAAGATTGGCTGTAAGAAGATGTGAAGACGTGTTTTTTTTTGTGGGCGGTAGTTGAAACATGATGAATTTTTTTTTTTTGAGGATGGCCCTTTTTTGGCCCCAAAACATTGTAAGAAAACAGGTTGATCCCCGTTTTTTGATGATGCCCATCTTTTGACTAAACCCTCGGACTACATGTAAGATGAGGAAACTCATTTTGTTGTTCGAATTTTATTTTGGATCATGCAAGATTAGAAAAGAATGTAATTCTTACCGATACTCCTGTTGTGAATTGTTAGAATTTTCCACTATGTGCATTTTTAAGAATCTTATATTGAGGATTATGTTCGGAATTTGTTAGTATTTTTCAAAAAATCAAATTTTTATTTTACAAAATTTCTTATATACGTTATGCTATATAACAGTAAGAAAAACATAAATTCTTACTATGTTGAACCAATTTTCACTTTGTCTCTGGTAATATTTTGATGGAATCTAACAATGTAGCATCAAAAAGTAATATAATAATGATGTCAGACTTGACCACAAACCAAGAGTATTGTGGTAAAAACAGACATCATTACAAGTAGGCTATTCAAACCTATGAGGGTCTTGACACTTCTTACGTGTGTGCCCGACAACTCCGCATATGCCACATGACTTCGGTTTACGCTTCCGTTTCTCCCCAATACAATGGATGTCATCAATCACCCCAACACCAAGATCGGCCATACCTAAAAAGGTTGTGCAAGTAGTGACATTGTGCCCTGATTGGTCACAACGAGAGCATTTCTTAGGGGTTGTAATTGATTCGGCGATTATGGAAGAATCCTCCCCCACATCTTCATTGACTTCATTGCTTGAGATTTTTTTTGCTGCATCTCCGGGGACCATCCTCTTTTTCTTCGGGCGTCCAGCCTGTTTAGGATTTGACGGAGTTCCCACAACCCTTGATTGAACTAATTCTGGAATAGAACAAACGCTGGGGTCCGGGATAGGCATCACCTCCGATGCGTAAATCTCACGCCACGTGTTTGTAGAATAATAAGCATGCACATATGCGAGTGGGGTTTGCTTTTTATACCTGAAAAAGAGTTAAGTAGAATGCATGATAAGAATTTAAGGAATACAGGAATTTATTAGAAAACGAAACAATTAAGTAAGAATTTGTGTATTTCTAATAATTCATTTGTCGAAGTCATGAAATAAAAGGTTAGAATTAATCTATTTCTTACTATACGAATACCAATGGCATTTAGGTCATATAGTGATATGAAATAAACATAATTCTAACCTTAATCTCTTTTGATTGTAATCATTGATTTCACTAAGGTAAGAAAACACATGTATTTAGTAAGAAATATGTTATTTCTTATTACGTTAATGAATTTTCTTACGACTATATATTTCAATATTACGAACCTGATGGCTGCTATGGCGTGAGAACACGGTAGCAAAAGACTTTGGAACACTTTACAGGAACACTCCCTGTTCCGTAAATCAACAATATTGCTCTGACCTCCTAACAGGATATTGAATTTGGTATCTGATATGGGCTGCACTATCATGGTCTTCGCTTTTTCAGTAGAAAATGCCAATCTGTTCTCTGCATAATCAGTTACCTCAGAGATTCTTTCAGCAACTTTTGTCCGCCTTTGAAAAAACCATGATTGGAGCAAGTTCCGCGTATATTCCAACAATGCGGTTACAGGCAATTCCCTCACCCACTTTAGGCGCCCATTTAGAGACTCAACTGCATTAGATGTGAGGAATTCGTATCTACGTACTGGACATTTTGAAATTGCCCAACGAACCGGACCTATTCCCATAACTTTTTCATAAATTGCTGGAGCATCCTTCTTCAAATTTTGCATATGCTCCTCAAAATCAGATTCCTTGAATGAGTTTGCTGCTGCATTGAATGCGTCTTTCACGGCGTCGCCGAATCCACGAAATTTGCCTTGGATATGGTATTTACAAAAACTATGCGGTGTACCTAAGATGTGGTATGAAATTTCAACTCGTCAGTTAGAAATTTCACATTTTTAATGATCTATAAACTGTAATTCTAACCATTTCAATTATATTTCTAACTACGAAAATTGTATTATTTTCTACACTTGGGTGGAATAGTTATTATTTCTAACATAGAACCCAAAAGTTGGGAAAAATTACCAGGGTAAACTTCCTGCACTGCGTTCTCTATGCTCTTGTGTTGATCAGAGACAATCAACAAACCATCTGGAGTTCCAAGGCTATTACGAACATTTTGTAGAAACCATGTCCATGACGTGTCTTTCTCTTTGTCACCAATTCCAAAAGCAAGTGGCACAATCTGTTCATTACCATCCTTTGTTGATGCAACAAACATAACGCCCCGGAACTTGCCCTTCAGATGTGTTGCATCGATTACAATAATCGGACGGCAAGCACTAAATGCTCGTATTGAGGCAGCTAGACAGAAAAAACAATACTCGAACGATGAATCATCTGAAGTTTGTAAATCAACAACGGAACCTGGATTCATTTGTTCAAGCATGAACAAATAACTTGGAAGCATCTGTAACCAACGATTAATAGCTTGGTAAGTAATTGCAGTACGACATTGTAAGAAATAACAAAATTCTCACTACTCTGAAGAAGATAAAAGTTTGTGCAGGTCAAAGTAGTAAGAAATAACTAAATTCTTGCTACTCTGAAGAAGATGAAACTCACAAGATAAGAAATAAGGTTATTTCTTACAAATTAGTACCTGAAAAGACTTATCGTGGTCTCCAAATATGGTTTTGAGTGCTCTATTCCTCCCAGACAGAGCAGCTGGGTAATTCAATCTCACGCCAAATTCTCTAAGTACCTGCCCTTGTATATCAGATGGTCTAATAACAAAACCATCAGTTGACATGTTAGGGGCAACATATTCAGCAATTGCTCTCGCGGTGACCTTCGGTTCAGCACACGATCGGATATCTCGTGCACATGTGTGATCTTCCATCTTTTTAATTCTCCACGAGTTGCCAAGTGAAGTACATCGCAACAAAAAAGAACATTGTGCGCCAAACTTGCAAATGATGTGGTATCTTCTGAAATCAGACTTCTTGGTGCGAAATTCAACAAAATTCTTTAGGTGATATGCATGAATTGCAGAAATCATGCTATCCTTCGTACGAAAGGTTGATCCCGGAACAAGTTGAGGCCTATCCGTAGGTCCCGATAGCAATGCTATGTCATAAAAATCAGCAAAATCCGGGGTACAGGCATCAATTATACTCAATTGACTAGAACCGCATTTTACGATTGCGACATCCATGATGACCCACAGGGAAGCAATTCGTGCGCCCAGTCGTTGTTAGAATTCTATTATTTCTTACCTTCAGGAGAGAAACACTAATCAAAATAAGCCGGCATGATAAGAAAATAACTTGGAAAACATAAGAAATTACATAAGAAAATTCCCTATAATGAAAATTAGAAATTATATGAATATCATTAAAAAATAGTTAGATTCTAACAATGTTGAACATGCTTTCTAACAACCTCATACCTAAAATTTCTACGAAAATCGCATTAATTTCAAAACATTAACAAGCGCCAAGTTTGTTATAAATTTAGTTAGAATTTGATTAATTCTTACATACATTAATCAACTGTTAGCAACACATAGTTCCTTAGAAATAGTATGATTAAGGTTAGAATTATCTAGATTTCTAACAATAACCTCAGGCTTTTCTAACTATCTATTACTGAAATTTTAACCAAAACCGCATTTTTTGCCAATAATTACCAGCTCACGTGTTTATAGTCATAGCAAAAAATCCCCTCTAATGAACATTAGAAATCATATGAACATCATTAGAAATTAGTTAGATTCTAACAATGTTCAAAATGCTTTCTAACAACTTTGTTAGAAAAATTTCTACGAAAATCACATAACTTGCAAAACATTAACAAGCGCCAAGTTTGTTATAAATTTAGTTAGAATTTGCTTAATTCATACATACATTAATCAACTGTTAGTAACACATAGTTCGTTAGAAATAGTATCATTAAGGTTAGAAATATCTTATTTTCCAACAATATGCTGATATTTTTCTAACTATCTATTACTGAAATTTTAACCAAAACCGCATTTATTGCCAATCATTACCAGCTCACTGTAGGGATTTATTACAACTACCTACTAAACCAATAAATACCACAGACGTACTCCAGTAGGAATATGAAAATGCATCATGCGTGAATGATGAAAAAAGAAAACAAAATAAAAGAAACAAATGCATGGAAACCGATGAAACATTTTTCACCATGAATACCTAGGTTTCATGTGAACAAGGAAAATGAGGAAAATCAGCAAAAACCAGAAGAAAGAATGCCAAAAAACACAAAACAAGAACAACAAACACAACACACAACAAAACTAAAACTTGTAGGGTTTTAAACTTCCGTGTTTTCCGGCTGTCGGACAACGAGAACACGGTTTCCACGCCGCACTATCGACGATGAGAAACCCAAAATTGCAGAAAGACTGAAATATGTGATGTGTTTTCGACGGAGAAGAAACCCTAGCCACCGAAGAACGTTAACAAAGCAACGATAGTAGCCGCTTTCTGATCGTAGAACAACCTTTTTCATGTGAAGCCACAACCCTTCCGCCGGAGAAGAAGAGAATCGCGAGCAGAGAAGAAGAAATTTTCGAATGGGAGAGGAGAAGAAGTCTGTGGGTTTCTTGAATGTAATTGCAAGAATATATATATATATATAAGGGCAAAAAAGTCATTTTGACTTGAAAATGGGCAAAACTTGTGTATTCTTAAATTTTGGGCAAAATTATGTGTTTTTATACCTAAGGGGGCAAAAGGGTTGTTGCCTCTTAAATGAAAGGTCTAAAGTAAACTGATGTGTATTGAAAAATATGCGCATTGTTAAAAAAAGTGTAGAAAACAGCTAATAATAATATTTTCGCATTATCTTACGTAGAATCCAAAACAATAAAATAACCAAATACACTTTCTTTTTCATTCATACATTTTTTTTGAAAGACATCCATTGATTTATTTAATCAGTTAAAAGTTTAAGTTTTTACAAATCAAATCTTCGTAGCTGTAGTTTCTGCAGAATTAAGAGCTAATAATAATAAAATTAATTTGTACTACAAATGCAAGAATCAAATAAAAAAATATTTATGGAACAAAAGAACTTTATCAAGTGTCTAAAGAAAATACTCTCTTTGCTATCAACATGTTAAAACTACCCCTTCCTCAAAAAAGACTATGAGCACACCAAAATTTGCCTATTAACAAGTTTACATTGTATTTGAATAATTCAGTTGATTAAATGGCTAATAAAAATTGGATTAAAATAAGAATTTAAATATTCTAAGAATATATTGACTGAAAGTTAATTTGTGCTAATATTTTAGTTCGAATTCAAATTGAAGGACTCAACCTTCCCATGTAGCATTTATTGATTACTACTTTCGGTGGTGATTGATGAAGGAAGACCCATGTCTCACATGAGAGCAAGCTGAAAGCGGATGAAAATGACTCCGTGCAATAATTCAAAAAAGACATATTCTCAGACATCTATAGATAAAGAGGAACAAAGGAAGCAAAGATCATCGAACATTTTCTTAGCTTTCTCGAAAGTAAACTTTGTTATAATTTCAAAATCTATTACCAGAAGTAGCTAAACCAATGTTTCTCCTCCCTAAATGAGATATACTTATATAATGAATAAAATTTAATTCCCTTATAAAAGTTGAGATTTTGCTCATTAGTCATTAGTATTACCTATATCTTATTTATCTTCTTGTTTACCAACAAAACCTTTACGCCTTTCCAAATGAAGCCGTTGTGAAAAGGAGACATTTTTTACATGCGTAGTGTAAAATGCGCATTTCTTGCGTACACAATTAAAGGGGGTATTTTAAGATTTAAGATTTTTCCCTTTTTCTGTTTTTTTTTTTGTTTTTTGCATTTTCGTTTTAGAGACTCAGGATAATCCTCTCCCTCTCTCTCAGTCTCTCTCTCCCTCGATGGCCAATGTGCTTGAAGCTTTCACAGTTTTCAATTCTTCACTCTCAATACTTTCCGGTCGCCGCCGGCCGCGACTCGTCTGCGAGGCCGCTCCGCAAATATCCCCTCAAAAAGGTTACTTCTTACTCCGGTCGCTCACTTCTCGAAGCTGCAAATGATTCTGCTGCCGTTAATTTTTCTGAACTATGACAATAATTTGCATTCAAATTTAGGGTTCATTACGTTTAAGGTGATTATAATACTATTAATACATTTCATTGCGAAAAGCAGCTAATTAAATTGACATTTCAAACATCTGTACGTAGTCCAGACGAATGATAGCACAGTCTTCTCCGCGAAACTGGAAAATTGAAATTCTAGATTGAAATCGCTGTATGCAATTTACATTTAACGTTTTATTGGTATATATTATTGGGCAGGATTGATGAAATTTGGTTGCTTTATGTTAGGCAGCACACATGCATAGAGAATTGGTTAAGTTCTTGCTGAATGAGCTATTCCAATTTTGTGAATTTCTGTTTCTCCAAGTGTTGAACTTAGGTTGTCACTTACATTTGTAATTTTGCTGTGCAGCTGGTGTTGGGGCCACGAGCAGGAATTTCGGGAGGCTCAAAGTGCAGAAAGTAAAAGATCTAGTTAAAGAGAGTTACAGGAAAAAGAAACAAGACAGCAGCTCCGATGATTATCAACAGAACGGAGAAAGTTCTCGATCCCGGACCTCAGACAAATCATATAATGATCCTGATCTATTAGATGAACCGGAATTTATGGATGACCGGAGAGATACTTTAGATGTATTCCGCTCTAGAGTTAAATCCGTTAGCGTTGTTTCTTCATCAGATTCGAAAAGATGGGGTGGTGTAGAAGGAGTTGATAGCTACTCTAGATATAGGAGGGATGATATTGATGTCTCAAAGAAAGCGCTGAAGATAAAGGCCAGTAATGACTTTTTAGTAGAAAGTCATTCGATGAGTTGGGGTGTAGTGACTACATTGTTGAGTCTTTAAGGAAGATGCAGTATGTTCGCCCTTCACATATCCAGGTCCGCTAAATTCTAAACATTCGATCTCTAATATCCTTAATACGGCATCCAGTTGAGCATCACTATCTTCAGTCCGAGATGGAAAGCTAGTTTACCTGTTTTAATTTGACCTTATTCTCGTTTAAGATTTATGTCTTCTGTTAATGGCAGTCAGAATTTTCTGTAATTTTGCTTGGTTTACGTAGCTTGCTTCCTTTATTGCCTATCCATGTAGTGGCTCTTTTCCATAGTTCTGTTTGCACTTTTGCTTGCAATGCTATTTTAGAAGGATGTATGTGTAACCTAGAAACATTTTTTGGACATAAAGTCCTAACGTTGTGCATCATTCATGTATTCAAGGGAAACAAAAGACTAACTTATACCGTATAATGTCGCTAAAAGATGCTTTCCTTGGCTTACACTCTTCCTGCTGTTGCAATTTCATTTGAATCGTAATGAAACCTGACAAATGGTTAGAGAGAGTGTATTTTAACAATTAAAGTTATATCCTTTTGTTTTCTTTTAGATGTTTAAAATGCAGTGTTCTGCATTTCGTTTGAACTTGCGAATGTCTTTATCATGTGAGATAATGGTATTTCAGGCGATGGCATTTGAATCAGTCCTAGGTGGGAAGAGTTGTATAATAGCTGATCAAAGTGGATCTGGTAAAACTTTGTCGTACGTGATACCACTGGTGCAGCATCTTAGACAAGAAGAATTTGAAGGACTTAGCAAATCAGCATCCCAAAATCCTCGAGTAGTAATACTGGTCCCTACTGCAGAACTCGCTTCTCAGGTCTGGTAGTTCTTTACGGGCACATAAATATTTGTGCTGTTTCAACTATTTTGTCTCTGTGTGGGTGGTGCTTTCTCAGAATTTGTGCTTACATTATTATTAACTAATTGTATTTTTAGGAATGGTACGTGGTACTAGTGCACTTCTTAGCATCGTTCTCCTTTGTTTCACAAATGCATAAATCTTATGCTCACTTGAAATGAATTGGGAAATATTTCAAAATGATATATTTAACAATAAAAATGAAGTTAATGATTATGATAATTTTGGATCACCTTGTCAGCACATGATTGCAGACTTTAGTTTTAGCTTGTAGGTAGTTCCTAGTACTTCATATACTCTATCTGTAATGTTTAACATTACTGATATTGAACTTGTGCAATCTAAAGGATTGTTTCTTGCTGCTTTGCCTGCTTCCTTTAATATCACATTGGATGTGTATCTTATTAACTGGTACACCTTTTAACATCAAAGTACAATTTTAGGTTTTGAATGTTTGTCGCTCACTCTCAAAAGTTGGCGTCCCTTTCCGATCCATGGTTGCCACGGGTGGTTTTCGGCAGAAAACTCAATTGGATAATCTCAAACAGGGGATAGATGTTCTGATTGCTACTCCTGGCCGCTTCACGTTTCTAGTAAATGAGGGCCATCTCCAGTTGTCTGATATTAAAAGGTTCAAGTCTTCTACTTGTATTATAGATTTTGAATGTTGAAAAACTTTAGCCACTTATTTTGGGTTTGAATGAGTTTTATGGGAGATTTTTAGGCAATAATTGTTCTATTTTTATTCCCCAGTGCCATATTGGATGAGGTTGATATACTCTACAATGATGAAGATTTTGAGCTTGCTTTACAAACTTTGGTCAACTCGGCACCTGTCACGGCCCAATATCTATTTGTAACCGCCACCTTACCTGTAGAAATATACAACAAACTAGTTGAAGTTTTCCCTGATTGTGAGGTTATAATGGGTCCCGGTGTGCATCGAACAAGCTCCAGATTGGAGGAGGTAAGTATTTTTTTTTTCTCCATTTTTATGTTATGGTGAATCAGTGTGAGAAGTAGAATTCTTTAGTTGCTTTCTTTAAGCCGCCTATTTTTCTGAAAGAAAAATCTTTGAATTAAGGCAAAGGATCATAAATGGAACAGTCACTGATTGAACTACTATGTGGAAAAGTAGAGAATAAAATAAAGAACCGAGAATTGGATGTTTAGTCAGTTAGGCTGCTTCTACAGTTCTGCCTGGAATTGTAACTGAATTAGGGTCATGATTTATTAGATGGTCCTCTTCAAAGAAGGTTGAGTATCTTGTAGAGTCCAGATCTATTTTATCGTTAAAGGAAGTGAATTAAAATGTAATCTACCACATTTACTAGATCGGTTTTTTTGAAATACACTGAATATAGTTCATTTTGTTTAGATCCTCATAGATTGCAGTGGAGATGACAGAACAGAAAAAACTCCTGATACAGCTTTTCTCAACAAGAAAAATGCTCTGCTTCGACTCGTTGAAGAAAGTCCAGTGACAAAAACAATCATATTCTGCAACAAGGTAGACATGAGACCTCATTTACTCCGAGTATTATTGGCTTCCAACTATACTTTCTCTCTTAATCTTAGCCTAAGAAGTTGTTTTGTGTGCAACATGCAGATTGAGACGTGCAGAAAAGTTGAAAATACATTAAAACGCTCTGATCGTAATGAAACATATACAAAAGTATTACCCTTCCATGCTGCTTTAGACCAAGAATCCAGACTTGCAAATATAGATGAATTCCGTCGCACCCCATCAAAAAATATGTCCTTATTCTTGGTTTGCACTGATAGGTATGATACTACTTCTATCCTGTTAAGGATGATCCTCAACTAATTTTTAGCTTGATTTTACAACATTTAGTTATTCTATAGGGATGGGTTCGGGTAGGAACAAACCCTTGCTTAGGAACTAGAAACCAATTTCGTCCATAGATATTTACTAAATGGATGACCAAGAATTGATTTCAAGCTGAATGAACGATATTGATCCTGAATGAACGATATTGATCCTTCTATGACAAGCTTAGATCATGCAAACTTCAACAATCCAGAGTGGTCCTTAGTTTCTAGTTCCTGCATGCGGGAAAGTTTATATTTGATCCTCCCCTTATTATACATATTTACTTGCCCCCTTTGCATTGTTTTTGATTTATGAGTATAATAAAAGATGTGACTCATTCTCCACATCTTACAGAGCATCTCGAGGAATCGACTTTGCTGGAGTCGATCATGTAGTACTCTTCGATTTTCCTCGGGATCCAAGTGAATATGTGCGACGTGTTGGAAGAACAGCTAGAGGTGCTGGAGGCGTTGGAAAAGCTTTTGTTTTTGCAGTTGGTAAGCAGGTATCTCTTGCGAGGAGGATTATTGAAAGAAATCTGAAAGGGCACCCTTTGCATGATGTGCCTTCTGCTTATGAGGTCATGAGGTAGACCACCCTCGCTCGACAGTAAATTAACCTGTAAGTCTTGTTTTTCTGTAAATGAAGCGATTATCTTGAATTTTTTACTCTCGTTTATAATCATGAATCTGGTCATTTTTTCTGTTCTTTTATTTTGGGTACTTCATCATGCAAATGTTGACACGAAAACTAGGAACATGAAAATAAAACCAAAAAATATATGTGAAATGTGATACCATGTTATGCTTTATTGCTTAAATCGTTCAAAACGAACTTACAGCTTCCATATCAACAGGAAGTTATATTTCCCGCTATAGCTTCAGAATGACATAAAAAAGCATTGTGATCGTAGTAGTCGTAAAGAGAGAAGCTTTTGCTTCTGATTATGCATGCCTGTTTGAAGCAGTCGTCTTCACCAATAATCGACTATAAACAAGGACATGTTTACCGAGGCCATGAGGGGGGAAGTTCAAACTCAGTCTCAGACTCGAGCTCAAGGAGCTTCTTATTTATAGCCTCAAATATGTCATCGTCTTCGGACAAGGTTGCAAGGAATCCATTAGCTGATTTGAAGATATCACTTTCTTCAGAATCTTGTATTTGTGCAACTTTTCTCTACTTGTGCTCGATGTATCCCTCTATCTTTTGGGGCTTCTCTGTTTCTGGAAAAGAAAAACTGAATGTATTAGGTTAAATTAGAATTTTCTGGATATGTATGCGATTTATGTATGTAATATATACCATAGTTTTGTGAGAAGGGGTATGTCATTTCAAGATAACCTAAACTTAATCTCATTACAATGATTTGGTACAACTGTATCTTCTCCAAATCCAGATTCGTTCTCAAAATTCTTGATGCACTTTTCATTCTTCTATCAATTCTAAGTGTATCCCTCAATCTTTCATATCTCACTCTGATCTCCATAACTTCAAGAAAGCAATCAAAATCATCGAAAACTAACCGACAAATCATAAGAAACTTTTCATCTCTCAACCAGAGTCCTAAACTTCACTCTTTTCTTAACACTTCTATACCTATCATACCCTATCCCAATCTTACTGTGCATCAACTTTATAGCCAAATCACCTTTCCCTCCCTTCCTCAAAGCATTGATCATCACTGTCCTAACTCTTCCTGGAATCTCTCGACCCCGATCGATCACCCCGTCAGCCAACTTACAAGCCTCCACCACTCTACCAGCCTTGCACAAAACATACATCATATCCTCAAAAGCACTGTCCAAAACAATCCCCATTGGCGCCAAATCATCCAAAATCTTGCAAGCTCTCGCAACTTTGCCCGAGAGGCACAAACCCGTGGCAAGTGCCCTAAACGAAGCAGCTGTGGGAGCGATCCCTTTCTCAATCATCAAATCCCACATCTTCAAAGCCTCCTCGATCCTGTGTTCTCTAAACAAGCCGTTGATCAAGATAATGTATGTGTACACAGTTTGATCACACCCTTCTTCCTCCATTCTCTCGAAAAGATCGATAGCTTCTTCCACCTTCCCATTCTTGGCCATTGCATCAATCATCGCGTTGTAGCAATAAGAATCACGCGAACACTTTCTCTCAGCCATTTCTTCGAAGAGCTTCTCCGCCTCTTCCAAATTCCCCGCCTTACCAAGGCCATCGATGAGACTGGAGTAAATCACAGCATTGACAGCTACGTTGTTCCTTTTGCAATACTCAAACCACTCAATGGCCTCCTCCAATCTCCCACTCTTGCACAAACTATTCACAATCACGCCATAAGTAACCTCATCTGCAACGAATCCTTCGCTCTGCATCCTCCTAAAGAGCTCCATAGCCATATCCAAGTTTCTATTTTTAGCATACACATCAATCAAAGCTGTATAAATGGCTACATTCGGCCTACAACCCTTCTCCACCATACCCCCAAACACGGCATATCCTTCCATCGACTTCCCCTCCTTGCATAAACCCCCGATCACCAAACTATACGCGTGTGGAGGAATCTCTACCCCTTTATCCAGCATCTCATTGTAAAGCTTCAAACAGAAATGGTGATCACCCTCTGTGTAACAAGCCTGCATCAGAGTCAAGAAAGTAATCTTATCAGGATCCACATTCTTCACCTCCATAGCTTGAAACATGTCAATGGCTTTTCTAACATTACCAGAGTTACCATAGCCTTTGATCATCGTGTTATAGGTGACGATGTCGGGTTTAACTATCCCATTCTCCATCACCTCAAGAACTCTTTCAGCAGACTCAATGTACATACAATTCACAAGGCCATTCATCAAGAAATTGTAAGTGTACAATGTAGGTTCAATTCCATCATCCTTCATTCTCTTCCACACCCACAATAGCTCCTTCACCATCCCTCCATTGCCAAAGCTTTTAATAAGAGAATTTGCAGCGGTTGAATTCATAAAAAAACCCTTACTTTTCATCTCATTGAATACCGACTTTGCCCTATCGAAATCACTCTCAAGACACAAAATTTCGATCATGTGAACGAAGCATTCGAGATTATGAGCGTAGCCCTTTTGCTTACCGGCCCATCGGAAGAACCGGAAGGCGGTCTCGGCCCGGTTCGGGTATTGGACCGGATTCGTGAGAATGTGTGCGGTGAAAGTGGGCGGCAGCCTGATAAGGTACTTATCGCAGAAGAGGGTTAAATCTTGCTCAAAATTGTTGTTGTTGCTCTGTAAGAACTGCTGGACTTTAGGGACCCACGGGGAGATTTGGCGGTTGGAACTTGCTTCGGCGGAGATGACGTCGGAGAGATCGGTGAAGGGCTGCACCCATTCCGGCGGCGGAAGAGAAGTGAATGAAGATGCAAACTTGATGGAGCTATGTTTCCGGGATGAGATGACGGGTGTTGCGTTTCTGAAGACGGCGGCGATCGCGGTGGAGTAGGGTTTTGAGAGGGCTTTTCTCATCAGCGCCGCCATGAATGGCTGTTCTGTACCTAGAGCTTCAAAGTTCAATCAAGCTGTATATTACTGAAGAAGAGCTTAGATGAATATAATATTAATACTGAGAAATTCGTAAGAAGGTCCTATGGTCTAGTGGTCAGGACATTGGACTCTGAATCCAGTAACCCGAGTTCAAATCTCGGTAGGACCTTTATTTTTTTTGTTCATTTTTTTTTTCTTGAAATTAAAATATGTTAATATTATTATAATTTTTTTCTTGAAAGTAAAAAATATTCATTGGGGTTTTGTTTGTACTAGTGTTGTGCCCGTGCGCTGCACGAAACATATGAATTATAAAGAGTGATAAAATAAATAGAAAATTGAAATTATATACTCCATTATTGAACAACACAATACAATATATTATTGTTATTTTTAATAAAAAATTAATTTTTATAATATTGAAAACCTAAAATAATTTAAAAAAAATATAAATAAATATAATTTTAAATATTCATGTAATAGAAATATAAACATATGCTACACTACATGTCTACATTTAATATGAAACTATTATTGTATAGATGATATTTGAATTATTATATTTTTGGTATAAATAAATTCTTAATAGTTATCTAAATAATTAGTAATTACTATTTTCTTTATTAATTTGATAAATTTCTTTGAAAAAAATAATACATCAAAAAATTAAGCAATAAATCATGATCACAATAAATTTATCAATCAATAACTTTAAATTTAACTTAATATTATTTCATAAAAGTTCAATTAATAATTAGTTTTATTTGTGACAATGTATTCAGATTTTCTATTGTCACAATAAAATTATACAAAAATTATTTTCTATTGTAACTCAAAATAAAATGAGACAGATACCAAAAAATATTGTCTTTCTCTTTTCTATATATACACACATATCCGTACAATTATAATTTGTTATACACAACTCTTCGGTTGATTCAAGAACTTTGATGGTTGTTTGACTTGGTGTATCAAATACATATAACATCTACAGAATTGCATAATTTTTCGAAATGTACGTATACGTATTTTGTACGTATAAATAGGCAGACCATATTCGATACTGCCAGATCCTTAGCTTTCTCGAAACTTTAGCTAATTAGTCTGAAAAATGAGCTGAATACAACATCACTGAAGCAGTCACTTTGTTACTCCTGCCAAGAAGACCCATAAGTCATAAAAATTTCAGAAGAATTCAGAGCTTAACGCACATAGTGTGTGTGTGTGTGTGTTTGTGAGTGAAGAAATTAATGTATCTTGATGATTACCCCGGGAGACTCGTTGGATTCGGATGCCTCAGATATACGCACTTCTGATTTCTCATTTGAGTAGCTGACATTGAAAAGCCATGGTTTTTGAGCACTTGTCAGATATAACTAACGGAGATGGAGCTATATGCATATCAAGAACTCAAGGTGAACTCGTCTAAATATTTCTAATGGCTATGGATCATGTGGGTGGTGTCCCTTAACTCATTTGATGCGTGTGTTGTATAAAATAAAGACAGAGTTAGAACAGGCGTTAAATGAAGATCACAATATAGTAGTATCGACTAAGACAGGTATGAAAGCACATATTCAAATGCAGAGGGTACGTACGTTGAGAGTATAGTAACCCAGATAAGCTCTATGCAATCCACCCATAAAAGTCTTTGTTCAACTGGAATCACTCCGTATGTAATCACATGAGCGAAAGGCCAGAGCTTCCAACCAGCCTGTTTCAGATATAACAAGAATAATTAGAGAATAACTATTCAATATTTGGATTTAACGACTAGGAGGAAATTTGTCAAACATGTTGCTTTTAGATCATTCAAAATATTTTATCACACACATCGATCATCAGAAGTCCAACAATGATATTAGCAACTTATAATCAAAGAACTGTGAACTAAATTCTCAAAGTATGTTTATAATCCCAAATATTTCAGAACGGATGATAATGATAATGATGTGATCATGCTTCCTATTGCACACAATTCAAGTATGAAATCTACTAAAGAATAAAGGGGATAAAATAAGAAGCTGCACAAAAATTGTTACAGTCAACATGGGAAAAAATGTTGCTTTAAGTTTGAGTTCATATAATATTTTTCATGATAGATGCCGATCATCGTAAGTCCAACAATGAAATTAGCAACTTGTTATCCACGAACTATGATTTCAAATTCTCAAGTATGCTTCTCTTCCCAAATTTATGTAATCGTACTTCCAACAGCAAAACATATACCTAATGCTATTCTGGCTAATAGGCTAGACACCATTCAACTACAAAGAGCTAAACAAGAAATATGGATAGAACACAAAGCTGCAAAAGAATTCTTACTGTCAAAATAAGCCAAACTGTAGGTTTTAGTTCATTCAAGATACTTCATGATATATGTGTGTTGATCATCATAACTTCGTCAACATAGAAATGAGCATCCTGTAATAAAAGAACTCTGATTCGAAATTCTCATGTTCCTTTCCCAAAATATTTTCACCTCCGACGATAATGATGCAATCATACTTCACACTACACCATTCAACTACAAAACCTACTAAATAACAAAAACAGATAATACAAGAAGCTGCCTAAGAATTCTTACCGTTAACAAAGGCCAAAATGTTGTTTTCAACTCTTTCAAAATATTTTCAGGTGATTCCCTCCTCAAGAGTCCCAAAACCACATAATAGATGCTATTCCACACAGCCGACCACACGGTTTGGTCAAACGCAACTTTGGCAGGGACGACCCACCAACCTTTGAAAGGAAACAAAGCCTGTTGAAAGAATCAACCTCAGAACTCCACACGAAAACATGTGACTCTAAAACGAAGTCCGAATACAACACATTTGAGACACAAACATCATACCTCACAGAATTGGTAATAATAATGGGAAAGTGATCCATGGAGTGTGAATCCAACGAGGCCAGACCTAAACATACGCGTACGGTCAAACTCAAACAAGGGCTTCCCTTCATAACACTGAGAGATTTGCAAGCAATAAATAATCATTTGATCCAAAACAATTAAAAACAAAATGAAAGAGGCGACAGCAAAGTATTTACTTGAGCAATCCAATCCCCCAGAGAGTAAACAATCCCACTTATGGCCATTTTCGACAACACGGGGTGTGTTTTAAGAGCTTCTTCATATGCAATCCAGTTATGTTCAGGTGCGTACCTCAATACCTCATAGAGGGTCCATCCCTACAAATTTAAAACCATGAAATTTGAAATAATATAAACTAAAAGAAAATTGGTTCCAATTATCAGCTCTTGATCGTAACCACATAGAAACACATATCCAAAACAACAGTCACAATCATTAATCACCAAAACAACTGCAAAAATTAGCCATTTCAGCCTAATGAGACTTGAAGCAATTGGTATAGATTCGAGCAAAGAACGTAACTCACCTGCCAATAATCGTGATCAATGGTGAGCAATTTGGTGATGGCAAAAGTGCCAGCACCAAGAACAATAGCAGCATTAAGCAATCTGTCAGAAGAGGTAAACTCCTTGAGTTCCTCCATTTTGCTTGAAATCAAGCCCGTTTCATCGCCCTGATCGCCGCTTGGTTCAGCAACTTCTCTCTCCTCCGTGACAGCGTTGATGGGCCAAAAGGGCCGATTCTTTGCTGCAAGATTAGGGTTCAAGAATGGCTTAGGAGGGGCGGAGAGGTGATAAGATGGAGAATTTGAGAGGCCCAGATGCTTCTTAGGTGGTATCAGCTGTGAAGACGGAGAGAAACTCTTGAGAGTAGCCGCCATTTCTGATATTCGGATTTCAGGAAAGGAATTGCTTCTTTATTTATGCCATCTTTTTTTCAGTTTATTATGTGGTGCTTATTGCTTCCAATAATTCATAATTTTTATGGTTTCTATTCGCTCTTGTAGTTCCTCTACTCTTCATGATTTTCTAGTCGCAAAATTTGAGATGATTACATAATATTTTTGGGAAAAAGAGGTCGGTTCCGACATACATATTATAGTATTTTTAAATTACTAAATGACTAATTTTTGTTTTTATACAATAATTACTTATTTCTAAATCGTATTAAGATCACTAGTCGAGAGGGAAAAAAAACATTTATTTGTTACTCCCCTTGTTACTAGTTTATTTTCTTTTTTCTTTAAAAAAAAATACTTGTGTGCTCTAATTAATTACTACTATTACATTACTATTTCAAAAAAAAAAAAGAAAAAAAAAAAAAGAAAGAAAGAAAGGTGATTGCTTGATCATCATTCCACAATAGTTTAGGGATCTAGATGAATTTTCAAGAAAATACTCCGGTATTAAAAATTTAATGGTATGTGTATCTTTTATTTATGTGACCGATCACATTACATAAAGAATATATTTTTAATCAATTAAAAATAAAATTAAACATTAAAAATTCTCTAGTGATAAAATCATCGGCAGTGGAATTGAGATCTGCTTCTCTATTACATCGGAGAAATCAATGGCGAAAGTTGAAGAGCAAGAGCCGACATTACATCATCAAAAGAAGAAGAAGAAAACTGCCGCCAAAAGAAGCCACGGATCCACATCGTTTTTCGTCTTCGCAGACTACCTTTTCTTGGCCATTTTCTTCATCTTCCTCTGCTTCATCTTGTATAAGATGCTCGGATTTTGACTCAAGAAGGTAACTTTTTGAGGTCCCATTTTAATCTTATGAAATAATTGAAGTAATTTGTGTACTTTTATGTATTGCGTTAATGGTTGGAGAAGCAGAATGAATCTTTATTTGATTTTAGACTGCCGCATTGTTGATTGAAAATCGAAATTTATTGCATTCTTTATGAAAAAATTGAATCTTTTTCGGTAGAGGCTGGAATTTGTCAAGAAATAAAGAGTGATTTGGGTTATTTGAGAAGGATTTATTTTGTTTGTAGAAGCTTTTTTTTTTTTTTTGAAGGAGTTTGTAGAAGCTTTTTCAGAAGTACAAACTGAGTTTTTTTTCTTTATCTTTTTTCCTTTCTTTTTTTGGAGAAAGAAGTACAAACTGATTTATTATTCTCTATGTTTTTCCTTTCTTATTTTGGAGAACAAACTGAGTAATGATGGTTGATTTGGTTGTTGGTTGGGTTGGTTGGTTGTTGAAGTTGGAACCTTGAGCCAAAAAAAAAGTAAAAATTCAATGAGATTTTCCCAAAAAAGATTTGTCATGTTTGAGGTGGTAAGGTTGGCAGCTTACTGTATTTGTAGCTCAATTAGATAAATTCAATGTAAAAGGCCAATTCTGTTAATTCTTAGTAATTGTACTTATCAAAAGTGACTATAGAACTTTTAAGAACACATAATCAAAAGATTTGTTCTTTTGTTTAAACAGTAAAGTGCATTCATGAACTTGAGTAATTGACAAACTATAATCTTTTGTTTCAAAAGCTGAGCTGAATGTTAGTATAGCTTCCCCTAAACTGTTTTCTGTTTTATTACTATCCTTTCTGCAGGACAAAATTTTTCACGTGGAGCATTTTAGTCTGGTTCTAGTAGTCGAGAAGTGATTCGTAGAATGTTTGAATGACAATCCCCAAGGAAATTGCACCATCGGGTTCATAACAGTGCTTTGTGTTTTTCACTTCTTGGTACTTTGCAAGAAATGGTTTCTGATGAATGATCTAATGCTGATTTTATTTTTATTATTCTGGGTTTTTGGGCTAGTGCTTGTGCTATGTGTTTTTCATTGATTGTTCTTTGCTAGTTTCGTTATGATGAACATTCTCCGATGCTGGTTTTATCTTCATTATATATCAACCATTGATTTTCACATTGGAAGAAGGTGCAAGAATTGCATTTCACACACATGTTTCATGTATGGATGTGCTCCTATTTATTGAGAAAGTAGGTTGAACTATATTGTGCTGCAGATTTCGGTACAATACCTCCGTTGGTAACATTATTTGAGGATCATGCATTCAACCCTCAGTTTATCTCTAGATTCATCCATGTCTTTTATTTGAAGAAGGTTTTGGTTTTAGTTTATGATTTATAATTATATAACTGATTCTTGATCACAAGTTCTTGCCCTTTTGTGCAATTTCTCTCATATTGAACTGTTCTAGCTAGAATTTGATGCATCTTACTACAGCTTACTATTGTTAATTTCTGATAAATGAAATTGATGCTTGATGCTGCTCATTGTTAGAGAAAAACACACACACACACTTTTTATTGAGTGCAAACACAGTACAGCTACGACAACGAAACCTCAAACATAAAATGCTACTAGCCCTTCTAAAAGATAGGAAAGAAAACACAGATTCACACTGCTCTCACTCATTTTACTACAGAAAAAGTGGGAAGAAAAGCTCAAGGGCTTGAAGGCGCAGGCAACCCTCCACCGCTAGGGTTAGGCACCTCCATTCCTGGGTTGGGCACGAAAGTGTCGTCTCCACCGGGTATGCCGCTGCGGCTCCCACCTGAGCCTTCAAATCCGGGAATCGAGACTCCATTTCCTCCTGGAGATCCGGTGATGGGATTGTAGTCTAGAGATTTGGTGCCTTTCTTGGGGAGCATGAAGCGGCCGAGGCCCGGGACCCACACGGAGCCGTCAAAAGACATCTGGGGCTGCATCATGGAGCCGGATGGGAGGTCTCGAGCTGCAGCTGCCTCTAGGGCTAGAGATGAGACGAGGAGGCAGAAGAAGAAGAAGAAGGAAGTGGAAGCCATTGTCTTAGGAATTTGGTGGAGGAAATGTGTGAGAGAGAGAGAGAGAGAGAGAGGTGGAGGAAGTGGTGATGATGGGAGATAGGATTTGGAGGGGGTTTTATAGCTGATTTTGTGACTATTTTGGCGGCGATTAATGGATGTTATGGGTAGCGTACGTAGAATGTGTATCTGCAATTCTGCTCTGCATGCTTTCTTAATGTGTGAAATGTAACTTTATTATTGTTTTTTCCTTTTTTAGTTATCAGATCCCTCTAATTATCATGTCGGTTCAAGAAATTTTTGTCATTATTATTATTATTATTATTATTATTATTATTTAGAAAGGGAAAATCATAAAATAAATTATAAATGCGCAACATGCAACTCAAAAATCCAAGTTGGAAAAATCTGATATACAAACTAAGCCAATATTTGCTTCATTTTTTTTTAGCTTGTAAAGAGAATCGATTAATTAATTTCATTACTTGTTGTTTGATTTGAAGAATAAATTATCTATTATCTTTAGTTGAGGGTAATGGTTACTGTTATCATTCTGTTCTATGATTTGATTCAATTCCCTTTCTATTCCCATATTTGAACCAAATGAGTACTAAGGTTTGTAAAAAAAATGACTTTTGCTATCTCTAGATAAGTAGATATCACCTCCCTCGTATCCTCATCAAGAACCAATCTCTGAGGTAAAACTTCTAAAAGTTTAAAATAAAAGAACTAAGGAATTAGCCCATTTTAGGGGAAATAAGTAAATAAATAATAATAATAACATACGGATTTTAAAAAAAATAATTAATTGAAATAAATACATGGATGAGACAAATACTCCGTAAGTGTTTTATTTTATTTTATGTAAAAGTAATGTACTAACGTAAAACGTTGTTTTCATGCATTATAGGCCGAAAAGAAGTTGTTGCTCATTTTTCCTTAAAAAATAAAATAAAATGTTGCTCATTTAAGAAAATTCAACCACACACACACACGCACACATGCCCGAACCAATAATGAACGGCTAATGAATGTAATTGCATTCTTCACACGAACGTAAATACTAAATATAACTTAATTATAATGCTCGATCTATACATTTTAGTGTAATTAAGTTATCCTAAGTTGTACGGTTATAGATGGATTAGTCGTTTTCTTCTCATTATTTATCAAATTATTGAAATTAATTGTCTCTACTGTGTAGCTAAACCTCAAGATTAGGGACATGGCTTACTGTTTTTCACATTCTTGAATTTCATTTCTAAAAAAAAAAAAAAATGCTATTCGTACTACTCTAGGCTTACATTGAACAGCCAACTGTGTTTGGTGGCATGATCGAAAGGGACACTTCTTGCTGCTAGCTACAACTAATAAATATAAACTCAATATTTTATTTTTCTTACTATTTGATTTGATAATTAGTCAATTTCAAGTTTAATTTCCACCAATTTCTTGCTGGCAAATAAATAATCTTTGAATATTAAATTCTGAGGATTGAGGGGTCTATATATGGAGGAGGTTTGGTGTTTGTCTGCGACGGGAATGATTAGTAGGTTGAACTATAGCTTCATTTAGACACGCGAAATAATTGTGTAGGACAAACCATAATGGACACCTTCAAGTCATCCCCATAAGCCATAACCCTATTTTTTCAATACCAAATTGAAAATTTAATTCGATTCGGTTTAATCGATTTTTGCTTCGGGCTTTACTTTCAATTCGGTCTTATTTTAGGTAAAATTTGAATTGAAAGCCGAATGTTCACTTCTAGTTAGATTGTAATTGGATGCATTTTAAGTGCTCGTTTGGGTCAAGTTGTGTAACGGAAAGGGAATGAAATCAAGTCAAGTAAATGAATGGTAATAATAATGGTTACTGTTATTGAATGTTTGGTTCAATAATAGAAAGAGAGTTACTTGTAAGGAGGTTCAATTTCTTTTTGTTTCCCCTCTTTCTTGAGGGGTAACAATGTAATAGATTGGGTTACCCCCAAGTAAGGGAAATGAATAACTTATTACTCAAACAAAATATAAATGTAATTGAATCAATTACTCCTTCCGTCCCCCTTCAATTGTCCAGTTTGACTTATTGACTTTTTGACACGCATTTCCACCGAGCCGGGAAACTAGTTATAAAATATAATTTTGAAGTATTATTTATTTTACGGGATACTATGAGTGTTATAGTATCCCGTAAAAGAAACAATACTTCAAAATTATATTTTATAACTCGTTTCCCGGCTCGGTGGAAATGCGTGCCAAAAAGTTAATAAGTCAAACTGGACAATTGAAGGGGGACAGAGGGAGTACTTAATTCTCTTTTTATACAAAAAAAACTTAAACCAAACATCGGCTAAGTGTTGTTGAGCGGCGCGCAACTAAGGGAGCCCCTAATGCTGGTTTTCGAAAAAGAAACTAGCAATCATAGGAATTAGAAACTATTTCTTGGAAATTTTTTGGAAGCTAGATGCAAGCTTGCACCTAGGTGCACCTTGGCCCCACAGCTTAATTTGTGACTTTTTCTTTATCATTTTCTTTTATGTTTGATGTCATCAATTGCTTTTCGTTTTCTGTCTTTCCTTTTCTTTTCTTTTCTTTGTTTTGCGGACAATTTCTTGTTCTTGTTTCTTTTCTATTTTTTCTTTTTTTTTTTTCTTCTGTTTTTTTTAACTTCTACAACAATGCTATTATAATAGCTATATTTTGCCCCTTAGGGGTGGCCCAATGGTAGTACGGTACGTTTATGGCCTAAACGATCACGAGTTCAAATCCTGTCAATGCCTCTATAAGTCTGAGTATATCACACATGTCCTCTCAAGTGTGGTTTACCTCTTATATGTAGTTTGCAGGCTATTGCGGGGCTATTGCCTAAAAAGAAAGAAGATATTGTTGAACCCTATAATTGCTAGTAGTGAACACATCAAATACAAAACAATAATAAAAACTACAGAAAGAAATGTAAAAAAAACGTAAGAGAAATTATTCAGTTAGAGGACTCACAAGTTGCACAAGGCTGTGGGGCTTGAGGCTCACAATCCATGAAGGTCTCTCGCTGCCACCTACTGATACTCAGCAACATTCAAACATTATGATGTAAATTATATAACTGATTCAATTGTTGATGTTCCGCTGGAGAAAATATTACCATGCACTGCACGAAGTGGCGAGAACTGGATCTTTTGCTCTCTTTTTTCCAGCTATAGAGGCCGGGCATGAATCGCCGGCGTAACCAAAAGTGTTGCTGTCCACTTCAAACCCAACATATGGTGAAGCTCATTTTTTGCCCCTGAATATCCTCGTCATCACCGTAACTTCAAATTCCAACTGACCTTTGTATCCAAATAGAACCGGACAACACTCAGAAAACTTGGCAACATTGGTGAATTTTTTCCACGTCCGGCCACAAAGAATAATAACTGTTACATCAGCTCGGCTTTAGGGGTACTCTCTCAAATATTGTGACCTGAGTGGATCGAAATATGACTTTCGGTTTGTGGCCCGCACATCACAGCCTATGTAGAGGCAAGTACGACACCACAATTGAATATAGTTAATCACCAGTCCATAATCACATATTTAAACTTAATAAATAAACATATTATGTCAAACCATCTTGTAGTCGTCCCCCTCGGGTACGTGCAGGATGAACTTTTGACTGATGGGCCAGTCGTGACGTGCTATTCCGGCATCTCTGCTTAGGCTGCCTTCACATTTTATGCTTGTACAAAATATTTATGATATGGTAGTAATTAGGATAATATATCGACTTGCATGATTGTATGATATTAAGCTCCAGAATTGAAGTTGAACTTAGGGGAGGTGAACTTTGAATTGATAAGTTAGTTACTATATACTTGACTAATTGTGATTTTCTGACTAAATGCGAATTGATTGCAATGTTTAAGGAACATTTTGAGATATATTCTATGGTATATTTGATGTTATGAGATATATGGGTGCGAAAGCGAGTCATTGTTGACCCCCCTCCCCAACCCCCCCCTTACTAATCTCTCATTTTTTTTTTTTATGATTATGTTTTTTATAATGTTCATTTTTGAACGTATATAGGCTGATTCACAGTAAAAATTAAAAAAGTTAAAGTTTAAAGACATAAAGCACATAAAGTTGAATAATAAATAAGTAAAAGAATGATAAAATACCTAATTGTGTGAATGAATGAAAATCAAAAACCATGATCAAGGAACACACGAGATATTAGGAAAAATTGAAAAGAAAAGTAGAAATACATGGTTAAAATGGGCAAAAAATGATCCTCTTTAACGGATGTTGGGTCTCATTTGCATGATTGCCACAAGAAGGAATATCAATCCATATATTTCTTCTATATATAGTGCTTGCAACACTCATGCTATACATTGTCTTGTTTAATGGAGTATAGTAGCTTAGATATGGAGCATATATGTGAAGTTAATGTTAAAGAAATAAAATGCAAATTTAGATAAGGAGTATAGGGATGCTTGTGTTTTTTTGTATACTCAATAATCGGAGTTCTATATATGCTTCACCAAATTTAAGTTGGACTTCAGATAATTTTATTCTCAACAAAGCCCTATAAAAGTTGGAGTTCAGATAATCAGAGTTATATATATACTTGTATTTTTTGTATACTCAATAATCAGAGTCCTATATATGCTTCACATCAAGATGTATGTAGAAATTTTTACTAATGAATCTATAATTTGTGCCTTTCATGAAAACATAGGTGCTCAACTTGTACTTAGAAGCAATACAATGGATGTTATTGAAAGGATAAGAGGTTGTTTGTCAAACAACAATTTGTAGCGGTTCAAGGAAATGTGCTTTGGTTAGTTGATGGAAATGTCAAGTATCAAATACCAGGGGCAACTTATGATGCACTTGCTTATAAGGGTGGTTGATATTCGAGATACGATGATCTTACATATGAATCAATTCATCATAGCTGCATTCTGTCAGACTGATTTTTTCCTCATGACGGGACTATCATTCAAGAAAACAAGCCACTTGCCCGAGAGATCAGACTTTCATGACGAATTTTTCAGCAAGAGGGTGGTTGTGTGGCTGAGCGATGTTGAGAAAATGTTTCAGAGAGAGTTTATCATAAACAGCGGGGACAGTGTTAAGGCACTGAAGTTAGCGCTTATATTTTTCTAGTATGGAGTACTCTTGGACTCCGGCAAGAGAACTAGAAAGGCGTAGATCGACTTAAGCCACACATGCTGGACGATTTAAATTGTTTAATTCTTACGGATGGGGACAGAAAGTAGGGGTGTTCATAGTCCGGTTTGGTGTGGTTTGATGTCAGAATCAAACCAAATCGGAAAATACGGTTCGATAATGTCTTTAAATATTTTTCATTTGCTTCTTTTTTATTTAAAATATATTTGTACTTAAATTTTAAATAGTAAAATAAAATATATTCTTTTGTGAAATCAAAATTGACAATGAAAAAAAGTTCATAACACAACGAAAATCATGAACTACAATCTAATATTTACATTCAAAAGTAAATAATTAAGAATTTAAATAAAATTTTGGAAATATATTCAAAGAAAGTAAACCTCTAAATTGTTGGAAGTATTATTCTGTATGAGTATAAGAAAATTAGATTAAACTTTATTAGCTTATTTTTCTTTGATTAGTATTTTTCAACATTTAATCGTGGTAGAATAAAATCAATGTAATACGTCAAAAATAATAATTAATATTAATATTTATTATAATTATAATACGATTTTACGGTTTATGGTTTGATTTGGTTTATATATTTTTAAAACCAAACCTAAACCACAAACCATAATTTTTTAAAATAAATAACCAAACTATATTTTTTCAAACCGTAAACCAACCAAACCAAACCGTATAATACGATTTGGTCTGATTTGATTTACGGTTTTAACCAAACCGTGAGCACTCCTAGCAAAAAGCCTATACATGTTTATCGAATGTGTGTATCGTTCCTGGGATGGCATGAATGAAACGCTTAAGACATATAAGAAGTTACTTGGTGACATCAGCGGATTCACACTTGTTTTACAGTCGTGGGCATATGAATCTTTCCCGGCAGTGGCTTCACAGTTGGGACCGGTCGATCTGTGGACATTCGCCTCGTGAATGCATACCGCATTCGGTCTATCGAACATTTTGGGGCATCCGCGATACGAGTACATCCCCTTTTGTGCCTTGCGTAGAAAGGGCTTTACGCGGCATCTCACCACGTCGACGGAACGGGAACGGGGACGGGTGGCAGTGTTGAACAAGGATGGAACATAGCTGAAAATTGAGAAGAAACTAGCCATGGTTAGAGGATGAATGGAGCAAACAAAAGAATTGCAAAGAGAGTAAGAGAGCAGGAGCAAACAAAGGAGTTGCAGAGAGAGGGTGAGAGAGCAGGTTGGAGGAAGACTCAATTTAAAGTAGATGAAGATGAATATGTGTGGATTGATGTAGGAATCCATATCTTTTTTAAAGAATCCAACTTTTACCCCCTTCCTCCTGACATGAGGTTATTTGGTGCAAGATATATAGGTTGGCGAAATTGTTACTCAATTCAAAAGCTGAATATTTGTCATTATAATGCAAAATAAATCCATCAATTTAAAAGCTGAATATTTGCCATTATTCCCTCAGCTTTCGTAGAAATTCCAATTTGATTTGATGCCTCTAATATTAAATTATTGTCCTATTTAATGGTTGAAGTCTCACTGGACTAAAATATTTTTCAACTCTTTTTTGCCGACGAAGTGAACAACTCCTTAAATGTTTCTAAGTTAAAATTTATGTCTAAAACAAAAGTTCAGGCATAGCGAATTATTCATATTAATGCAACGGCCAAACTAAATTAATTACAAGACTTATAATGTTAGACTAACTTTTAATAACTAGCAAATGTAACGTGTGTTGCATGTTTATTCTCAGTAGTCTTCATTAGCTTGATTGAGTTCAAATTTCTATTAACCTAGATTGGCAAGTAATAAGGATATAACAGACATATAAAAAACATACTACCTCTGGCTCAAGATTACTGAGCACTTTCTTTTCGGTATGAAGTTTAGGGATGAAGTGCGGTTTATGTATTTAGTGTCTTAAGTGTATTGCTAAATACATAATCCACACTTCATCCTTAAACAATAAACTTAAAACACTAAACACTCTCATCTTAATTCCCTTACTGAAAAGAAAAGGGCTCAGTAATCTTGAGGCGGACCATTCATTTATAAATATAACCAAAATCATATGACAACCGTTAATGATATCTACTTTCTCAATGTCCCATCAAAAATTTAACTAAAATATTCTTCAAATCATTTGCTACGACACAACTTGAATCATTTTTCTAATGGACTTGCTCTTTATTTATCCGGTAATAAGTGTTACAGCAGTAGTAGGCATGATTGTATCATATATAAATGTTCCCCCATAATGATTTCATTTATGACATACTGTAATTGCATAAGAAAATCATCGTATTTAATGAGTTAGTTATGACGATGTTATTTGTAGCAAGTCATGATGCCCAACACGGTCAAACAACAATTGATGAAGGCCAACAAAATAGAATACATTTTTATAGATTATATGGCAATGCCATCAAGAGATATGACGAAGAGGAAGCTATTTTTTTGCAGAAGAGTTGCGTCTGTCACTTGGTATCGATGGAGAGACAAGTTCGTCACGTGCTAAGGGACATGGGAAGAGGAAAAAAACATAGGAGACTACAATCGAAGGTGATCATGTGGACCAAGACCAGGGACTTAGAAATTACTTAATGAATAAAACAACTCTCAAACCATCAGAATCAAATTTGGTGAGAATTATGTGTGGTTTTAAGACCTTTTTTATATAGTATTTCATTGATGGGTGCCACACTCTGACGCACATAATTTACATGTGAAAGATGCATGTTAGCAAGGCAATCGAAAAGGATTTGGCCACAACGGTTGGCATGCTAACTCATATGGTGAAATCTATAGTCAGAAATTCATGGGCATCAAACGAAAGCCAAAAGAGTTGCCAAATTGATTTGACATCCGTGCAGAATACCATGACAGCGACAAATTTGATGCAAAGCCCGGTAGGTTCGGGCCGGGCTGGCCCGCTACTTTGTCAACCCTATTGGGAATTGATAAGGGCATAATTGTCCTAATTAATAAAAAAAAAAGGGCTAAAATTGGGTCTTTTGTTTATGGAGGACTATATTTGACATTCACTTATCAAAAATGGCTATTTTAAGGTATTAACACTAATTTCGAGTTGCATATTATTTTGTATCAATTCTAATTTACCCACAATACACTTCAAATAACCACTATGGATTTTTCATTAATGAACACTTACTATGTTAAGGACATGTGAAATCTTTATTCTCAATATTTTTTGTTGGTAACTCTATTAATGTACAATGCATGTAATTGTTGGGAGGGTTTTGAGTTTGTGGATGTGGTTGTTGTGGAAGTGAAGAAATTTGGTGAAGTTTGAGTATTAAAGAGTGGAATTTTTCGTAAAGTTGAGGAAGAAATAAAATGTCTTTTTTAGAGTTGGTATGTTGCAAAGGGAAAGGATTATTGGTAAAAAAATCCCTGAACTTTGACCACTTTCATGTTAATTGCTTGAACTTTGACATTTATCAAATTAATACCCAATATTTAGACCAGTGCAATATTTGGCCCGCTCTTTTTTCCGGCATGAATTTGGAATTTTTTTAAATTCACGTGGCATTTATAAAATGATGTGGCATTTTCTTAGCTGGCGTGTGATGAAACAACGTCGTTTCATCGGCTTCTAGTTAAATCCTTCTCCTCCATCGATATCGCATCAAACAGAGACTTCGCATCAATAAGCATTAAAACCCAAATACATATAGAGAACAAGAACAAGAACAAACATAGAGAGAGACATGCATAAAGCATGTTAAATTCTTTGATTTCGCATAACATACTGAAATATTATAACCAAAATATTTATATGAAAACAAAATTTATAAGAAAAATTAACAATGCACAAGAAAATATCTAGCGATTTAGAATATAGGGATGGATTTGTGTTTTAAGAAGGGATGGAAGATGAAGTATCGGAAGGCGAAGGTTTCGCCAGTTTCTGGGTCGAATTTGGGGATAATGGTTTCAACGAGGGCGCAGAGCTCGCCGCCGATGCTGGTATTGGTGGTGCCGACGCCGTCGACGAAAGGGTTGAACTGGACGGAGAGAATTCGAGTGAAGGTGAGAGGTAGTGAGCGGTGGTTTTGCTTGTGAAGGATCTGAACATGTTAGGGTAAACAGCTGCAGAAGGCCGCCGCCGGAGATTCTCACGGCATGGACCATTCCGTCGCTGTCGACAAGATGGCAAGGGCCGTGAGGGGTGAAGTGGGGGTTGGGGCCATATTGCAGAACTTCTTCTCGGATTTGATGAACATGGATGACGGCTAGTGGTCAATTTGGTCTTCTTCTACTTTTTTTTAAATAATAAAATAGATATTTTAGTATAAATATATATTTTTATTTTAAAATAAAAGGTTGAAAAACGACGCCGTACTATTTCAGTTGGAACGGTGTCGTTTAAGTCGATGAAGATATATTCCACGTAAGTATTCAATTCAAATTTTAAAAGATTTTTATAAACTTTTTATAATCTGTGGATTCTGTAATTCCATGGATTCTTTTAATTCCATTATAGAGTTTAATAGATTCTATTAGATTGATTTATGTAGATTTTCATTGACTTTACAATTCTATAGATTAAAAACAAATCTTTTTAGTAATATTTTTGATACATATTTTCCGGAAAAGAAGATTAACATTTCTTTATGAAATTAGCAAATTATTCAAAATTGCAACGTCCTATTTTGGGTCATCGTCAATCTCCTTTTTGCGAAATGGTCTGAAGAACTATTTATTTTTAAAGCTTCTCGTAACTGGATAAATGGTAGAAAATGGAAGATGTTGTTGCATTCTTTGAGTTCTGCTGTGGGTTTTGAACTTCAAAATTAATAGTCCGAAATCACTATATATATGATGCCAAAATGCTAAACCCTCCTTGTTCACGAGTAGTGCCGACAATGTAAAAATTAGAAGGAAAAAAAAAATGAATAGCGAATCCCATGCAACAAATCATAAATTAGATAGCGTAAACATTCATCAATACTCAATAAATTTGGCTTTGTTCTTCAAGCTTGTTCTCATATATTGTGTTACTCATTTTCATCCTCATTGTTCCGATCCTCTTCATTTTCATCACCGTTATACCTCGGCCTCATTTCCCATGATTTCTAATAGGGAGTCGCTCTGTTCTGTAGTCCATTGCTCATAAGATGCCTTCTTTTTCATATCTTGTTGTAAATCTCCCATAGTTATTTCTATTATGAACACACAAGTCCTTATCAAAAATATTAAACTTAAAAGAAAAAATACGTTATGATTAATATAATTAAAATGTTTACCTAGGCTCTGTCCCCAATTCTCCAAACTTGAATTAAAAAAAAATACAAAAAACAACAGATCTAATACAAAGCACCATTCATGCATTCTCATCAATATTTGGTTAACAAAAAGTCATCATCATCTACATGCCCTCAAAATCTCTAATGTCAGATTTTTTTATTATTATTATTTATGCCTTGATTGTTTGAATTTTTGAATCAGAGATTCTCTTGCATGATTGCATCTATAATACATAATTAACCTACTTTAGCCACGATAACCATCAAGGTGGGTAGAAAATATAAAACAAATGATACCATTCATGCATTAATATGCAGAATGCGAATTCAAGCAAAACATGAATCCTATCATATCATATTCATATATTTGGCGCAAATAGTTTTATATGTTTCATAAATAATCACAGCATATATATGCGCAACATCAATGTTTGTAAAGAAGCAATACGCAGAGACGAAGGTAGAATGTTTTGATGCAATTCATCAATTAGGATAATTCAGTATGAAACATATGTGAAACACTGATGAATAGCAGAGAAAAAGGTGATAGTGAATGCTTTACCCGAAACGCAGAGACGAAGCAAATAGCAAGACCGCCGTTCTTTCTCTGTAGAAGTTTTTGCGATTGCAGACTTCACAAATCTTTTGCAAAGAGGTGAGATTTGCCTAGGGGTTTTGTATTTATATTAGGGCATAAAAATCTTGTAAAGACCATAAAAAATCGTTGAGATTTTCAATACCACAAGATTTATATGGATAATTAAAAGTCATAGTTGAATACCATCATATTTTTAAGGACTTTCTAAAATCTAAATTGAATACTAATAGATTTTTAAAGACTTTCTAAAATCTAAATGGAATACCTACAGACTTTGAAAATACAAAAAAATCTTTTAAAATCCACAACCAATACACCCCCCTAAATCCGGTTGCCACATTGGAGCGTATTCACCGGAAAAAAATTGTAGGGCCAAAATTGCACAAATCAGAAAGTTTAGGTATTTATTTGACACACGTTAAAGTTCATGCAATTACCATGAAAGTGGTGAAAGTTCAGGGATTTATTTACCAATAACCCAAACAGAAATGAGGATTCGAATTTGAGTTTTATTGCTTGGAGTGGTACTAAGCTAAAGGATCACTGGAATGTTTTGTAATTGTTGTGGTAGTACTACTTGTACCAAGTTCTGTTTTTGAATAAAAAATTATCTTTCCTATTTGATTTTTTTTTTTTAAAAAAAAGATGTGCAATACATGTATAGCCTTAATATTTCTTTTTAGAGGGTCCTATGGGGGAGAACCACATCTCAAAATCACCCCTAATAATGGATTTCTCTCCCGGGTAGAGATGTCAAACTGTCGGGTTATGGGGGCTTCTGGCTGAAAGATGGTTGGCCCTGCCCCGCCTGAAAACCACCTAAAAATTCAAAGTCCAACTCGATCCAAAAATGTTTTTTTTAGACTTAAATTATTCAGACTGGGTCTGACGGGTTTTTTGTCATTTTTGGGTTTTCTGACAATTTATCCCTGATGCTCAGCCTTAATATTAAGGCTTGCTCTTGCTTTTTAGTCGGTTCTGGCTTAATTGCTTTTTTCCCCTTGTCATTCTTCCTCGTTGCAGTTTTTGCCGTTTTTGAGCCCATTGGACGATTTCGTAAAACTCATAAAATTCTTTGTCTTTAACGGATGCCTGGATTGAGTTCAAGGAGTCATTTAACCCTTTTTCTAGTGCTTTTCAGCATGGATATCACCGCAAACAATCTCTGCAAAGTAGGACATGTTTATCATATATTTTCAAGCGCCTTGAACTTGAATCAGTGGTCGGTGGTATCATTGTACAATGTGTACTCCGTGTTGAAGATGACCTCGTCGTTGGCTCTGTTTGGCTAATCTCTCTTTACATCAAGGAAATAGCCGGACAATTCCTTCACGACATTTATGACTTCAGCTCAATAACACTTCAGCTGCTGAAGCTTTTAAGCACTTGTGTCTTTTGCCTGGATGGAGTTGTAGCCCATCATCACTCTTTTCCGAAAACTCATGCAACTTGGAAGTTGCTGACGATCAAGTCAATGCTAATGCTCGACGACACAACGACGAGAGTCTGTGTCTCATTTGGCCAATACTGCTCGACAGTCGACATTCACCATCGCCTTTGGATGTAATATCCTGTTATATATATATATATATATATATATATATATATATATATATAATGTTGGAAATACATGGAAAGTACAATTGCTTTGAACGATTACAACGGAAACAACAACACTATGAAGTAAAGTCGAGTCTAGATAACCTCTCTCCGCAAGACAAAATACGCCCCGGATAGTGTTCACGGTCCGACGTAATGTCCCCAAAGATAAAACGACTTCGTTCACTTGATAGTAGCACAACAAATCAAGTGATTCCGGCGAACTGGACGAGGTTTGAGAACCGAGCAACAAATGCTCCTAAAAACTAGAACGATGCTATGAAGTGCAAAGGGAGAGAGGAGAGAGAGAAGAGAAGAGAGAACTCGAGGTTCGGTGTGTTCTCAACTCCAACGACCTCTCCTTATATAGCACTCAAGGGGGGAACCAAGGGACACACCATGATGGCTCGTCATCAATACCTTGGCAGTTACAGTCACCAAAAGGCCAAAGGTCTGGCAGTTACAGCAATCGAAAAGTCAAAGGTCTTCAGCTCCATTAAGAGAGCTCCGGCGGTTACGACGGGCGAACGAAGAGTTTTCCGATTCAACATACCATTTCCCACTCACCGAAAATCGGTTTTTGAGAAATCGAATATGTTACGATTATCTACTAGACAAGTAGAATAATCATACATTATATAATTATCCAATTAAATATTTTAACCACCACAAAATTGATTTATACTCAAAAACCAATTTTTTCACAATCCCCCATATGAGTGGAAATGCGTATGCATGAATACAGACTCAGAGCTCAGTCCTCGTGAGATGATATTGCATAAGGATGTAGTTGATGGCTTTGAACCTTCCATAGTTAACACTTAACACTATTGAGTATACCGGTGGCTTAGTGGACATGATGCCTTAAACTAATCCTCATTGACGATCATGGATTGAGAATAGTCATTCCTCAAGCACACATGGTATTAGCCCTTCTATTTTTTTTTTGGTTAGGAAAAAAGAGTTTATTGAAGAAAAAAAAGAAACCTGGTACAAGCAGTACCTACACAAGTAAACAAACGGAGTTTTTCGACAACCACACGTCACATAATCTACTGTTGCTCCACCTCTCGAAACTACAAGATGCTAGCCCTTCTATTGAATCTTATTTTTTCCTCTATTCCATTCTTATGTTAAGTATTCAATTCTATCATACCAAGTACCCTTATATTAGTGCTCGCACATTCGAAATGGATGTGCTCGTTTTTTTTTTCTTTTTTTTAATTTTTTGAAAAACATGTCATATTTCCAACTCATCGTAAACGTCGTCGGAACATAAACTACAGTTCTTCCTAATTAAGAGGGACGACAGAAGCCGTGCCAAATCATTTGAAAAGTTCATTTAAATTTCAGTTAATCCAAAGATTATTTAAAAAATGATGAGAACAAATAAAATATTTCAGCATTACTTTTACAAAAGGGTGTCGAAATTACACTGCATTCAACCAAAATATAATAGATGATCAAATTTCATTTTTATAATTAAAAAAATCTCCTAACTATACAGCACATCATATTCACACACACACACACACAAATCTAGCCAAGCAAGTCAAAACTCGAAAGCTGAAGACGAAACAACCAAGATTCATACCAACACATAAAATAACATTCGTCAGTAAATCTGTTATACCAATGGTTAACGATCTAAACTTTCCAATTGGCACTTCACTAAAATTGCAATGGAGTAATTAATAAAATAAACTCATGGGCATGTCGAGCAAAATCAGTTTGATGTCATAATATATGTGTAATGTGTGTGATACTGTTAGGATGAAAAACCCTAACAACGATCGATGACGAGTCGGTCGATGAACACGAACGATCCGGCGCCTTGTCGCACAAGGTCGGCGGAGAAAATAAAAGCCCGGCGCCTTCGACGTGAAGGTCGTCGGTGGATAAAGAAAGGCTGGCGCGGAGTCGCACTCCGTCGGTAGCGGAAAACACGTGATCAAGAGAGAAAACCTTAGGGCCAATAATTGTATTCTATTTCTTGATAATAGTTATGGGATTACAATCCTCTATTTATAATACTAGAATATCTAGCTAAACAAGGAAAAGATAAGCTAATGATAAATATAAATCTAAACAATTAAATAGAAAAGATAATAACCTAAAATACTTGATACTATCGTATCAGATACTGTCTACATCACTTTGAGGAGGAATGGTGTCTGTTACCCGAATCTTCACTATTATCATGTTCTACTATTATCTCATGTTTTGAATCCACTAATATATGAAGATCTACACCAGAAGATGATAAAAAATTAATGAAATATCCAACAGCGACTGCAAGAACCTCGTCAGAGCGCTCCAAGTTATAGATACGACCAAACACATGTCCTGAACCCCATAACTTAATTTATTAATATATAAATAAATTACTAAATACTGTAACAGAGTAATACCTCAATGATTGAAGCCCATAACTTAATTAAATCTCAGCCTAATTAAATAAGGGCACGCTTGGGTTAGCCCGGGTGTACTATGTGGCCGTTCAAAAGATTGTTACTTTTATTTGTGTAGATTAACACTTTTAATCGTTAAATAATTATGTTAAAGATGGACACTTTTATTCATGTAAATTAGCATTTTTCTGCATAAAGATTGACACTTAGAAGCCCATAACTCAATTAAATCTCAGCCTAATTAAACAAAGGGCGATTTTAAATATAGCCCCCTACTTTCTCATTGTAGCCTCCTATTGAATAAATTAATACAAAATATTAACAATTTTACTGTTTTACCCTATAGCCTCCACGCTCAAACGCCTCTTCTTGGTTGGATTTCTTATTTGGAATTGGAGAATGAAACTATCATACCATGAACTGTACATAGCAGAAAGGCAGGAAAGTCAAGAGAAGGCACCTACGGATTTGCAATGTCGATAGTGGTGTAGTAAAAAGAATTGAGGGGAGGCTTTGGCCTTCTCCGGTGCATTGAATCTGCCACTAAGTGTCGGTGAACTGTAGAGCAACAAGATAATGGTGAGGGTGCTCTGTTGGAGATTTTACTTCTCCTCCATAGAGCCGGCCAAAAAAACTGGAACCGTGGAACTGAACCGGGAACCGAACCGGAACCGGCGGTTTTCGAACTAGAACCGGAACCGGCGGTTCGGAACCGGATTCGGAACCGTCGGAACCGGCAGTGCGGTTCCGGTTCCATTCTTGAGGAACCGAGAACCGGCGGTTCCGAACCGGCGGTTCCGGTTAAAAAACCGAAAAAACCGGCATTTTTTTTTAAATATTTTATTTGTATGTTGTGTATAAATGTCATACTAATTATTTGATCTAACATTTTATTAGTATACATCCATTTTAATGAATTCTTAATGTACAAATTATAATGTATAATTCATTGTTAAGTTATAATTCAAATTGAAAAAGTACAAATTAATAAAACTACATACATATGTGATGTTTATTCATTCAAAGTTAAAATATAGTACTAGTAGCCTAGTGACGTTGGATGTTGTGCACTTGTGAGTTGTGAATCTTGTGATAGTGTTCAAACTTTAAATTCAAATATTAAAACAAAAAACCAAATCATATAAATGACAAAATATTCAATTAACAATGTCACATGATAATGATGAATTGAAGATGACAAAATATACAATTTAGTAATTTACATAAAGATAATAAATTATCTAATTCATGAAGAAGATAAGATGAAGTGTCAATTTTTGAAATTTTTCATTCTAATTAAGAATGATAACATGTTAAATTTATATGAACTTTGCATATTTAATTATCAATCCATAATTCCATATCATATGAAGTATATTTTTTTAATTATGTATTAATATTATCTATTGGAAAAAAAATAGTGGAACCGCCGGTTCCACCGGTTCCTAACCGGAGAACCGGGTGGAACCAGGGAACCGTGGAACCGGAGCATCTTCAATCTACACCTATAAATACCCCCTATATCAAACCATTTCTTCACACCTTCAACTCTCAATCTCTCATCTCTATCAGTTTTCGATTTGTTATATTTTTAATTTCTCTAATAGTTTTCGATTATAATGCTCTTACAATTAAACTCGAAACAAATATAAACGAAGTATGCATATAGGGAATAAATAAATAAAAAGAGAAAAAAAAAAAAAAAGTGGCTGGTTCCATCCGGTTCGAACCGGAACCGAATCGGAACCGGAACCGGAACCGGCGGTTTGGAACCGGATTCGGAACCGTTGGAACCGGCGATGCGGTTCCGGTTCCTCTTTGGGGGAACCGCCGGTTCCGGTTCCGGTTCGAACCGGAACCGGAACCGGAACCGTGGTCGCCTCTACTCCTCCATCACCATTCTCTAGAAAAATTCAAAGCTTTGCCTAGAAGATGCATAGATTAAAAAAAAAAAAAAAATGCATATATAGAAGTCCTCATAAAACCACCCTATGTGATGTTAAAAAAAAAATGCATATATAGAAGTCCTCATATATAGAAGTCCTCATAAAAAAATACAAATGAATAAAACTATATACATATGTGATGTTTATTCATTCAAAGTTAAAATATAGTAGCCTAGTGATGTTGGATGTTGTGCACTTGTGAGTTGTGAATCTTGTGATAATGTTTAAACTTTAAATTCAAATATTAAAACAAAAAACCAAATCATATAAATGACAAAATATTCAATTAACAATGTCACATGATGATGATGAATTGAAGATAACAAAATATACAATTTAGTGATTTACATAAAGATAATAAATTATCCAATTCATGAAGAAGATAAGATGAAGTGTCAGTTTTGAAATTTTTCATTCTAATTAAGAATGATAACATGTTAAATTTGTATGAACTTTGCATATTTAATTATCAATCCATAATTTCATATCATATGAAGTATATTTTTTTAATTATGTATTAATATTATCTATTGAAAAAAAAATAGTGAAACCGCCGGTTCCACCGGTTCCTAACCGGAGAACCGGGTGGAACCGGGGAACCGTGGAACTGGAGCGTCTTCAATTATGGAGCAGCAGCAGCCTGCAGAGCTGCAGCAACAACAGGCGCCCATGCTCATCATCAATTCAAATGTTATTTATTATTTTTTGTTATTAATTCAAATTCAAATTTTAAAATTTCCCCCCCCCCCAATACTCCCACAATCTACACCTATAAATACCCCCTATATCAAACCATTTCTTCACACCTTCAACTCTCAATCTCTCATTTCTATCAGTTTTCGATTTGTTATATTTCCAATTTCTCTTATAGTTTTTGATTATAATGCTTTTACAATTAAACTCGAAACAAATATAAACGAAGTATGCATATAGGGAAGAAATAAAAAATAAAAAAAAGAGAAAAAAAAAGTGACCGGTTCCATCCGGTTCGAACCGGAACCGGCGGTTCGGAACCGGATTTGGAACCGTTGGAACCGGCGGTGCGTTCCGGTTCCTCTTTGGGGGAACCGTAACCGGCGGTTCCGGTTTCGGTTCGAACCGGAACCGGAACCGTGATCACCTCTAGGATGAGGAAATACCTAAAATAACTATTATGATAAAGCAAAGTTAAATTTTAGTCATTAATAAAAAAATATGTAAATTTTAATTATTTTTCTAATTTTACCTCTAATTCTAATAGTTGTAAATTTTATAATCAGAAAAAATGAATTAAAAAAAAAGTAAAATAATTTTTTTGAAAAAAAAGCCTCAGCCGTAAACTTATTCCCACACCTCCACATTTTTTTTTTTTTTTTTTTTTGATCGGGCAAAGTTAGTAGTTAGCGGTTAGTAGTTAGTACATCTCCCAGACTCCCAGAATTACTTCTCCTAGAATTCGTTCCCTCCAGGGATCGAACCCGGGACCTCCTGCTTTGCAGGCAAGTACCGTGGCCATTGGGCTAAACCCAATGGTTTACACCTCCACATTTTTACACAGTCACCGCCGCCACTGTCTCTACCGCCACCGCCGCCATGAACCCTCTGTCGTGTAAAGCCGCCACAGCCTCCAGCCTCCACCGCCTTGGCCCGTCGTCTTCCTCCTCCTGATTTTCCTCAATTAAATTTCTACAATTTTCAGAAATCCCTAGAAATTTCATAAACTAGCGAATTCGTCTTGCTGCTGCAGCGCCGCGATCTCCTCTGGACATTCTCACGGTTTTGTCGATGGGTTTATCCTCGAGAACGGTCTTCTGCTCACGCTCATCGTCTGATTTCACTTGCGCAGGTGGTAATGTTAGGGGAGAGGGAAGGCGGGATGAAGGCTTGGCTTAATTTGGGCGATTATCGCTCAAAAGGTTTGATTGTTTGGAGATGGTATTGGAATAGTGCCTTTGGCATTCACTGCATCACAAGGTTTCGGGGATGATTGAGAGAAGGAAGAGGGAGCTGCTGCTATTTTTGTTTCTAGAGATGGACGTGATAATTTGTGGAAGATTTGGTTGGTGAAGGTAGTTCTGGAACAAGCAACTTTGGTAAAGAAGCTGTAGTTGGTGGTTGGCGTGTCTCAAGATCCGAGGAAGGGGACCGACCAAACGGGCGTCCAATTTGGGAAATGCATCGAGCACATGTACAACACACAACAGAAGCCGAAGGACGCCGTCAAGTGGGACCACGTGCAGCTCAAATCGCATTTCGGAAGAGCTCAAGCAAAGGTGACACAATTCAACGGTTTCTACCTTCAAGTCAAGGGAGAATGGCCAAGCGGTTCGAGCAACGAGGACATCTACGATGCTGCAAGTAATTTGTACTACAAGAAGAATAACAAGCAACACTTCGTTCTGAAGGATGCTTGGACTATTTTGCACGAGCTTCCCAAATTTCAAGGCGTCGGCTCTGATAAGCGACAAAAGGGCCTTGATGGATCGTCCAACTCTAGTCGATCCGAGGATGATGCCCCCTTCTTCAGCCGTGAACGACCAATTGGGAAGGACGCAACTCGAGGAAAGGGGAAGGCTACTGCAAGTGTTCCACTACCAGGCCTTCCCAAGGAAAATATCGTCAATCTTATCCAAATAACTACCGAAGCGAATCAAACCTTCACCGAGTGGGCAAAGAACATATCTAAATACGAAAAAACCAAAGCAATCAAGACTTATCTGAAAGTGAAGGATAAGGATACGAGCAATATGTCGCCCGAGGATTTGGAGGAACATCTTCAAATCTTGGCGACGTTGAAGAGTTTAATTTAAATTTGGATGTTTATTAATTTTATGTAATGCCTAGTTATTTAATTTTAAGTTGTAATGTCTACTAGTATTTCAATTTAATAAATAAAATTAGTTTCAAATATTTTGGTTAATAGTAAGTTTAATAAATTAAAATATTAATTGAAATAAAAGATATTTAAAAAAATAATAAAAAAATAAGAGAGATCTTAGAGAGATCTCGTGCATTGGGGATCTCTCCACCGGAAAGTGGGAGAGATCCCACAAATTTGAGAGCGGCGTTGTGAGCCGCCTTAGTACGTTACCCACACAAATAACTCATTAACCCACTTGAAGAGACCCACTACTTGGGAAACCTACATTATCCCCAAATCCAATACAACAAGGCCGCTCTCTCTTTCTCTCTCCCCCTCTCCAGAAATTTCCCTGAATCGCCGGCGGTGAAATTTTTTAAATTTATAGATTAGCTTTTGATATTATATATATATTAAGCTTATATGATTCTATTCGAATTAGAACAATGTTTATATGTTTATTTCCATTATATATATACATAGGTTTTAGGGCTTTTCTTAGAGAAAATTAGGGCAGTTTATAGAGCGATTAGAGTAGTTTGAAAATTTCTCCTCTCCTCTTTGTTTTGTTTGCTACTGTCAGGATAGGATGAATTCAATAGTGAAGAGCGAGTAGCGCCCAGAGAAGCCAAACGGCGTCGTCATCAACATTAATTCAATAGTGAAAAGCGAGGACTGCCCAGAGAAGCCAAACGACGTCGTCATCAACATCATCGATACTGATTCTGATTTTGATATAATAAAAGTATGCAGAATATGCCTTGAATACTCAGGAAGCTCCAAAATTAAAAACTTAGGGTGTGTCTGCAAAGGATACATTGGCGATGCTCATCCTAGTTGCGCTGTGAGATGGTTTTCGCTTAAGGGAAATAGGTATGGCTCAACTCTAAATTCTAATTGCTTCTACCTCCAGATCAAGATTCATGTACCTTTTTATATTCATTCATATATATATATATATATATATATATATATATATATATATATATATATATATATATATATATATATATGAATGAATATAAAAAGGTACATGAATCTTGGCCATCGTTTCAATATTAATTATTTCTAAATTTAATTAATTTATCCTTCCAAGATGAATATTGTTTCTATTCTGATATGCATTATTATCTGCTCGTGTATTAGGGTTTGTGAAGTTTGTCGGAAGCTGGCAAAAAACATCAGGATTGATGAATCTTATTTTTCAAGGATGATTTATGCACGAAAATAAAGAATTAACAGACACGAAAGTAAAGGACACAAGGGATTTACGTGGTTCGATCTATTGGGATAGATCTACGTCTATGGAGCGAAAGTGTGTATGGATTTTATTGAGAGTATATGTGTAGCTTGTACAAAGATTGTTCCTCCCTATCAACCTATTCTAAATCCCTATTTATAAGTGTTTACATAGAGAATTCGACTAGGATTATAAGTCTTTTCCTACTAGGACTCTTTGGCTTGATCTTCTCCTTTATTGGATAAGCACCGAGCTTCTATATCTCTTGTGGAGCTTAAATTGTAGTCGATGTAGGAGTTGCCTTGGTGTAGAAGTCTCTCTTAGTTGGGCCGAGCTGCGCAGGCCGAGCCTAACTGTCGGGGCCCAATTGTATTGGGCTTGATGCTTGGGCCTCGGAGCTAGATCATATCCTATCACATCCCCCCCCCCCAAAAAGATGTAGAAGCGAGAGTGTGACGTAGGGGAAATATTGGAGGTAGGAGTAGTCAATCGTGTACTGCCTCGTTGAAACGAGGTGGGTAATAAATTTGCATTTGCAGTGCCCCTTCGGAAATTAGATTTCGACAAAGTCGGAATGCTTGCCACCTCGTTAAGATGAGGTGGAGAAACTTTGCATTGCCCCTTTAGAATTTGGATTTCGACGAAGTCGGAATGCTTGACACCTCGTTAAGACGAGGTGGGTAAAAAAATTTGCATTGCCCCTTCGGAAATTGGATTTCGACGAAGTCGGAATGCTTGACACCTCATTAAGACGAGGTGGGGAAAAAAAATTGCATTGCCCTTTCGGAAATTGGATTTCGACGAAGTCGGAATGCTTGCCACCTCGTTAAGATGAGGTGGAGAAACTTTGCATTGCCCCTTCGGAATTTGGATTTCGACGAAGTCGGAATGCTTGACACCTCATTAAGACGAGATGGGTAAAAAAATTTGCATTGCCCCTTCGGAAATTGGATTTCGACGAAGTCGGAATGCTTGACACCTCGTTAAGACGAGGTGGGGAAAAAAATTTGCATTGCCCCTTCGGAAATTGGATTTCGACGAAGTCATAATGCTTGGCACCTCGTTAAGACGAGGTGGGTAAGGAAGGGAAACCGAGAATGGAGCGACAGTTGGAGTCCCGAGTGAGTGGGACACGTGTCGCGTTGCAGTGGTGGGAGTTGAAAAAGGGCGGAAGTTTTTTGAATAAAACTTCTACTGTACGCCACTCTCCCTCACTTTACCCTAATTTCTGAAATTGAGAGTGAGAAAACCTTGTTGCCACTCGTCTGCATTATCGTTGTTCTTCCGTTCGATTTCGCACAGTGTCAACCGGACGTTCCTTTATTGGCCACTGCAGTCGATATCGACAAGTAAGTTATTCGACAATGTCTGCTAATTTGTCTCCTAGTGCTAGTGAAGATAGGTCCTTAGGGTTTTCCGACTCACCGCCGGCGACTTCCAATCGGGGTGGGGAGGCGGAAGTAGATATATACTCTGTGAAATCTCCTCTTCCGGTTAAGCATAGGGTAGTTTTTCCACCGCCATTAAAGTCGAAGGATAGGGCATTTAGCTTTTCGTCGATCCTTAAGGGCCCGGAAATTCTTAGTCTAGCCCAAAATTATTTATTTCCCGATTATGTGGAATGGATGGTTCCTCGGGCTGAGGATAGGGCTTCGGAGCCCCCTCATGGCTTTTTTACTGTTTATGAGAACTGTTTGCACCACGGCCTTCGTCTTCCCTTACCTTCAGTATTTGCCGGACTTTTGAGAAAGTTCGAGCTGCCTTTGGGTCAGCTTTTTCCGAATTCTTTTGTCAGTTGTGCGCTCTCGGTGTGATGGCCAAGCGACACGGGTACGACCTTAGTGTAGATATGATTCTTAGGTTTTTCAGCTTAGGGCGTTCGGTGGTTGGTTTTATCTTTCACCTCGTCTGGGCTTCAAAGTTGAAATGAAGTCGAAGGTGACGAACTGGCAATCAAAATTTTTCTTCTGCCGGTTCGGTGAAGTCCCTGAGTTTATATGGAAGGTGGGGAAGTTAGGGAAACAAAAGACAGAGTTGTGTTTTAGTAAGCTGGAAGAAAGACTCCATGGCCATGTTGGAGAAGTGTTTTCCGAGACCGATCTGGCTCTTGCTGGGCTGAGCCCTTATGATCCCGCTTCGATGGAAGAGCCGGTGAAGGGTGAGGCTACACTTCTCTTTTATTGTGTTTTGTAATATGAATATCATTTGATGAGCTTTGTCTCTTTTGCAGTGAAACTAGTAAAAGATAGGAAAAGGCCGAGGTCCGAGGATCCCACAGTATTGGAGAAGGGAGGTTCCGAGGCGTCCTCGGAATGAACTACAAGTGTACCGGGATCCTCTCCACTGAGGTCGCCCTCTTCCGTATCCCTAGTTCGTCGGGTGAAGGTGCCGAAACCGAACAAGAAAACTTCGGTAGCCGGCGACAAGAGTCTTACCATAGGGCAGTCCTCTGTGAGTGCAGCCGGCCCGGTGATTGAGTTGGAAGGGCAGTGCCGGGCCTATCCTGAGGTAAGGAATTCATCCTTATATGTTAGGATCTATCGTATGCCGGTACTGATCTTGTGTGGCATTTGACAGGATGCCGATCTGGTTGCCGCAAGCTTTCAAAATTGGGTGGATGGGTTGGTAAAAAGTGCACCCACCCTTACCAGCTTTGTAAACGACGGGGTCTCGAAGTTCAACGAGACAAATCGGATCCGTCGTCAACTGGAAGAAGAGAAGGCCAGCCTAACTGGCGAGCTTGTTGCTGCTACGCGGGAGGCCAGGGAGGCCAAAAGGAGAGAAGATGCCGCTGTTGCCAAAGCTGAGGCGGCTCGGAAGGAAGTTGCCTCGCTGAAAGCAAAATTGGATGCGGCTGAGGTTGACTCTGTGGCTCGCCAAGGGCCAATTCTCCGAGCTTATACTGAGAGGCTCTTGCTATCCGAGTTCTTCTCGGGTTTGTGCGGCGACGTGGCGGAATTGATGACAGCCCGAAGCGTCGCCGAGACCGTAGAGGCTGTCGCCGAGGACATTCCAGACCTCGATAAGGCAAAGTACGGGTACAAAGAGGTCTCCAAGGAATAAGTGAACCGCGCCTTCGCTGAAATCGTCCTAAAGAATTTGAAGGCGGTTCATCTGCTTGAGAGCCTGGCAGCCTCTACCGACCTGCTTACTGCCGAAGTTATTCGAGACAGTCCGGTGGATCGCGATCCAGAAATGGATGCGATTGTTGCCGATCTGAATGCTGCCCCGAAGGAAATTGAGACTGAGGCAGAGGCTGATGGCGATGCCGGGTTTGAGGTCGAAATGCCAGTGAATGTACCGCAATACGAGGAGGAGGTCAGTTGATCACCTCCTCGTGTTTTTCTTCTTTTTTATTTTGTAGTGTGTACTTCGTCATCGATAAGATGGTGCGTTTTGGTAAAATAATGAAAACTTTATTTCTTATTAGAAATTTGTTTCCATTTTTGTAGTCTTCTTCTTCTCCGAAACTATTCGATGCTTCTCCATATATAGCACAAATCAACAACTTACTGCGAGCTGTTGAAGCCAAAAATGTCGAAGTCCTTCATTGGAAAGGCCGGGCTGGCCATATCCAGAACGAGGCCGACGTGAGGCTTAGAAGCGCTCAAATTAAAAATGACGAGCATGAAGCTCGGCTTCTGGAGCTTGGAGATAAGTTTGATGTTGCGAAGGAAGAAGTTGCTAGGATCGCCGAAGAGCACGCTGAATACAAAACTATTATCCACCGAAATGGCGGAAAGACCATTGCTGAGGTGGATGCCAAGGTAACAGAGATCACAGTTCGGTGTCGGGATTTCCAAGAAAGATACGAAGCTGACTCCTGGCAGCTCCGAGATCAATTGGTCGAGCTAAAATGAGTAGCTGGTATGTACGAAGTGATAATAACTCGGTGCCCGAAGTTGGCTGCCCGGTTGGCAAGGAACACTTGTCCGTCAGGTTCATTTCCAGCCGTTGGTTCCTCTAGTTCGTCCACTCCTATGGGTCGCTCGAATAAGAAATTCACGCGCCACTCGAAGGAGGTTTATGAACAAGAACGGCAATCATCGGCTCGACGAGGATGAGGTCGGAACCTTCAATCAGGTAGGGGTCGGGGGCGAGGTCGTTTCAACATAGATGAGGTTTTGAATTTTAACTCCGATGGTGATTTTCCTACAAGATGGCTTAGTTTTAGCAAACCTAAGCCTTCGAGTTCGTCTTGATCACCATGTAATTGTACTTTTCCATTTTTGAAATAAAACGGAATATGTGTATTTGTATAAGCCTTTTACCTTATTTTTCACATAGGATATTTCCTTGTTTTAAACAAAGGTAGGTCATAATTAGCATTATTCGTCATGAGGCGAAGCTCATGCTATAAATAGTACGACTTCGCCCTAGACGAAGTTTAAGCTTTAGTGGGCTCGCTTTGTCAGAAGACGAAGTTTTGGCCTTAATTGGCTCACTTCGTCAGAAGACGAAGTTTGGCCTTTTATTTGCTCACTTCGTCAGAAGAAGTTTGGCCTTTAATTGGCTCACTTCGTCAGAAGACGAAGTTTTGGCCTTTATCCAATCAGTCCTCGTCAAAAGGCGAGGTTAAGGTTTTATGATTCCTTATTTGTCGAATTTATCGATAGGGGTGGTCCCCTTACGCGCGTTTAGATGTTACTCCATAGTTGGAGTTTATTTTTATCCTTGAAAGGATATTAAATTACCCTCGTCAGGGTTTTTAAGAGTAAAGAAAGCGAGATAATTTGCATGAGTGGAAGGAAGACATGCGAGATGAAGTATGCAAGGCCAAATTTAAGAAAAAAAAAAGACTTTATTGATAAAAATAAAAAATAAAAATAAAAGACAAGTTAAAAATAAAATAACAGGATGACCTGACTTATGAACTAAACAAATCTAAACTTAATCCCTTCCACTTATGCGAAGTATCTCTTTAAATGGGAAATATGTCATGTTCGGGGTATTGGCTCACCAGATAAATGGGCGAGCTTGTATGATCCTTTGCCGAGGAATTCTTCGACTCGGTAAGGTCCTTCCCATGTGGCTTCCAACTTGCCGAGCCTTTCTGCTTTACTAACCTCGTTGTTTCGAAGTACGAGGTCGCCTACTTGGAACTGCTGATACTTCACTCTTTGGCTGTAATACCGAGCTACTTGCTGCTTGTATTTAGCTTCTCTTATGTAAGCTAGCTCTCGCTTCTCTTCCAGCAGATCCAGGTCGGTTCGAAGCCCTTCATCGTTGGTTTCGGCTGAGAAGTTAAGCGTGCGATGGCTCGACAAGCCGATCTCTACCGGGATCACTGCCTCGGTTCCATACACCAAGCTATAAGGTGTTTCTCCGTTGGAGGTCCTGGGAGTTGTTCGATATGACCATAGAACTTGGGGTAAATTTGCTGCCCAATCTCCCTTGGCTTTGTCGAGGCGAGTTTTGAGTCCTTTGACAATTGTTCGGTTCGTAACTTCAGTCTGGCCATTCGCTTGAGGGTGAGCAACCGAAGTGAATTTTTGCTTTATATGAAGCCCTTCACACCATTCTCTAAATGCTCAGTCCGTGAACTGCGTTCCGTTGTCCGAGACGATGACGTGAGGTACGCCAAAGCGACAAACTACATTCTTCCAGACGAAGTTTAAGGCATTCTTGCTTGTGATCTTTGCCAAAAGTTCAGCCTCAACCCATTTAGTAAAGTAGTCGATAGCTACGATGAGAAACTGGAGCTGTCCAGGAGCTTTGTCGAATGGTCCGACGATGTCTATTCCCCATTGCACGAACGGCCAGGGGCTTTGCATGCTGACGAGGTCAGTCTGAGGCAACCTCAGCACGGTCGCATGGATTTGGCACTTCGGACATTTTCTGACAATGTCGACTGCATCTTGGAACATCGTAGGCCAGTAGTATCCCCACCTCATAACCTTTTTTGTTAGTGCCCGAGCTCCGATGTGACTCCCACACGCTCCTTCATGCACTTCTCTTAGTGTATAATTCACTTCATTTGGTCCGGCACATCTTAAGAGGGGTTGGAGATACGACTTCCGATATAACACTCCTTGCTCCAGGGCGTACTTCGGGATTTTGCTTAGGAGTTTCCTAGCTTCGAGCTTGTCGTGGGGTAGTTCCCCTTTCTCTAAATAGACTCGATAAGGAGTCATCCAGTTCGGCTCAACTTCCTGAACGAGGTTTAGTTCGGCTTCTTCAATGCTTCGAAGTTTGATTTCTTCTACAGGCGAGTTTGTTGAGGATGAGGCCAGTTTGCTTAAAGCATCAGCTCGATTATTTCTCCCTCTAGGAATCCGCTGCAACTCGAAGTATTCGAAGCCTTTCTGCAAACTTTTTGCCTTTTGCAGATATTTCTTCATTCTTTCTCCCTTTGCCTCGTATCTGCCTAACATATGGCTCACTATGACTTGGGAGTCACTGTGAACTTGAACAGCTCGGATATGCAAAGAATGGGCTAAGCGGAGTCCTGCAATTAATGCTTCGTACTCGACTTCATTATTTGTCATTGGGAAACCAAACTGAAGTGCATACGTTGTTTCCATTCCATCCGGACTTAGTAATATCACCCCGGCCCCGCTGCCTGTACGACCTGAAGCACCATCTACGTAGACTTTCCAACAGCCAATTGGAGGTTCCTTAGGCTGTTCGGCTCCGACTTTGCTTGGGGGGAGTTCGTCTTATTTTGGCGTTTCGGAGAACTTGGCCTCTACCAGGAAATCTGCTAGGGCTTATCCCTTTACAGCTTGCCGAGGGTAGAAATTTATGTCATGCTCGCCGAGTTCGACCGCCCACTTTGCGATTCTGCCTGATGCTTCAGGTTTAGTCAGTACTTGGCGAAGCGGCAGGTCGGTTAGAACTTGTATGGTGTGTGCCTGGAAATACGGTCTCAACCTTCTAGCAGCATTCACTAGTGCAAGTGCGACTTTTTCCAGTGGCTGGTACCTTGTCTCCGGTCCTTTCAGAGCTCGGCTAATGAAATAGATAGGAAGCTGCAGACGTCCTTCATCCCGAACTAGCACAGCACTTATAGCTTCATCCGAGGCTGCGAGGTATAGAGAGAGGACCTCTCCATCTTTTGGAACTGACAAGGTTAGGAGCTTGGCTAGGTACTTCTTCAGCTCTTCGAATGCCGACCTGTGCTCGTCCTTCCATTCGAAGTTAGGTGCCTTCTTGAGGATTTTGAAAAATGGGAGCTGCTTTTCGGCGGCCTTAGACAAGAAACGACTTAGCACTGCCAAACAGCCTGTCAATTGGTGTACATCATGAATGGTTTTCGGGACCTTCATTTCCTGGATAGCTCGGACTTTTGAGGGGTTGGCCTTCAAACCTTCTTGCGATACCCAACACCCCAAGAATTTTCTTGATCGGACCATAAAGGTACATTTCTCGGGGTTGAGCTTCAGATTCACTTTCCGAAGTAGGCCGAAAACAATTTTGAGGTCGTCGACGCAGGTTGCTGGTTCTCTGCTTTTGACGATAATGTCATCGACGTAGACTTCAACAATCTTCCCGATGTGATGTTCGAATATTTTATCGACCATCCTTTGATAAGTTGTTCCCGTATTTTTAAGCCCAAATGGCATTTTCTTATAGGCAAAGACGCCGAAATCTGTGATGAAAGCTGTCTTCGGCGCATCCTCATCACTCATTAGGACTTGATGATACCCTTTGTATAGATCTAGAAAGCTGAAAACCTTGTGACCGACCAGGGCTTCTACTTTCTTGTCAATGTTGGGTAAGGGGTAACAGTCCTTAGGGCAGTGTTTATTGAGGTCGGTATAGTCAATGCACATACGCCACCCTCCTTGTTGTTTTTTGACCATGACCGGGTTAGCTATCCACGTCGGATATTTGACCTCGAACAAAATATCAGCTTTTCGAAGCTGTTGCACCTCATCATAAATGACATGACTTCGTTCTGCAGCGAAGACTCGTTGTTTCTGCTTGACTGGCTTTACTCCGGGGTCAATATTCAGCCGATGAGTGATGATACTAGGTGCTACTCCGGTCATATCGAGGGGTGTCCAGGCAAAGACATCTCTGTAATCCCGAAGAAGTTGGACGATCTGCCTGTGGAGTTCGGCGCCCCCTGCGAAGCCTACTTTGACGACCTTGAATGGGTCGTCTTCGTAGAGTACTATGTTTTTCACCGGCTCGTCTGAGGCAGATTCTTGTTTCTGTTCCAACTCTTTGGGCAACTATAATTGCTATGCTTGGGAGTGCTGAGGTGCCCCGGCACCTCGTAATGCAATCTGCATGCACTCCTTTGCTCGCTTTTGATCACCTCGAACTATGATCACCCCATTTTTTGACGGGATTTTAATCGTTAAGTGATATGGCGAACAGATCGCCCTAACCGCCACCAGCCAATCCCTTCCGAGTATAACATTGTACGGAGAATCCGCTTTAACGACGAAGAGGTTGATGACCTTAGTGGTCGATAATGGATGAATTCCCACTGTGACGGGCAGTTGTACAACCCCCTCCGTTTGCGTCTCCTGTTGGACAAAACTCTTTAAAGGGACTGGTGCTGGTGCGAGCTGCGCCTTCTCCACTCCTAGCTGGTCGAAGCAATTCTTAAAAAGGATACTGACCGAGGCTCCAGTATCAATGAAAACCCGTCGTACGAGTTTATTAGCCACTCCTGCTTCAATCAAAATCGCATCCTGGTGGGGCATGATAGGTGGTACTGGGTCTTGGTCTGAGAAAGTAATTGCCTCGTCCCTTTTGAAACTTTTTTGAGAAGGTTCTTCATGTTGCGGGCTTCGAGCTTCGGCCTTCAATGATGACTTCGTAGCTCCCTGTGGGAGCCCGGTAATAGCCTGTACGACTCCATCATACTGAGGCTGATCCTCATCATCGTCGTCTTCTCACTTCGGCCTCTTGTCGGCCTGAGGGCCGCACTTGTTTCCTTCTCTGCTCTGCTTTCTTTTTCTATTTCCTTGAGGTCGGGCTTCACTTTGGCTGCGACTTTGGTACCTTTTAAGCGTACCATCGCTCACCAAATTCTCTATATTTTTAGCTAAGTTCCAGCAATCTTCTGTATCATGGCCATAATCCTCATGGAATCGGCAATACTTATCCCTGGATCGACGTTTCGACCCTGATTTTGACATTGGCTGAGGTTTCTCGAACAAATTGGTATGAAGCTCGTAAATTTCTATCCTCGGCTTTGTCAGTGGAGTGAATTGGCCCTTTTCTTGGTTCTGCCGAGGTCCAAGTCTAGATTCAATTGGGCCGCGCTGAAGTCTGTCGAGGGCACTTCGCCGACCTTGACCTCGGTCACTGCAATCTTCTTTCTTCCGATCTGACGGTTCGGCCCTATCAGTTTCGCGCTTGCGCCTGTCGGCTTCATCAGCTTTAGCGAACTAATCAGCTATGCTCCATAGTTGCCTCGTAGTTCAGGGCTCGTTTCTTACGAGCTCTCTAAATAGGGCACCAGACTGGATAACATTTTGGAACGCGGAGATAAGGACATCGTCCGTCAGACGATCGACCTTTAGACTTTCTTCATTGAATCTAGTCATGAAGTCGCTAATAGACTCGCCTCGTCTTTGTTTGATTGTGAGAAGATGTGTTGTGGTAGTTTTTGCTTCGACTTTCTGAAAAAACCTCCTTTCGAAAGCCTCCATCAGCTCGTTATAGGACCTGATACTACGAGATGGCAGGCTGTCGAACCACATTCGTGCGTTGTCTACCAACAATTCAGGGAAGACTTTGCACATGTAAATATCATCGCCAAGTCCCTGGTTGACCATATTGTACTGGAATTGAAATAAGAAATTCCTTGGATCACACGACCCATTGTAAGGCTTCACCGGCGGAACTTTATACGAAGTGGGGAGAGGCGTGTAGAGGATTCGGTTGGTGAAGGGAGTAGAGATTCTCCCATATACGCCAAACCTTCCACCGTAATAATTGGTCTCCTCTCTATGAGGCGAGAGTGCGTTGCGCCGAGGTGAGTCAGCTTGGCGACGAGGTGAGTCTACACGGCGACGAGATGAGTCACAATCTTGGTTCCTTTGGCGATCATCAGTAAATCGCCTGGGAGGGAATCTGGCATCTCGTGCGCCTAGGATTCTGATACTTGGAGACTTTTCCCGGTGTTTCGACCCAGACGTCACCTCGCGCTCTCGATGATCGCCATGTGAAGGTTGGCCTCCTTCACCATTGCGATCTCTTTGCTGCTTAGCAAAATCTAGGAAATCCTGCTGATTCTTTGCCAGATACGCTTTTACTGCATCATCAAATTCTTGTTGGAAGTTGGAAAGGTCCTCTTCTCTACTGTTGTCACGACCTTCCTTTTCACGGCCGAACTTATCCACCGGGATATGAGCGACATGACCCTTTGGGGTTTTGTCTTGCACGGGCTCTTTCCCCGGTCGCCTGTTCTCTAGTGGATTCGGTGGATTTTGCATCTGGCTTGTTTCAGCCGCTGGAATGTCTTGACTGTTGTGCTGAGTCTCCTTTTCTTTGTTGGCAGCAGCAGTCGCTCGTGTCTATCTCGTCATCGTGACTTGTTTGCCTTGAAAACCTTTAATCGAAATTCACAAATTCAAGAAGACTTCCCACAGACGGCGCCAATGATGAATCTTGCTTTTCAAGGATGATTTATGCACGAAAACAAAGAATTAACAGACACGAAAGTAAAGGACACAAGGGATTTACGTGGTTCGATCTATTGGGATAGATCTACGTCCACGGAGCGAAAGTGTGTATGGATTTTATTGAGAGTATATGTGTAGCTTGTACAAAGATTGTTCCTCCCTATCAACCTATTCTAAACCCCTATTTATAAGTGTTTACATAGGGAATTCGACTAGGATTATAAGTCTTTTTCTACTAGGACTCTTTGGTTTGATCTTCTCCTTTATTGGATAAGCACTGAGCTTCTATATCTCTTGTGGAGCTTAAATTGTAGTCGATGTAGGAGTTGCCTTGGTGTAGAAGTCTCTCTTAGTTGGGCCGAGTTGCGCAGGCCGAGCCTAACTGTCGGGGCCCAATTATATTGGACTTGATGCTTGGGCCTAGGAGCTAGGCCATATCCTATCAAGCATCAACAACACCAATACTGCAGATGCATATGCAGAAACAATTTCGAGGATAAAATCGTTTGTATTTTTCACGTTCGGTGTTTACATTGTGTTGCTTCTACATTTAATTGCCGGCTATTGTTCAAAAAATTGATATGAACCATAAAGTAATTAATTTTCAAGTTTATATATGTTGTCGGAGTATATAATATGATCAATGTATTTACTTGTATACACTAAAAGCAAAATTTTATATTATTATTATTATTATGGACTACTACGAAACAGAGTTTTTCAATCTGTCTTTTTCTGTGAGACTAAGAAGCAATCTGTCTCAACATCCGTGTATGCAACTTGGGTTATTTTTATGTATATATGTGATATTTAATATTTATATTATTTTAGCATGTCCTTAAATACGGTATATATATATATATATATATATATATATATAGGGAACGGTTCGTGTGCTAATAAATCTTGACGTGTTAAAATATTAAAAATACTTAAATATATACAAAACTATGCTTAGATATGCATAAAATTATGCTTATTTATATTATTGTGCTTTTAAATGTGTCAATTCATGCTTAAATGAAATCATGCAACACACCAGGATTTATTAACATATGAACCAAAGTCATAGTATGCAAATAAATCCTAGTATGCAAAGTGCGAATTATGCTTAAAGCTATACAAAGTCATGCTTACAATTATACAAAATTATGCTTATGGGACATAATTGTGCTTATGGCTTATTTTGTGCTTATAAGCACAACATGCAACATAAGCATAATTTTGTATAACTTTAAGCATGATTCTGTATAGCTTTAAGCATAATTCGTGTGCACGGTAGGACTTAAATCTATATGAACTAAACTCTCTCTCTCTCTCTCTCTCTCTATATATATATATATATATATATATATGATAGGATATGGCCTAGCTACTAGGCCCAAGCATTGAGCCCAATATAATTGGGCTCCGACTGTCAAGCTCGACCTATGCAGCTCGGTCCATTTAAGAGCCTTACTTGGCTCGGCCCAAACAACCCACCTAGGCCGAGCCCAGTTCGGCCCACCTCAAAGGAACCTTTACACTAAGGCCACTCCTACATCGACTACAATTCAAGCTCCACAAGAGATATATAAGCTCGGTGTTTATCCAATAAGGAGGAGATCAAGCCAAAGAGTCCTAATAGGAAAAGACTTGTAAACCTAGTCGAATTCCATGTGTAGATACTTATAAATAGGGGTTTAGAATAGATTGAGAGGGGAGGACAATCTTGTAATCACTACTCATACAATCAATAAAGATCCATACTCTTTCTGCCCGTGGACGTAGATCTATTCCGGTAGATCGAACCACGTAAATCCCTTGTGCTCCTTTTCGTGTTCATTGATTCCCAGTTTACGTGCACTAACTGCCTTGCGAAAATAAGATCAATCACTGGCGCCGTCTGTGGGAACTCGAAAAACTGTGATTCTCGATCAAATTTTGCAAGTTTTCTACAATCACGATGGCCGGAAAATCGACACGATCTACTGTTGTCGCTAATAAGTCTGCCGCCGATGTTGCCGCTGCTGCAGCTAAGGAAAAGGACATCCAGCAGAAAAACGCCCAGCAAACCACTCACGACGCAACTGAAGCCTCCAGCCATCCACCCAGTTCTCATCAAAGACGCCCCAGGAAGGAGCATGCGCTGACTCCAGAAGGACATATCGGAGAAATTTCGGTGGATCAGTTCGGCAGACAACTCCACCCTAGCCAAGGCGGTCACAGTAGTGGTCGTGATGAAGAGGAAGTCCCAAAACTCCAGCCGCACGAGCTTAAAGATGCAGTGAAGAGTTTCCTCGAATATAAAGGCCCAGAATTCCTCCAGTTCGTCAACCAACAAAGAGCTGGAAACCGGCATGGAGAACAGGGAACCACATCCCGTTCCCGTCAGCAACATGACTCTCAAAGCATCCAAATCATGGGTGCACGGGATGAGGCACCTCGTCAGAGGAGGTTCGATGACAAGCGTCCAGGAAATTACAGACCTTCACCTCGGCGTAACATAACCACACCTCGTCGTCACACTATTTCACCTCGGCGTGATAACGATTACCGAGGAGGGAGATTTACTGTCTACAGTAAGATCTCTACTCCCTTCACCAATAGTATACTCTACACTCCTCTCCCGGAGAAGTATCGAGTACCTCCGATTAAGCCCTACAACGGCTCATGTGATCCGAGGAATTTTCTGTCCCAGTACCAATATAATATGATGAATCAAGGTCTCACCGAAGATACCTACATGTGTAAGGTATTCTCGGAACTACTCGTCAATAATGCTCATAGTTGGTTCGATAGCCTGCCTCCATGCAGTATCGGATCATATGCAGATCTACTTGAAGCATTCGAACGTAGATTTTTCCAGAAAGCTGAGGCGAAAACCACCTCGGCCCAACTTCTTTCCATTAGGCAGAAACGAGGAGAGTCGATAAGCGATTTTATGACCAGGTTTAATGAGGAAAACCTAAAGGTCAATCGCCTGACCGACGAAGTACTCATCTCCGCCTTTTAGAATGTTATCCAGTCCGGTGCGCTCTATAAAGAGATCATCAGAGAAGAGCCTCGGACCTCGAGGCAATTATGGAGTATAGTAGACCGGTTCGCCCGTGCGGACGAGGCGGACAGGAAAAAGTGCGAGGCTGATAAGCTCGAACAAGCTGATCTAAGAAAAGAAGAGCGCAATGACCGAAGTCAAAGCTGCCGAAGTGCTTTAGACAGATTACAGAAAGGTCCCCTCGGATCCCGACTCAGACCTCGGCAGACCCCGGAGAAGACCCAGTATACACCATTGACGAAGCTGAGGACAGAGATTTATGAGCTTCACACCGACCTATTTAGCAGACCTCAGCCCATGTCACGTGGTGGATCGAAACGCTGATCTAAGGACAAATACTGCTGATTCCATGAAGATTACGGCCATGACACGGAAGACTGCAGGGAACTAGCTTCGGACATCGAGCACATGGTGCGTGACGGTACATTTAGAAAGTACCAAAGTCGCGGCCAACATGATGTCCGACCTCAGGGTAAAGGAAAGCGCAGAAACCGAGGAGGGAACAATTGCGCCCCCCATGTCGACAAAAAGCCTAGGCCTGATGATGACGAGGGAGATGAAGATCAACCTCAAATCGACGGAATAGTTACCGCTATTACCGGACTCCCGCAGGGAGCAACAAAGTCGTCACTTAGGGCCGAGGCCAGAAGTCCCCCTATAGACGAACCTTTACAAAAAAGGTTTAAGAAAGACGAGGTCATTACTTTCTCAGAGAAGGACCCAGTACCATCAATTATGCCTCACCAAGATGCCATTGTAATCGAGGCAGTGGTGGCTAACAAGCTCGTCCAACAAATCTTCGTTGATAGTGGTGCCTCGGTAAGCGTACTCTTTAAGGATTGCTTCAAAAAGCTCGGGGTCGAAGAAGCTTGTCTAGTACCAGCACCAATTCCCCTGAAAAGCTTTGTTCAACAAGAGACGCAAACCGAAGGAATAATCCAATTACCAGTAACAGTGGGGAAGCACCCATTGTCATCCACTAAGATGGTCAGTTTTTTTGTCGTTAAGGCAAACTCTCCCTATAACATTATCCTAGGTAGAGATTGGTTGGTCGCAATGAAGGCAATATGCTCGGCGTACCACCTAACGATCAAAATTCCATCGAAACATGGGGTGATTGTAGTTCACGGCGACCAAAAAAGAGCAAAGAAATGCATGCAGATCGCTCTACGAGGTGCTAGAACACCTCAGCATCCACAAGCATAGCAATTACAGAAACCCGAAGTGTTGGAAGACAATTCTGTCTGCTACGAGCCAGTGGGAGTTGTTGCAGTATGCGAAAACGACCCGACTAAGGTCGTCAAAGTTGGCTTCGCTGGAGGAGCCGAACTGCGCAAGCAAGTTGTCCAACTACTTCGGGAATATAAAGATGTCTTCGCTTGGTCACCGCTTGACATGACCGGAGTTTCACCAGATGTTATCACACACCGGCTGAACATTGACCCTGTAGTAAAGCTAGTCCGGCAAAAGCAGCGAGTATTTGCAGCAGATCGGAACCAGGTCATACATGACGAAGTGCACCAATTGTTAGAAGCACGAATACTCTTTGAGGTCAAGTATCCGACGTGGATTGCTAACCCGGTGATGGTGAAGAAACAAGGAGGAGGTTGGCGGATGTGTATTGACTACACCGATCTAAATAAACACTGCCCCAAAGACTGTTATCCCCTCCCTAACATTGATAAGAAAGTCGAAGCTCTGGTCAGCCACAAGATTTTCAGCTTTTTAGATCTGTATAAAGGATATCACCAAGTCTTGATGAGTGACGAAGATGCACCAAAGACAGCCTTTATCACTGACTTCGGTGTTTTCGCATATAAGAAAATGCCTTTCGGACTAAAGAATGCTGGAGCCACTTATCAAAGAATGGTGGACAAGATATTTGAGCCCCACATCGGAAAAAACGTGGAAGTATATGTTGACGATATTGTCGTCAAAAGCAGAGAGCCAGCCACCTGTGCCGACGATCTCAAGATCGTCCTCGGCCTCATTCAGAAAGTCAACCTGAAGCTGAATCCTGAAAATGCACCTTTATGGTCCGATCCGGGAAATTTTTAGGATGCTGGGTTTCTCATGAAGGGTTAAAGGCTAACTCGTCTAAGGTCCGAGCTGTTCAAGAGATGAAGGTTCCGGAGAAGATTCACGACGTGCACAAACTGACGGGCTGCCTAGCTGCCCTAAGTCGGTTCCTTTCGAAAGCGGCAGAGAAGCAACTCCCATTCTTCAAGATTCTTAAGAAGAACCCAGTTTTTAAATGGGAAGAGGAACACAAATCAGCGTTCGCCGACCTGAAAAAGTACCTCTCCAAGCTTCCAACCTTGTCGGTCCCGCACGAAGGTGAAACTTTATCCCTATACCTCGCGGCTTCAGATGAAACTATAAGTGCAGTCCTAGTACGTGAAGAAAAACGTCGGCAACTTCCGGTCTATTTCATCAGCCGAGCACTTAAAGGGCCAGAGATTAGGTACCAGCCATTGGAGAAGATCGCACTAGTGTTAGTAAACGCTGCGAGGAGGTTACGACCTTATTTCCAGGCACATCCAATTCAGGTCCTTACCGACCTCCCACTTCGGCAAGTGTTATTGAAGCCTGAAGCCTCGGGCAGAATTACGAAGTGGGCAGTCAAGATGGGTGAGCATGACATCAGCTACTGCCCACGCAGTGCTATCAAAGGCCAAGCCTTAGCTGACTTCCTTGCGGAATCTAAGTTTATAGAAATACCGAAGCCACCCGATACAACTTCGGATATTGTTGGAGCCGAACCCACAAGTCAACCGCCCAAACACTGTTGGAGGGTATACGTTGACGGGGCCTCCGGAAAATCAGGAAGCGGTGCGGGCATCATACTTCTCAGTCCAGACGAGTAGGAGATAACTTATGCACTTCGCTTTGACTTCCCTACCACAAATAATGAAGTGGAGTACGAAGCCTTAATTGCAGGACTTCGCCTCGCTCAAAGTCTCCAAGTACGAGCTGTACAAGTCTATTGTGACTCCCAAGTCGTAGTCAGCCATATGCTCGGTACATACGAGGCAAAGGGCGACAGAATGAAGAAGTATCTCCAAAAAGCTAAAAGTCTACAAGAAAGTTTCACCTACTTCGAGCTAGTACGAATCCCAAGGGGAACAAACACCCGAACCGATACCTTAAGTAAACTGGCATCCTCGTCAACAAGCTCTCTCGTGGAAGAAGTCAAGCATCCAAGTATAGACAAAGCTGAGGTCGGCCTCGTAGTTGACGATGATGCACCGAATTGGATGACCCCTCTTCGGAATTATTTGGAGAAGGGCGAGTTACCCAGCGAAAAGCTTGAGGCAAGAAAGATCCTAAGTAAGTCACCGAAGTACGTCCTACAAGAAGGAATTCTGTACAGAAAGTCATACCTTCAACCTTTTCCAAGATGTGTCGGGCCGAACCAAGCAAACTACGCGTTACGCGAAGTTCATGAAGGGTCATGCGGAAGCCATATCGGAGCTCGAGCACTATCAAAGAAGGTCATGCGCTGGGGATACTATTAGCCCACAATGTTCCAAGACGCAGCCGAACTGGTCAAAAAGTGCCAAAAATGTCAAATCCATGGGACGGTGCCGAGATTACCTCAAACCGACCTCATAAGCATGCAAAGCCCGTGGCCGTTCGTGCAATGGGGAATTGACATCGTTGGACCGTTTGATAAAGCTCCTGGACAGCTTCAGTTCCTCATCGTAGCCATCGACTACACTAAGTGGGTCGAAGCCGAACCCTTGGCAAAGATCACAAGTAAGAACGCCCTCAACTTCGTATGGAAGAATGTGGTTTGCCGCTTCGGTGTACCTCGCATCCTCGTTTCAGATAATGGAACGCAATTCACCGATCAAACATTCAAAGAATGGTGTGAAGGGCTTCACATTCACCAAAAGTTCACTTCGGTAGCCCATCCTCAGGCGAACGGCCAAACTGAAGTTACGAACAGAACGATCGTCAAGGGACTCAAAACCCGCCTTGACAAAGCCAAAGGCGATTGGGCAGCAAATTTACCCCAAGTCCTATGGTCGTACCGAACAACTCCCCGGACCTCGAACGGTGAAACACCTTATAGCTTGGTGTATGGAACCGAAGCAGTGCTCCCGGTAGAGATCGGCCTGCCGAGCCCACGCACTCTCAACTTCGCAGCCGAAGTCAACGAGGAAGACCTTCGAACCGAACTGGATCTGTTGGAAGAGAAACGAGAGCTCGCCTACATAAGAGAAGCCAAGTACAAGCAACAAGTAGCTAGGTACTACAACCAAAGAGTGACGTACCAACAATTTCAAGTAGGCGACCTCGTACTTCGGAATAACGAGGTCAGTAAAGTGGAAAGGCACGACAAGCTTGAAGCCACATGGGAATGACCATACCGAGTTGCAGAAGTCCTCGGTAAAGGGTCGTACAAGCTCGCATATTTATCCGGTGAGCCCATACCCCGCACATGGCACATTACTCATTTAAAGAAATACTTTGTATAAGTGGAGGAGAGTGATGGTCGAGATTGGTTCATATAAGGTCCTAGGTATCGTGTCAGGTCGTCTAGTAGTTGTTTACTTTTCCAAACTTTAATTTTTTTTTAATAAAACTTTATTTTTTCCTTTATTATTTGTTCAAGTCCTTGCATATCATATCTTGTGTGTCTCTTTCTCCCGCTTATGCATAGTATTCCAACATAGTAAAAGCTAAACTTCGTAGAAATCCAATTTCCGAAGTGAGCTAGTTAAAGCCAAACTTCGTAGAAATCCAATTTCCGAAGTGAGCTAGTTAAAGCTAAACTTGGTCAAAAGACGAAGTGAGCTAGTAAAACCGTGACGAGGGTACGTAATAACCTCCATAATAGGAGTAAAATTAAAACGCGCGTATTGACCTAACCTCGGTTAAAAACAAAGATACGGCCTTTGTTTAAAACGGAGCAGAGCCTAAACCTCGTCTGAAGACGAGGTAGTGCTATTCAAAGCCTAAACCTCGTTTGAAGATGAGGTAGTGCTACCCAAACCTCGTCCGAAGACGAGGTGGTGCTATTCAAAGCCTAAACCTCATCTGAAGACGAGGTAGTGTTATTCAAAGCCCAAACCTCATCCGAAGACGAGGTGGTGTTATTCAAAGCCCAAACCTCGTCCGAAGACGAGGTGGTGCTATTCAAATCCTAAACCTCGTCCGAAGATGAGGTGGTGCTATTCAAAGCCCAAACCTCGTCTGAAGACGAGGTGGTGCTATTCAAAGCCCAAACCTCGTCCAAAGACGAGGTGGTGCTATTCAAAGCCTAAACCTCATCCGAAGACGAGGTTGTGTTATTCAAAGCCTAAACCTCGTCCGAGGATGAGGTCGCAAGCCTACCTTTGTTTAAAACAAGGACATTTTCCTATGTTACAAATAAAGTAAAAGGCTCGAGCAAGGCAAAAATAATAGTTTTTTATTAAGAATAAAACTATACAATTACAACGTGATCAAGATGAGCCCGGCGGCTTAGGCTTGCTACAGCTAAGCCATTTCGAGACAAAATCATTATCTACATTAAAGTTCAAGAAATCATCTATATTAAACCTTCCTCGACCTCGTCCTTGAGCCGTGCCTCGACCTCTACCGCGTCCTTGTTGGAAACTCCGACCTCGGCCTCGTTGAACAGCTAATTCACGCTCACGGTCATAGAACTCCTTCGAATGGGGAACAAACCTCGAACTCGATAGACCGGCCGAGGTTGACGAACTTGGACCGCCAGCAGTAGACGAGCTCATAGAGGTTGCTTCTTCTCGGGCAAGTCGAGCAGCTAACTTCGGGCGCCGAGCTAAGATCACATCGTACATACCGGCCACTCGCTTCAGCTCGGCCCTCTGATCTTGGAATTGCCAGGAGTCCGCCCCGTATCTTTCTCGGTACTCTTTGCATCGGGCTGCAACCTCTGACACCCTTGCATCGACTTCGGAAATAGTTTTGCTGCCGTTTCGGCGGACAATAGCCTCGTATTCAGCGTGCTCCCCGGCGACCTTATCGGCTTCTTCTTTCAAAGCATCATATTTATCTCCAAGCTCCAGAAGCCGGGCTTCAAGATCGTCATTTCGGATTTGAGCGACTCTAAGTATCACGTCGGCCTCATCCTGGATGTGGCCAGATTGGTCTTTCCAATGAAGGACTTCGGCATTCTTAGCTTCAAGATCTCGATATAAATTGTTGATTTGTGCAATGTACGGGGAGGCATCGAAAATTGTGGGGGAAGACTACAACGCAAAGAAAGAAGTTTCAATTAAATGTTGAAATTTTATTAAGGCCACAAGGGTGAAAGTCAAGCGACATCCTATCGATGCCGCAGTACAAAAGCCCTACATAAAAAAAAAAAAAAAAAAAAAAAAAAAAAAAAAAGAGAGAGAATGTACAGAGGTGATCAACTGACCACTTCAGCATTCTCCTAATTTTGACGAGGGTCCTCGTCGTTGTTGGCATCGCCTTCCTCCTCAGCCTCCTCTCCGCCTCGGCCAGCATTCTCAGCCTCGGGCTCGGCAGTACGGCTAAGGTCGGCAATCAGCACCTCCAGCTCGTCATCCCGGTCGACCGGGCAATTCTCCACCGCCTCGGCGGTCAAAAATGTGGATGCCGAGGCCAAGCTCTCCAGAAGCGGGACACCTTGGATGCCCTTCAGTAAGGCCTCGGCATACTTGCGGTACAGCGCCTCATCCGACACCTCCTGATAACCGTACTTGGATTTATCCAAGTCCGGGATATCAGCAGCAATACAGTAGATGGTGTCACTGACTGCACGAGCATTCAAGATCGAGGCCACCTGCCCGGCAAGCTCTGAGAACTTCTCAGACCGGAAAAGCCTCTCTGTATACGCCCGAAGCAGAGGCCCCTGCCCGGCAACCATTTCAACCTCCCGTCGCCTTGCCGCCTCCACCTCGGCCCTCAACTGAGTTCGCCTCCGTCTTCACCGCCTCGGTCGCGGCCCGCTCTGCCACCAGTTTGGCTTCGGTCAATGCCAATTGATTGGCGAGGCTACCCTTCTCATTTTCCAGGTTGCAGCGAACCCGGGCCATCTCGTTGTAGCGGTCGACCCCAGAGGTTAGGAAACCGCTCAATTCCGAGGCCAGTTCACTCAGCCTCGTCACCATGTCCTCGGCACCCTATATAAACAAATTTTACATCAGCGAAAACATTATAGTGAAAGGCCGAAGTACAGCTGTAAGTGCGATACTACCTCAGGAAATGGATGAAGCGGATTCATCGGTTCTCCAAGACTCTGGCGTCCAACACTGCCAGACAACCGGACTGCAGTGACTGTGCAATCCTCCTCTCCAGTCGGAGTAGCCACAACCAACTTCAGCTGTTTCTTCTTTCGAACGAGAGGGCGCTCTGGATGAGACCCCATTAGCGAAGAGCCTAGTCCGCTCTCTGTTCGTTCTGAAGAAACCTCGGACGCCGGCTTCTCGGTAGTGCTTGACCTAGCCCTCTTTTTACCAAGAAGTTTCACTGCGGAGAAACAGAGAGAAAACAATAAGAACAACACCACGATGAAACGAAACATAAAACAGTTAAACGACCAAGTGGAACCTCACCCTTCACCGGCTCAACCATGGAGTCTGGATCATAAGGGCTCAGCCCAGCCCTAGCAAGATCGGCCTCGGTGAATTCTTCATCGACGAGGCTCGTCAATACTTCCTCAAGCATACCGAACTTCTCTTCGGTGCCTTGGTTCCTCAGTTTACCCACATTCTACACGAAATGTGGGATTTCACCGAACCGACAGAAAAAGAACTTCGACTGCCAGTTCGGAATTTTCGACTTCGTCTTCACTCGAAAGTCAAGACGGGGTGTTAAGTAGTACCACCCATTGTAAGAATTAAATTGGAAATATTTCAGGATCAGCTCTACTGACAGGCTGACCCAACGGCGACACTGCAAGTGTGAAGGTAGAAGAAGATGACTGCCGTAACTTTTAGGGTTTTGAATTTCAAAATGTTGATTGTGGCGTCTTGAAGAAGTTTTAATAACTTTCCGCCTTTTTCAACTTCCACCCGTTACACGCACGTGCCTACTTTATCGGAACCCCGAACGGCGCATTTAATGTAACTGACACATCACGTGTTACCCACCTCGTCTTAACGAGGTGGCAAGCATTCCGACTTCATCAAAATCTAATTTCCGAGGGGGCAATGCAAATTTAATACTCACCTCGTCTTAACGAGGTCGCAAGCATTCCGACTTCGTCAAAATCTAATTTCCGAGGGGGCAATGCAAATTTAATACCCACCTCGTCTTAATGAGGTGGCAAGCATTCCGACTTCGTCGAAATCTAATTTCCGAGGGGGCAATGCAAATTTAATACTCACCTCGTCTTAACGAGGTGGCAAGCATTCCGACTTCGTCGAAATCTAATTTCTGAGGGGGCAATGCAAATTTAATACCCACCTCGTCTTAACGAGGTGGCAAGCATTCCGACTTCGTCGAAATCTAATTTCCGAGGGGGCAATGCAAATTTAATACCCACCTCGTCTTAACGAGGTGGCAAGCATTCCAACTTCGTCGAAATCTAATTTCCGAGGGGGCAATGCAAATTTAATACCCACCTCGTCTTAACGAGGTGGCAAGCATTCCGACTTCGTCGAAATCTAATTTCCGAAGAAGAAATGTCACTTTCAATACTCCCAATTCAATTTTCTACCCCTAGTCACACCCTCACTTCTATATCTTTTTGGGGGGAATGTGATAGGATATGGCCTAGCTACTAGGCCTAAGCATTGAGCCCAATATAATTGGGCTCCGACTGTCAAGCTCGACCTATGCAGCTCGGCCCATTTAAGAGCCTTACTTGGCTTGGCCCAAACAGCCCACCTAGGCCGAGCCCAGTTCGGCCCACCTCAAAGGAACCTTTACACTAAGGTCACTCCTACATCGACTATAATTCAAGCTCCACAAGAGATATATAAGCTTGGTGTTTATCCAATAAGGAGGAGATCAAGCCAAAGAGTCCTAATAGGAAAAGACTTGTAAACCTAGTCGAATTCCTTGTGTAGATACTTATAAATAGGGGTTTAGAATAGATTGAGAGGGAAGGACAATCTTGTAATCACTACTCATACAATCAATAAAGATCCATACTCTTTCCGCCCGTGGACGTAGATCTATTCCAGTAGATCGAACCACGTAAATCCCTTGTGCTCCTTTTCGTGTTCATTGATTCCCAGTTTACGTGCATTAACTGTCTTGCAAAAATAAGATCGATCAATATATATATATAAAGGGGTGGTTATATAGAAATCAAGTCCCTGTGTTAACTAAAAACATATCTAAGATTTGCAAATTTTGTTAGGCGAGGATTAATTTAGGATTTGAGGGCTGGTTTCATTCCAGCTTTTATTATTTATTGGAGAGGGCACGATGGGTATTTTATTTAACTGTTCATGAATCAATATATTATATGTTCCGATGCGGATTCGAAATACGAGAGCGATCCAAGCGCCTACGTGGCGCCTCCTACGGCCTCCGTTCTCTATTTATCTAAATTCTGAATTTTTATACATATTAAATTATTATTTAATATAATAAATTCACATAATTAAGATTTCATCAATCTCTTATTACCATCCATATATATTTATACATATTAATTATTTATATATTAATATATATAGTCTATTTATATTATACATAAAATTTAAAAATTTAAGAATTTGGAGGATTCGAACTCATGATCTCTCACATGATAGGTCATGTTTTGTACCACTACACCACATCACTAAATAATACTTATTTAAGGCTTACAATATATACATCCATTATTCAATTAGCTTTGAATCATTATCAACTACATTATGTTCATTTTATAAAATTATAAATATATGTTTTGAGTATAAATATATATAATATAAATATATTTTTATTTTATTTTATTAATTTTAACATGTGTTTCTTTGAACCTATACTATATAAATCATGAAATTTTTGATATTTATAAATATACAATATATATTTTTATTATTTTCATTAATTTATTTATTAAATAGTTCAACCGATCGAACCATGACTAGAAAAATATTTCAATATTGAGGGTGTTTTTGCTACTTTTCCCAAAATATGAAAAAAAAAACAGAAAGGAAAGAAAAAGAAAATAAAATATTTTGGCTCGGGCTATCTAACACCATTTTAATTTTGAGGTGGTCTGCCCAAAAGATTTTAATATTCTTTTAGTTTGTATCGATAATAACAATTGACAAAATTTTTGTAATGAAAATATATTTTTAATTATTAAACACAAAATTAATTTTGAGGTGGCCCATTGGCCAATAAATTTTCTAAATTCTTTAATTATGTATAGATAGTTTTAATTGTTGAATTTTTGTAACAAAAAATATATTTTTTAATTTAAAATAATTGACAATAATTAGACACAAAAATGAGCTTCGTGAGCTATTTTCAATTCGGATTGACTATTTTTATTTTTTTTTATTTTTTTTTTGTTAAAATATTTTGGCCCTAATACTATATTGATTTTGAGGTGGCCTATTGGCCATGAAAATTTTCATAATGGAGATTTCCTTCAATAATTTGATTTTTTTTTATTAATACGTATAAATCGAGTACAACTACTCAATAATGGAGTACACCGCATTAAACTATTTTTCTAATAAAATTTAACGCAACTTTGTAAAACATATTCTCTAACAAATTATCAGAATACTATTTTTCAGTTCGGGTTGATCAGGCTAAACTGATTTTTAGTAAAAAAATATTTTTGCCCTAACATTATTTCGGTATTGAGGTGGTCCGTTGGCCAAGAAGTTTTTGATTTATTTTTTTTTGGCTCCAATACTATTTCGATTTTGAGGTGGTACGTTGGCCAAAAAGGTTTTAAAATGCTCTTATGTATTGCAGCATTTGGCCCAAACTGAGATGAGGTGCTTACGGGTGTCAAGGATCTGCCGTCCGCGCTAGCCGCTGCCGAGGAATTGGTGGACTTGAAGGCATGTGACTCTTCCGAGCCCGAACATGGGGATGCAAGATGTGCTAAGGATAAGGGGAAAGGTTGGAACAAGAAGGCTTTTAACGACCTAGCGCTGGTGGTGCGGCGAGTCATGCTTCGCGGGCTGGGACAAGCTTTGCGGGTGCTTCATATGTGAGGGAGACCATCAGATACGGGACTGTCCGAAGCGGAAGGCTAACGTGCGGAGAAGTTGAATGGATGTGGTTGCTGAATCAGTGGATGAGGAGGCTCGGGTCAACACGAAACATTATATTTCGGGTATGCAAATGTTAGATGAGGGTCAAGACATGCCGAGAGTGGACCGTGTGGAGCCTGGGAAGGACATGGCGATGAAACAGCCAAGTGTGAGCCGTGGTGTGCTCACGTATGAAAAAGTTTTGGCGGGAGCTGCGTCAAGCAACAGACGTGGTGTGCCGGGAGAATTCACTTGTGGTTAGCGAGTTGTTGCTGAAAATAGATCGAAGACAAGAGGGTTATCCCACACGACGAGGACGTCTTCGAGTTTTGGTGGGGGAGGTTTGTTAGACCCTTAAATCGGCGGATGCAGCATGTGCACCTAGCCACGGGCGACTATATCCAATTTTGAGGCGGCCCGTCGACCAATACTTTTTTGCCTAAATCGGCACCAAGTGTGCATAGCCACGGGCGATTCATATTCGATTTTGAGTTGGCCTGTTGGCAATATATTTTTAAAATTCTTTTAGTATATATCGATAGCTATAATTGTCAAATATTTGTAATAAAATGTATATTTTGAATTTAAACCACCTGAGAATATATTAGACACAAAATTAGTTTTGAAGTGGCTCATTAGCTAATAAATTTTTAGAATTCTTTTAGTATGTATCGACAGCTATAATTGTAAAAATTTTGTAGCAAAAGGGTATATTTTCAATTTAAGACACTTTATAATAAATTAAAAATAAAATGAGAATCGTTTTAACAAATAAAATGATACCTCGTCGAATTTCGACGGGATACACACTAGTTACTCTAAATATATGCGGTAATCAAGGAGATAAGAATCTTATCAAGATATCTATTGAATTGGCATTATCGTATTTTAGTGCAACTTCTTCTCATTGCTTTTTTATCTAACCATTTGATGCATAATTTGTTTATTGCTTTTATTTGTATGGTATATTTTATTCTTCTTTTGTTAGTTGGTTCACGCATGCCCGTGCATCTTATTGCTTTGTACTTCCTCCGTCCCGTCGAAATGACTTAATTTTTTTTCGGTACGGGATTTAAGAGGGAGTGATTAATTCGTAAAGTGTGTTTGATAATTAAATTTTGAATTTTTTATAAATATATTTAATATTAAATAAATATTTCAAAAAAAACAAGGTCATTAATTAAATTTTTTATTCATTAATTAATTTTTTTAATTCACTAATTATTTTATTTTTAGGAAACAAGGTCATTTCAATGGGACGGCCCAAAAAAGGAAAACAATACCATTTCGGCGGGACGGATAAAGTAATAAATTTTGTTATTGTATAAATTATTGTCTTTCTACTGTTATTTATTGCTTTTTAGTTAATCATTTGATGCATATTTTATTTTCTTATTTTTTCTTCTTTTGAGCAATTATATTAGATATATTTGTTATTGCATATTTTCTTATAAGTTATTGCTTTCATATGCATATTTTATTGTTTTTTTTTTTTTTGTTAATTAATTGATGCATACCAGTGCATCGATCATATTGCTTTGTAACAATTTGTTATTGTTTTTTATTGTATTAACTTATTGTCTTTCTACTACTCTGTATTATTTATTGCTTTCTATTTAATTGTTGGTGCATATTTTATTTTTCTTAGTGTGATGATTATATGCATTTTAAGTTAACAATTTTAAATTTATTTATTTATTTATTTAGTTTTTTTGAAACGACTAATAAAACAGAGAATTGCTATGGGACGAAGAGTCTTACATAAGATGTAACACATCTCTTGTGCATGATTGCTTATTTACCCTTGCATTTGCATGTTGCGGCAACAACAATAGAAATGTCAAGAAAAGATGAACTTAAGATAAATTCCAACCAATCAAAATATATGCAGGAACCACAAAACAAGATTCCATCAAATCTAAAAAGGAAAACAAACACATTTTGTAGAAATTCTTCATACAACACTAGGCACCAACCAGTATTATAACAATTTCCATTTTTAATTCATGGGCCTCTCTTGAGAGAATCTAGGAAGCTGCACAAGTGAATTGACTCTCGTCACACCTTCCAATCCCAACCAGTTCTGATCCTCACCACCACCGCCGCCTCTTGCCCCCTCGTCTCCCTCCACGACAACCCTACTGTAGTGCTCGTTGTCCTCTGAAGATCGGACAGTAAAATTCCGCTGCAGACGAGGCTCCGATTGATGGCCGTCGTCTGATTCAACAGCATTTCCAGAATGGTTGCTCTGAAGTGTGGCGGAGGAGAAGTTTTGGTCCTCGTAGTCAGACTCGTTGCTGTCCATTTTCTTGTCGAGAAATAGGCAGACTACAGCGCAGTCGTCCATCTTTGATGTGGGGTACTTGGCTTTCCATTCGCGAGCTGCGGACTCGACTAGGATTCGAGCAGCTGAGGATCTCGTTGGGGATGAGGAGACTAGCTCGACAACTTCCTCGTTGCTTAGGACATCCCAAACCTAGAGAGAAAGAGAGAGAGAGAGAGAGTTAAAAGTTACTGAATAGATGCAGCTGAAGAGGCTCCCCTTTCATGTTGAAGATAATAATCCAATAAGCTAAACCTTAATATTCACAAAAACAATGCCTCTGTTTTAATTGTTAACTTTCAGCATTTGCAAAGTAACTTCAGCCCAAGCATTCAAATAGGAGAAAATAACTCAGAATTTCCTCCAAGAACAAAAATAAGAAACCAAGTCAAATGAATTATAAGCCAAATCTGGAAGTAGATGTTTCATTTACTTGTTACTTTCAGTCGCGAAGAATGTCGAATAAAAGACTTTTAACGAGTGAAACTATTGATGGAGAACTTTTCCTACATAAATAGCTTCAAAAATATCTCTACATAAGATCTAGAATCAGTTTTTTAATTTAGCTGACCAAGCAGTTCCTAGCCACTCGATTTGTATATCCTGCAATCCATAAAACAGCGAAAAAAACTATGTAACGACGGACCTGGTTCCCTCCTAATTAATTTCATTGGATCAAGAAACAATAAAAGGAAACAACATTAATTTATTTCTCACAGCTTGCAGCTGTGATATCACCAAGCAGTGCTTTGAAATTAATGCAGTAGGCTTCATTAATTTTCTGATGGTACCATGCCCTGTAGCACCCATCTCTAGAAAGTCCTTAGTCGTGTTCCATTTAATACACACTCAAAAACGGTGTATTGCAGCCAATTATCACAAAAGGGGACTTGTGCAAAGTACAATTGTTCGACTCTCTATCTTGAGTTGCACATCCTATTTGCATTGCAATCTTCACAGAAAATCAGCAATTATGCCCAGTGGCTTCGGAAAATTCTAAATCAAATTGCAATCTTCATATTTAAATGGACTAACGCGTATCTTATACAACACTTCCGAAATAGATAAGCTAATCGTAATGCTAAGGGCCTAACACATCTACTTAAGTTCAGCAGTTCACAGATGGATTTAAAGGTGGAAAGGGCAGAATCATATAAACATCAAATTTGAACCCTAACACGGAATATATAGTTTCAGTGAAAAACAAGCTGCAAAAAGACAGCTGCAATACGTCTCTGGTGTTTTAGTCACCTTTCAGAGAGGTTCCCTTAATTAGGCGTGAAATGATATGAAAGCTGAATATGCAAACAACATACAAATAATAGCTTTAAGAACAGTAGACATACCCCATCAGAAGCAAGAACGATAAATTTATCTCGTTCATTAAGAGTCCGATGAGAGAATTCAGGAATGGAAATAACTCCATATTCTTTCAAGCAAAAATCCCCAAAAGCTCGAGCCATTGCTAAACCAGGAGCATCATCAAACGGTAGCCAAACTCTTTGCACTTCAGGCTCATCTTGTAAAGCAAAAACTCGACCTTTACACCTTTTTATCCTTTCTGCCTCCTCTATTCAAATAACAGCAACCATAAGTACACCGAATAATTTAACTAAAAAAACAGGTCACACAACAAAGAATGCACAACACGAACATACTAGGGAGATCAGGCTTTAGATCGACTGTCAATTGGATTGCCACCATTGAATCATTGCTATCTTTAGATCCCATTATAGCTCTCGAATCGCCAATATTGCCAATGAAAAGATTTTGACCCTTCAATAATCGAGGGGAAACTCAGCCAATATACAAGCGAAAATTAAATATCATGTAAACGTCAAAAAACAATTAGTACTTTACCTGTTTTATAACTGACACAGCAGTGCTACCACTGCAGAAGCAATCTAAATTAGGATGGGACCTCAACTCTTTGTCCATTGCCTTGTATGCTTTAAGTAAAGCTTCTCTCCACAATGATTCCACACTCTCCTCTGTAGGCGTATCCTTCACAGGATCTACTACATCCGATTTCACATTTCCATTGCAGCAATTTGCAGTTGAACCATTCTTCTTCGACTCAGAGGAATTCATGAAAGAAGAAAGTTTAAGTGGCAACGTATCCCTAACTCTACGAGCCACGAGATGCCCGTGGGGGCCATGGCCATCGAATACACCACAGAAAGTAACATCTTCTGTCATAAAATCCTGCATAGAAACAAAGATCAAAGAATATAATCTTCTGAAATAAATCAAGATGGAGATGAAGAAGGTTTCAAGAGAAATAAAGGAGCTTACTTCCCACACGATCATGGCATCTTGGTTTATGCCTTTCCTTCCTTGCTGAGTGAATATGCAAGAACTGCTACTCCTCCCATTAGTGATTATCCGATTAGGGATGGAGGAGAGATGTTGCAAGGTAGTGACGTGGTCTGAAAATGTTCTCCTACTTCTCTTTCGATGAAACATATCAACCCACAAACACGAAGGAGATATTCTCTCTCCATTACTCTTACTACTACAAGTACTCTGACTACTAATCGAGACGCAACCCCCCATTATCTCAGACCAAGTTACAGATACAGACCATCTGGATTAAACCGGAGAACAATCTTCTTCTTCTTTGCATACAAGAATCTCAATGATATATACAGATCAAAAGAAGATAGCCCACCTTAAAACCAAATATAGAAATTAGATTCCTTCTCCTCGCAGTCAAATTCGATGATGAAGACGTGAACTGACAACCGAGCCAGCTAAAAGAGTAAAGAAGACATTAATCAACGAAGTTTGTTCATATAGCATTTCAATGTAAACAAAAAAAATGTAAGTAAATTCCAAAATCAGCAACACTAAAATTTAAAGATTTAGCATGTGAAGTGTGAATAAAAAACTATAACAAGGCTGTCTTAAGTGTCTGTCCTTTGACAGGAATCTCTCATTATTATAAACACGTTGAAAGATTTCATGCTATTATCACAACCCAACCCAACCATCTAATATAAATATAAATATTGATGATAGAAGCAAAGGGTAATCTTGAAATTGTTGTCACATTTCCCACCACAAAACACAGGCATAAAACAAGATAACCCTTTAAGCAAACCAAATTAGTTGACCATATCAATTTTCTAATGCATTTTTTGCCATCACGAACTCCATTCAATTCACAAATTAACCTCTCTAATCAAAAGGCTAATGCTTCATTGTGGAAAACAGCTAGAATTTTGATGGCACCCATAGATCTCTAAAAGGATAAGATAAACACACACAAAAACACACACAAGATCTAAACTACAGTATAAATTTAAACGAAAAAAAATACAAGCATGTGTACATTGTGTTTGCTTTGACTGATAGTAAACTACGAATGAAGAAAAAAGAAAAAAATGGGAAAAGGGAAATGGAGAAAAATCCATTGGTTCAATGTTTGAAATTTTATTCTCTTGACTAATGGGATAAAAAAACAAAAGCATAAAGCAAAAGAGGGACCTAAACTTAAAATTGATGAATCGTCAACACGGAATCCTACCAAATTGAATTTCAAGAGGCAAAAGCTAACAGCAGATGAATCAACCCTATATATCGAGGAAAAGCGAGAAAAAGAAACTCAAGGCTCAAAGCTGCCATCTATGACCGCCAGTGGTCCAAATTCAAGAAAAAGAACATAAATTTCAAAAGAAACACTTTATAGAGAAGATAAAAGAAACAAAATACTATGAAGTGGTGAAAGTTTGTTTAACTCTGTAATTCGAAGAGAAAGATGGAGTCTTTAGCGACAAGAAGGCAAATGAGCAACTAGAGAGAGAGAAAGAGAGGTGGAGTTTACCTATAGTTGGAAGCGGGGAGGTTCAAGCTTCAGATTTCTGCATGTCGGAGTGTGAGTCCAACAGTATTGTATAAATTCGGAGGAAGGGGAAAAGCAGTGGAGCAGAAAGATTGGTGTTGGGAGGAGAGGTGAAGATGGTGCATTAATTGCAAATGCATGAAAAGAGTGTGTGTGTGTGTGTGTGTGTGACTGTGAGAGAGAGAGGGAAGGAGAATGAGTTGGCAAGAGAGAGAGAGAGAAAGGAGGAGAAGAGTGTGAAGTGCCCGGCTAAAATGATGATGGTGGACATGGACATATCTTCTTTTCTGCTGCCTTTTTCCTACTTTACTGTTGTTTTCCACAAAGTAGCTCACTCTCTTTTTCATGCGCGTTTCCATTCCTCTCCTCTCCTCAAATATCTTCAATTCATTTTTAATTTTACTCTTATAATCTCATTACAGATGAAGTTGTTTAATTTAATTTATAAAGTGAAAATTTGATACTTTGACCCTTTTAAACTTTGTGTTTTTACATCAATCTCAAATGATAAATACTCCGTATTCAATAATTTCTGTGGAAATGTCATGAAGATGTCGAAACAGGAAATTTTACAAAATAATAATAATAATAATAATAATAATAATAATAGGAAAATACAAAAGATATTTGTATTTTCTTTTATTTCCTCTCCATTCTCCAACAATCTGCTCACTTTCTTTGTCGTATAGTATTATTTTTCTTGAAATAATTAAAATTGATATAATGCGTAAAATGGTATCCAATAATAGTGAGACTCAATATTAAGAATTTTTTCCTTGTTTTTGGTGGATCCAATAGAAAAAGAATTCCATTTCCAAATAACCTCTGAGACAAAAACTTGTGTCAGCCGGAGGCACCGTGCGGTCGGGCCCAAAGTGTCAATCTTTATACAGAAAAATGTCAATCTATATGAATAAAAGTGTCAATCTTTAACATAATTATTTTACGAATAAAATGACAATTTTTAAAAGTGTCAATCTTTATATAAAAAAGTGTCAATCTATATGAATAAAAGTGTCATTATTTTAGCACGGCCGCACAGTGTCTCCGGCTAACCCAAGTGTGTCCCAACCTCTAATGTTGATGTTCTCTTCCAAGTTCTTTTTTGGTTTGTCTCGATCTTAATTTATTACTTATTTTTCTATTATTTTTTTTAACGTGTTCTTTTTAATCAAGCTATTAAAAAAAATCATTAATTTTAAAATAAAAAATTAGGGGCATTTTTAAAATATCCATTTTTCATAACACGTGCAAAACTACTCACTTTCCAATTGAATTACCTATTTTGCCCCTCAATTTTCGGCTAACAAAAAAAATGTGATGTGATGGGCATCAATTTTTTTTCAATTCTTACACCGAAAAAAAAACGACTCAACTTAAAAGGGACGGAGAGAGTAATATTTTACGGTCCATGCATGATCGAATGAATTCAAAATGCATCATCTTTTGACCAATCATGACTAAAATTATTCCAAATTATTGCAAGTGTATAAGAAGCGTCACTTTCAACATAAGACCCCAAGTTTTTGTCCATATTTACTTCATAAAGTGGGTATTTTTGCAACTTTATTATAGAAGTGGATAATTTTGCACATCCCTTATGAAAAATTGATATATTTCATTACATTAACACAAAAAAAATACATCATATAAATAAAACTATAAGGCCGTGTTTGGTATATAGGCAAGTAATGTCTATATTAATAACATCAATATAAATAGTAGAGAATAAACTATATAACTAATATATGTAGTGTTTGGTAGCCTTACTAAAAAAGATGTTACTATTAAAACAGGTGTTTGGTAGCAACATTAAACTCCATACTAACTTATTTAATTCCTAAAATAACCCTGTACTTTTTGTCAAATTACAAAAATATTTTCATTTTCTTTAACTCTTGTAAAAACTATATATCCCTCTCCCACACTAGGTTAAAGATTTGCACCCCCAAAAATACAAATCCACCGCCATTTCACAGAACGCTTATCCGCAATGTTTCTGGGTATCAAGCGTGATGTTGAAATTCCATATTAATGTACCTAATCTCAATCAGGATTTCGAGGGCTGAAGCTTATCGGTTCCTATATTTTGTTGGGGCTAAAACGGGTAAATGATTTTACTGTAAAGATCCGTATTAGTTAAATGAGGGGTAGGGTGATATAATTATGAGGGAGAAAAGTGTTTTAGAGAGGGCCTTTAGTTAAAATCGGGCCTAATGTTTAAAATATGTAGTCTACCAAACAATAGTTAAAACTCATATTATTATATAGGTCTTATATAGCCCACCAAACAAGCCCTAAATACTAAAAATCCTAAAATCGCATCATATAACATAATTGAAAGCGTTTTTAGCTCTTTTGCGCTTAATTCCTTCGATAAACTCAAAATGTACAACTAATTGTTCCCACGTTGTTTTGCTTGTGTCATTCATCAACATCTTGTAATGGTACCGCTCGACCTTTATTTTGGAGCATATAAAAACCTCCTGAAACTCATCGACATTACAGGGGTTAATTAGAATCAAAGAATTCGGTTAAGCCGGATCCCAAAAATTAAAATTTTCCAGACTTTGAATACAATCATTGAATTCTTTATCTATGGAGAATTTTTAAAAAAAAATTAAAAAATAGAGGAAATACATAAGGTGTCACAGCCCAACTTAGTTAATAAGATATCTAAGCCGGAGACTGCGACTTGGTAAGATAGGGGTGGTAACATGGATGGGAATCATGGATGGAATAACAACAAATACTCTAATTTCCCATGAGTATAACATATCTCATCAATCAAGGCATAAGTTTATAACATTGAAACATAAACATGAAAGATAACTTTGAATGGATCATAAAGTAAGTTATCTGGAGTCGGGTGACTTAGAATCGCAAAAGGGTTACATAAGTTTAGAACTCGAATAAATAAAGCTAGATGATAATGAACGTTGCAGCGGAAAGCATGAATGAGTTATATGTATGAAGACACATAACTCGTGCTTGAACTACTATCAAAAGCATACTTAGAAAACAACAAAAATTTATCCGGCACACTCCATCTTCATCCGAGCTAACCTGGACATTTAGAAATATATGCAGGTCTGAGTTTGATGGGCACTCTCGCAGGAGGCACTCTCGAAGGAGGCAGCGAGATTGATGGGCTCCAAGCCTTAACTGCAAAGCGAGCTTCGCCGGAATTGGTGGGAGGGGTTCCGAATCGACCAAAACGTTGACTATCCGGTATAGAGTATGGTCGATACCCTTCGCCAGAGTATCCCATGAATGGTGCCGAAGAGTTGGCAAATGCGCCAAAACCGAGCCCCGGAGTTGGAGTCGGAGGATCCTCCGGATTTGTTGGAGGCGGCGGTGGCGGCGGTGGGCCGTAGTTGGCGGCGTAATTTCCGAGCCACACGTTGAATTCATTCTCCATGGGATCCGCCATTATTTTTTTGAGAAGAAGAAGAGAGGAAGAAAGAAATTTGAGGTGTGAAGAAGAAGAAATTGGATGATGAATTTATAGGTGAGAATTTTGGGAAGTAGTCGTTGCTACAAACGGGTAGCTCTAATTTTTTTTAGTCGATTTTTAAAAATAAAAAAAAATTAACCCGGCTGACGTCATAATGACGTCAACACGGGGATCGGTCGCTGTGCGCTGAAGCGCACCCGAGCTCGCGCTTTCGCCGGCCACAACGCAGCACGGGATCGATCCCGGGAGAGCGCTCCAACCGGAGACCCGAGCGATCCCGGTGCGTTGGACATGCCCTTATAGGTGTCTATGTGTCTTGTAGCTATCAACTAGTGGTAGCAGAAAATCTCATGGGAAGGATTTTGAGGAAGACATTGTAGTACAATGTATATCTTATAAGATATTCCTTAGATTTTATGAGCACTTGGTTACTCCCTTAATTTTTATAATATTTATTGAATATCCTAAAATATAGGATATTGGAAATTACATTCCATTAAACGAAAATCAAATAAATTCTTCATCGAATATAATTCGAAATAAATCCTCACTTTGTGAATTTATTCTTGATATCTAGCTTCTTGTTACTTGCACATAATATAATAAGAGGCAAACCCTAAAATAACCATTTTCATAAAACAAAAGTTAATTTTAGCCATCCATAAGATAATGGTCTAATTATAGCCATTTTTCATCTTTATTGACAATAATACCCTTAATGAAATAAAATTAATAAAAAAATTCTGTAAAATCTAATTCCTCATTTCTCCTTCTCTCTCCTCGTATCTTATCTGATACATCCCTCTCTCTCTCTCTCTCTCTCTCTCTCTCTCTCTCTCTCTCTCTCTCTCATAAACTGCCAAGTTTAAATTCTAATTTTTCAGATTGGGGAAAGTTAACCTAAATTCGTTCTAGATAATTATTAAAGCTTTATTCAGTGAAATTGGAAGCTCAATTTCGTGAATTTATGTTTTGCAATTTATTGGAAGCCATTGATATGATGATCGAAGGAGCACAGAATCTGGTGGAGCCGATACAGAGCAACATTTCGAGGAGAAAAAAGCTAGCAGAGATCATCAACAACCTTCCACAACGGCCAAGAGTTCTGCGAGGATGTGCTGAGGTTTCTCCTTAGCTCAATCGGCTTATTCTCCCCGATCACGCCGCTCCCAATCGAAACCCTAGGCATCATCACCACCGAATTATTCTCCGTCGAGTACGACTGCCCTGCATCCTCAGCAATCGCCACGATCTCTCTCTCTCTCTCTCTCTCTCTCTCTCTCTCTCTGCGTCGCCCCCAGGCGTCGCCGGCAAGAAGCGTATATCATGCCCAAAACTTCTGCATAAAATTAGAGACGAAGACCCGCCGTGCACATGAACACGAGCAAAATGAGCGTGATCGTGCACACGAACACGAGCGAAAACAATTGTGAAGTCCAGTCGTGCATACGAACACGAAGAAAATGAGTGTGTTCGTGCACACGAACACGAGCAACTGTAAAATCGTGCAACCCTACCGTATTTAATTTCTGATTTTGTTGGGGTTGTGTTGGTCACAATTGGTGGAGAGCGAGACCGCCGAAGGAAGAAGCTAAGGCGGCGATCCCTTGCGAACGAAGGCTGCAGCGTAACTACTTCAATTCACTTCTAGAAATGATAGAGATAAGAGAGAATTTGTTAAAGATGCTCTCAAGCATGAGAGAGAGAGATGGAAGGGAAAAGATGAAGGACATAGCGGCAGCGGCGATTGACGAGATGCCTTGGCGGCGACGGCATGGAGGGGTGGCAGCCGGCGGAGGACGGTGGCTGAAGCTGCGATGCTGTGCAGAAAAAGTGAGAATGAGGGGAAGGGAGAGAGAGAGAGAGAGATGAATGAGGGTTGGGGGTTGACGGGTGGGGGATTAGATTTATGTTTTTGATTTTTCCTTCCTGCATTTCGACGAATCATGGTGTTGTTGTGGTTGGGAAAGTCGGCTACATAATCTATCTACTCCCTCCGTCCTCCATTTAGTGACCCTCTTTTTTCAGCATGTGTGGCACGCGTTTTCACGCTTATCGTTGATGAGTTTTAAAATGAATTTTTGAAGTATTCTTTCTTTTACGGGATACTATAAGTGTTGTAGTATCCAGTAAAAGAAATAATACTTCAAAAATTCATTTTAAAACTCATCAACGATAAGCGTGGAAACGCGTGTCACACATGCTGAAAAAAAAAAATCACTAAATAGAGGACGGAAGTAGTACTATAGTTGCGAGGTGAGTGTACTACACCTACACGGCTACACTTACATGTACATAAGAATTTCTCACTATAGTGAGTGATAACGCAAGTGGTATAAAGGCGCCGTCGTCTGCGGCTGGGAACCTCATGGCGGAGGGAAATCATCACCCAAGAGGAAAAGCACGCGATTGCCAACAGTTGAAAGGAGAAAATATATTGTTTTTTTTTCATTAAACAAATCAACAATAGGTTAGCCTAAATAAAGTATGATAGCTAAATTACGAAATTAATTTTTATCCATAAACTTAATTAATATTTCAAGGCAATAATATTACTCGACTTAGAGACGAATATAATTATTAGAATTTATTATATTTATTTAGAGGCGTGTATCTATAACTACATGAAGCTTATATAATTTTAATTATTAAAATTTCATTATTTTTTGTAAGAAGACCTTTTTTTAAGTGAGCATGGCAACTAGATGAATTAACCAATTCTTAAAACTGAAAAAAGGGTCAAAAGTACAATCTACAACTAGTTTTATTTTCATTTAGAATGAAATGAATGAACATAATTTTCAATAAACATTAAAAATTAATTTAGACACTTTATTTTACATTCTTCTTTGGCCATTCTAACATACCTTAAATCTTAATATTCACTTACTGCTTTTTTTAGATAATCACAATATCATTGTTTGATGTGATGTGTTGCTAAATGATAAAGCGTAAAGATTACAACTCATAGGCTCTTTTTACATAACGTTTTTTCTATGCGAATTTTATTACATTTGATTTATTTTTTTCTTTTTTTCTTTGGTGAAGATAAATACGAGTTCTAATAAATGCATGACTTTTTAGCGCCATTTTGTTTGTTTAATTAATTATTTAGATTTCCACCAATGCATGTAGTTGTAACCAATGTTTTCAAACCCGGACCGGACCGGCCGGTCGGACCGGTTTAACCGAGAACCGGTCGGCTACCCGGTCCGGTCCTTTGTTAGCCGAGTCTTTCATTTGACCCGGAGCGAACCGCTTAGAACTGGTCAAAACCGGTTACATCCTCATAAACCGGTTCGCCGGTTCACTCTCAATTAAAAAAAAATTATATTTTGCATTCTTTGAGGGTCGAACTTGAAACCGCTAGGTTAATAGGCAGATGCAATAACCATCTACACAACCATTCATATGTTATATGAAACGACAATAAAAATATTTAATAATACATTATTACTGAAATCAATTTGAAATACTTTTTTTTTTATCATGTTATTAACAATTAATATTTTCTAAATAATTAGTTTTGGTCTATTTGTACTTTTAAATAAAATTGATATATAAATAAAAATGACAATTATTAATAACAAAGGGAACATATTAAAAGAATGAATTGGAGATTTATAATCTTAATATCTTATTTATGCATAGTTGAGCAAATATTATTAATTTATATATTTTTATATTCATTTTCAATTGATATAAGTATAAAATTTAAAACATGTTGATAATTCAAATATTTATATATTTTATAAAATATTATATATATTAATATATTTCGGGTCAACCGGTTGACCCGGTGACCCAGTTGAGCAACCGGTTCGACGACCGGTCCGGTTTTCAAAATATTGGTTGTAACTTCATATTTATTATACAAAAATAGCTAGCATTGACCTAGTGGATGATGAATTGTTTTCTTCTTCTTCTTTTTTTTTTTTTCTTTTTTTTTTCTGAAAAGATTATTTGTTACTATATACTAATAAAACTTTCTTCCGATATTAGTATTCAACATTTTGTAATTAAAAGCAATTGAACTAAACATAATTTGCTTAAGGAAAGGATAAAAGCTTTATAAAAGATAAATGGCCATATAGAAGTGCGAACCTTTTATCTCCAACGGAATTGACCATAAATTTGCTTGTATTTGCTATTCGTTATTTGACTTATTTTTATATCTTCATCATAATATTAGGGTTATATTAAAAAAATTGTAATCGCATGATATCTCATGTTCTATGTCGTTGCCATACTTCTTTAATTTAAAATAAAGATTAATATACAAATAAGAAATCATCTAAACTGATTAAATAATAAATAGTAAATAATACATGGAATATAAAATATTGATGGAGTTATCATATATAATTATATAGTAGCAACATATAATATGCTAAAATAGCACTCCTTTATCCACACGTCCACAATAAGTACGTACGTGATTTTTTCTTATTGAACGTTCACAAAAAAAAATTGTTTTCTCATTTGTTCAACTAATGTTTTTTAAACTCTTCATCCACTACAGTCTAAAGTCAACTTTATCGAACTTCTTATTAGGGGTCGTTTGACTAAGTTTATTAGAAAGAGCATAAGCATTAAGAGCTTGTAAAGTGTTTGAAAAGCTTATAAGATGTTAAAAAATAAGTTGGTATGTTAATTAAGATCTATAAACTTTAAAGTACTTAAATGTACATAACTACTATAAGAAATGTGTATAGCATAATCTATTATCAACTTTATATTATACAGCGCACATTCTGGTTATTCACATTACTAATATATGTCATAATAAATTATATAGTCTAAGTTTGGATTTTCAAAAGTATAATTCATTATACAAGAGTACATATTTTGAAATTATCAATTGTATTATGATCAAAAGAAAAAAAAAAGAAAAAAAAATAGAAGACCACATGATTTGTCGCTAAATATCAAGAGCCTTTGGAAAAGTTGACTCCAATTCGGCAATTCCAGCAAAGATACTATGAGTGTCATAGTATCCCGTAAAAAAAACGATACTACAAAATTATATTTTAAAACTTGTACTAAGTTTCGGTGGAAATGTGTGCGTGAAATGTCTATCAAATAAAAGTGGCCTAATATAATGGGATGAAGGTAGTAGAAAGTACTGTTATCAGATTTTCAGACTTCTCGTTTCAACTCTAATTAGCTGTTGAGAAACTATTTGTCAAGTAATTTATTTTGATATTGATATGAACGCGATGTTGACTCCCTCAATTTCTTATGAATACAAACTTACAACTATATAATTTAGTGTCAGCTTGGACAATCTTTTTAATACTACTATTATTCTACAATAAATTATTTAAAACTCATCATATTCTCACCCCCTCCTTTATTTGGGGATAATGTAGCTTATTAGAAAATCATGGTGGGTGGGCTAAAAGTTTCAAATCTCTACTTTTTTATTGCCTTTAAAAAGGGAGATAATTGTTTGTGACCTTTGAAAGATATTAAAATTAATTCCTATGCTAAATAATCTATTCTTCCTTGATTTTTTGTTATAGTATTATGGAGTAGTATTTACTTCTTTAATGTTAAATAAATAATAAGAAATTCTATGAAACCTGGATTTTCGGCTTCAATTTACAAAATCTTATCGGACCTAAAAGCCCAAGAAATCTGGATTTTTATTTTTATTTTTTATTAGAGTTGGTATTGAGCCCAAATATAATAAGAAAACTCTCATGGGTGCACTATATGATGATAAATTGGATATATTTAAAACAATATTGGCCCATTTGGGAATTAAGAATATATAATAGTAGTATCAAATTTTCAATTGATCCACCTTCTCTTTCAATTCAGTATACAGGCCCAATTCATATAAAGAAAATAAAATAAATTTATCAATCTAAAATCAGAACTCAAAATAAAATAATTAAAAAAAAAACGTATAGTGTCTTTAAATAAAAGAGATACTGCACTTGATAGTTTAATGATAAACGTTCATTCTTTGTATTATTTAGTTTTGTCATTGTTTAGTGTATTAATCGCTATCGTAGTAGAGATATTCGAAAATTCAAATAAAAGGAAGACTGTGTCTGCTAAAGAAAGCTAGAAGACTTGAATTGTAAAAGAAGTAAACATTTGGACCGTGAACAAGTCAAATTATTCAAGAACTACTCCATGTCTGACTCGAAAAAAATTCGTTCGGATTTGAATTTAATAACAATCAAGCTGAACTCGAGCCTGAATTCGAGCTTATAAAATTATTGAGCTGAGCTCGATCACTTAAGGTGTTCAACTCGATTGCTTGCAAACATGTTCGCTCGTATATAATAGTGCTTGTTCGCGATCCCATAATCAAACTCGTAGTCAAGCTTTAGCCTTTTAAATGAAAAAAAAAAAAAAAAAATCTTAATCGAGCTTGAGCTTTAGGGTTACGAGTAATTGAGTAGAATTTAAATGAAATTTGAAATTTTTACAAGCCAAGTTCGAATTCGAATACGTTCGAATCAAATATTTGTCAAGTTGAGTTCTATCATAAAGTTAAAACTCGAATCAAACTCGAACTTTTAATCGAGCCGAAATCGAACATGCCATTAAGAAGTTTATTAAGAAGATTTTATAACGATAAAATATTGTAATTTTGATATGGCAAGAATATGAGTGAATGTATGACCGAATAGATTAGAGGAAGAATGTGGGAATAGTTCGGCAGGGGATTATTTTATTACCTTTTCATTATTTTTCTCACTGTTACAACTTTTTATATTCATTTTGTCAGGACATACAAAATGGGGAAAATTTGGATGGAATAATATCCGATTCCTTCTACCGTGTTAGAAAATGATTCTTATCTTCATATATTTGGAGAGTAGAATTTGGTAAAATTAAAACGAGGGGTCCACGTGGAATATGACCCCTTTGGTTTAGGGGCAAACCTACTATTTCACGTAATATTCTTCTCCTTCTGGCTAGAATATTCTTTGAGCAAAACTAAACAGATTTTATTACCAGTTTAGCATTTTTTTTCCCATGAGAAGGATACTCCCTCTTCTCTCTCTCACCATCATAAGTGGCTCTAAATTTGTCGATGATTTAAATAATACAGTAATAATAATAATAATACTCCTTCCATTTACTTACAAGTGTCCTTATTTGTAAAAAGCAAATCGTTCACTAATACACGCTTCATTATCACCATTCATGCAAAAATTGGATAAAATTACCAAATATACCCTCAAAAAAGTTACTTTTTCAAATTTCTATATACTCCCTCCGTTCCCCTATATGTGTGCATATTATCCGTTTAGGACGTCCCCCATATATATGTGCATTCCATAAATAGAAAGATTTATTTATTAAAATTACTTATTCACTCTCACTTTATTCTTACTTTTCCTACTTTCTACCTATTTTTCTCACTTTATACCAATTTTGTCTTAAACTGCGTGTCGCTTCTCTCTGCACATATATATGGGGACGAAGGGAGTAATAATTAGAGATAAAGATAGTAAAATTACATAATTCATTAATATTTGTGTCTTGAGAGCTTGAGACATTTAGAAAAAGGCAGAAGGAATATTTGATTAAGTAATATACTCCATCCTATTGTTTAGAATAACGTTCTAGCAATTTGCATACAATTTTAATACATAAAATTTATGTCTTTAACAAAAATAGAAACACTGCATTCTCTGTAAACGAAAAAAAACTCATTCTTCATGGACGGGGTAATATTTCAATCCATATTTTGGTTTATAAAAATAGTGCACCATAATCTATAAAAATATATCGGTGATAGATATTAAATGAAAAATTGTATCGAAATCTTGAATTTGAAATAAAAAAATTATAAAAATTAAAAAACAAATTTAATTTAAAATTTTATAATTCAAATTATAAAAATGAACTATCCTTGAATGCAGAGCATGTCAAATACAACTTGTCATATACAGTATTCTAGAAACTGGGTTCTCAAAATTGCCCTCGCATTGAGCTATTTTCTATTGGACTCGACCAAAACTCAACTTCAATACTATATATTACTATATCTCACTCAGTGAAATTAATTTTGAGACAATAACAATGTCATCTACGACAATAAAACAACCAAAGGAAGGTTTTCGATGTTAAACGATTTTACAGTTTTATAAGCTTCTATCTATTCTGCTAAAATATTTAACTAATTATTTTTTGTTTCAACTAGTTTCTTATAGGCTAAACGACAGCATAAGACATGATAATCATAGTAATAATAAAAATTGTAATTATATTGTCATCTTGCTAACTTTGTTTTATCCTCCTGTGGTTGGTGTTTGGACAAATGCAAACATCTCCTATTTGATTGGAGGAAATTGTGACTATAAACTTTGTCTGATTATTCTTACATTTTTCTGATAATACACACACATATTATACTTATTGAAATTATTTAACTTGTATCGTGGTTTTACTTTAAATTGAAACTAACTATGAAACCTGGTGCAAAACTAGATCTAATCAACACATATAAATTTGTGATACAGTTCAGTCTAATTGCAGCTACGTCTAGGGGGATTTCTCCCGAGGAAAACACTCCAATATTAAGAGATTCAGAGATACAAGTATAGCTCTCTCAAATCGCTATTGACTCATGTATTTAAAACAATATTGGCCCATTTGGGAATTAAGAATATATAATAGCAGTATCAAATTTTCAATTGATCCACCTTCTCTTTCAATTCAGTATACAGGCCCAATTCATATAAAGAAAATAAAATAAATTTATCAATCTAAAATCAGAACTCAAAATAAAATAATTAAAAAAAAAACGTATAGTGTCTTTAAATAAAAGAGATACTGCACTTGATAGTTTAATGATAAACGTTCATTCTTTGTATTATTTAGTTTTGTCATTGTTTAGTGTATTAATCGCTATCGTAGTAGAGATATTCGAAAATTCAAATAAAAGGAAGACTGTGTCTGCTAAAGAAAGCTAGAAGACTTGAATTGTAAAAGAAGTAAACACTTGGACCGTGAACAAGTCAAATTATTCAAGAACTACTCCATGTCTGACTTGAAAAAAATTCATTCGGATATGAATTTAATAACAATCAAGCCGAACTCGAGCCTGAATTCGAGCTTATAAAATTATTGAGCTGAGCTCGATCACCTAAGGTGTTCAACTCGATTGCTTGCAAACATGTTCGCTCATATATAATAGTGCTTGTTCGCGATCCCATTATCAAACTCGTAGTCAAGCTTTAGCCTTTTAAATGAAAAAAAAGAGAGAGCTATGGATGATAAATGATTCAAACAAGTTTATTTGGTGTTTCTCCAGATGACGTGGATGAATTCTTGTCACCTCCGTTGGAGAATTATCCACCGCCGCCGCCACCGACCCTCAATTTTGCTCCTTGCGCAAATACTGGCCTCCGGATTCATGGGCTTTTCTCCTGCCGGTTATCAAGAGGATTCTCCATCCATCCCGCCCGCCTTTGCTCAATTTCAAACTCCGCTATTGAAGGGACGCCGATGTGCGACGCAAGAATTCGAGGGGCTAAATCTTTCAAGCTTGTTCGAGTCAATTTCAAACGTCTTTGTCCTGACGAAGAAGAAAGGGAAGGGCAAACAGATGGTATCGGAGGCGACGACGGCAATGACGGGGCCGACGGGGAAGCTCAATCCCACTCAGTAGAGTCCGGAGAAATCGGCATATCTAGCCGTTGTTTGATCCAGCATCTCCCAGGACCCAGCCGTTGACGATCAACAGAAGGAGCTCATTTTCTAGGGTAAGATCGTCGAGAGGTACAACGCTACGAGTGGAATATAGGCTACAAACCGAGGAACAAGAAGCAGCTGAAGAACTACTGGCACCGAATGTAGTTCAAATGCAATGAATTCAACGGCTACTACATTCAATGCAAGAGGGACTGGCAAAGCAAAGCCGGCGACGGCGACGTGTACGCCAAAGCAGATAAGATGTACCATGACGCACACAACGCTTATTTCAAATACAAAGATGCATGGAATGAGTTGATAAAAATTCCAAAATTTCATCAAATTCCTGCTAAGCGCCAGAAGGATACTAATGGTTCGTCCAACTCCAGCAAACCCGATGAACCAGAAGAGTCTGGGGATTTTTACGAGCGGAGCCGGCCGATGGGGACGAAACAAGTAAAAGCCCAAGCTTGCAATAAAGGAAAAGCAAAAGAATCGGAGGGCACAATTGATTTGGACGCCGTCCCGGAGGGAGCCGAACTTGACTTTTGGCAATCAAACACCGCGGCTGCCCCACGTCTTGGACATGAAGGAGAGAGCCTATAGGGGGAAGCTCATGAATTAGTATAGCAAGTTGCTCAACAACGATACGAGCAACATGATGGAGGAGCAGTTGGAGAAGCATCAGATGTTCTTAGCTAAAATATTGAGCATGATTGATAATTAATCGCATTTTAATTCTTGTAGTTTGTTTATTTAATTTTGATTGTTGTATATTGTTTGAATTAAATTTAAAAAAAATCCAAAATTTGAGTTTTTTTTTAATAATAAAAAACATAAATTAAATAAATAAATAAAATCGAATTAAAAAAATGAATAGAATTTAAAAAAAGAATTAAAAATAATGAATTAAATTAGAGAGAGCCCGTGCACCATGGCCGATTTTGAGGTGGGGCTCTCTCCGCCGAAAAAGTGGGAAAGAGCCCCTTGAAGGGGCTTGTTGCGGCTGTGGATGCCATTACACTCAATGTCTCGTTGGCTATTCTTTCCAAACTAAAGTTACAAATGAATAATTAATCAAGCGTCCTACAGTATATATTTAGGGCATGTTTAGTAGTCAAGAAAATGTTAGGTAAATAAAATTATTTAGACTCTTATATCTTTTGGTGTACCTATATTTTTATGATTTTTATCTTATCTTATCTTGTCTTTTCTTATTATTGCTATTAAAAATGCCCTTAAGTTTCGGTATAAATGGCATGTTATCTCAATAAGGCCTTGTTTAGTAGTCTCAATAAACCAAGCTAAGATAATTTTTGTATATTTAATTAAAATTAAAAAAAAAATTCTTAGCTTATTTATAAGGGCAACTAAACAAGCCCTAAATGTATAAGTATGAAAACACTAAATATATCCGCGATGGGTAGGAGATAATTACTCTGACTTAAATATTCAAACTCTTGGAGTATGATTTTTCTTTTTGGGAAGAATGTGTAGAGTTTTTAAGAACGTCGGAAAATTGATTTAGTTTACTGACATCTTAGTTGACTTAGCAATAGTGCTAGTCATAAGTAATTTAGTCAAATATATTTGAAAATAATGCCAAATTGGACATTACTAGAACAAATCAAAAAAATCTAATGACATGCAAGTGTTCGTCTTAAAATCTTAAAGGTGAATAGTTTTTTTATGCTTGTAGTCTCTTAGCATTTATCACACCAATTGTGTTTTATTGATTGAAGAATTTCTTACAAATAGTCAAATACCATAGGGTTTCTGGTCAATAATTACTACCTTACAAGTTACAACTCTAGTTATTGTAATTTACCCAACTTGGAAAATAAAAGATAATTGCTGCATTGATTATTGTCATTTTGGGAGTAAATAATGGTTCCAACTCTCGTGGACATAAAGTGACGTTAATTTGTTAAATAGTCTTTTCGTATTTTTAAATATCCTTTTTTTCTTTTTTTTTATTTATTTATCAGGATATCCTATTGTACTTTTGTTTTTGTTTCTTTTTAAGTGTCTCATTTTAAAAAAATTGACAATAAATAGTCAAATTCTTCATATTTTACACATATAATTAATGCTATATACTATATATTGAATAATAAATTGAATAATAAATTAAGTTAAAATATAAATTTACATACTTTCTTGGTATTTATAATTTGATCATGGCCATGGGGAACACTCATAAAAGAGGGAGAGAAAACTTTGCTTCTCCAAAATATTTCTAAGCTCCTAATTATAGCAAAATAATTGTTGATAAGACATACTCCCTCCGTTTATTTATTTTTGTTATTTGTTTTTAAGTGTTCCATTTCGAAATTTGATAGCATAATAGCTATATTTTTTCAACTTTACCCCTATAATTAATGCTAGGGGCAAAAAATATTATACCATTGTAGACATAAAAAATACAAATTTTACTCAAAACTTAACAAAACACAAATTATACCCAATTTTGATATAAACTTCCAAAAATACCCCTCAATTCAAAAATCCCCAAAACTAATTTCACACCCCATTTTTCAAATTCCCCCCCCCCCCCCCCAATTTTCAGAAACAAGACCCATCATCCCTTCTTCAACCTCATCTGCCGAGAAACCCTAGGCTTGCTCCGACGACTACCGGACTCCGCCCACCGTTTCTCTCTACAGATTTGTCGACTCGAAGTTCCAAGCGCAACCGTGAAGCAGTTCTGGAGAATAATCCGCCAGTTTCAAAGCAACCAAAAAAGAAGAAGAAGAAAAGGAAGATGCCGGCTCCGACGGAGCCCATGTGGTGCAATTGACCACTGGGCTTTGTTCACCTCGGAAAGACGAAGAGATGAAGGGGTGGCTCGCTCATTTTGGTGGAGAAACGAGGGAGAGACACGCCGGAGAAGATGAAGTCGCGAAATCGCGAGCTGTACGGCGGCGGTAAGAAAATCGCGAGTTTGTGCACCAGTGGTAAGAATTGTAAGAAATGGTAAGAAACGCGAGTTAGCGTTGCCGTTGGTAAGAATTTATCAAATTCTTACTGTCTCTGAAAATTACGGTAAGAAATTGTTTGTTCTTACTTTTCTATAGATGCTTTCGGGTAATTCTTACAGTAATTGGTTGATTATCTTGAATAGTTTGCAAAATAATGAGAAGATGAGTACGAATTATGTGATTACAGTAAGAACTTATGTGATACTTAACGTATATCATAAGAAATTATAATTCTTACAGTCATATTTCTTGTCATTTTCATCTGATAAAAAATGCCTTATTGTTGTCAATGTGTGATAAGAATTGCGTATTTATTGCCTCAACTTGGCAAGAATGGCCTCAAGTCTTACATATTTTTTGTGTAATTATGTAAGAAATGATTCAATTCTTGCGATAGATATGTAAGAATTGATACATTTCTATCTAGATTAATATAGAAGAAACGATGAACATATTTTTTGTGTATGATTAGTAAGAAATGATCATATTCTTGCGATTTATACGTAAGAATTTATACATTTCTATCTAGATTAACAAGAAACAAATACGTACTGCATATATTATCATAACTAATTTAATACGAAATTTTCATTTTAAAAACTATACGTATTCCCAAAAATACGGTTAAACATGAAATATTCCATCACTACAGAAAGAAAAAAAAATGTCAATTCTTACCACATAATATCCTGCAATAAGAATTGACATTATTCTTACATAATCTATTTGGGGACGATACCAAATCTACAACTTAAAAATAATGACAAACCTTCTTCATGAATTCGTGTAGTTAAAATTGACATTATTCTTACAAAATCTACTAAGGGACGATTCTATAACTAGTACTTAAAAACAATGACAAATCTTACTACATAGAGAAAAATAATCTTGTAGCTATTTGACAATATTTCTTACATCAATACAAATGTCATATTTATTTTGTTTAGGAATACTTATTGATTGAGTGGTAAATTGTAAGAATAGTATCATTTCATACATATGATGGTAAGAATAACATCAATTCGTACATACATATGGTAAGAACTTCATCAGTTCATACTTATAGGAGGGACGAACTGCATATTTTCTTACGTCAATACTATTTTTGTATGCATTAAGATTTGACATTGTTCTCTAAAGTTGTAGTTTAGTTATGTAACTATACATATGGGTGGTATAACTTTTATGAAAATATTTATGTATTGATATGCATTTTTTTGTAACATTGACGGATTGAGTGGTACATGGTAAAAATAGTATCAATTCATACGTATGATATACCGCCAAAAACAATATATACGAAACACTGTAAGAACTGTATCATTTCTTACATATAAATTGTAAAAATTGCATCATTAATAATTTATAATTGTACGATTCATAGATACATATACTCCCTACGTTTTCCATCAAGTTGTTCAAGCTATGCTTGAGTTGCAGGGGACATCGTGGAGACGTTTCCAACGGGAGCATCAATTTTGTTGTTTTCTTCATTCCTCAATCTTCCGGTAAGGTATTGAGCATTACATTTAACGTCCCGCGCGATGCAATTGATTGTGTTTATCGTATTCCCAAGTAATCTCTGCACACCATTTAAAAAGGATGGTAAGAATATCAAATTTTCGGAGACATTTATTATCGACAAATACAGTAAGAATTAAAAAAAATACAACAATCCTTACCCATATATTGCTAAGAATAATCAATTCTTACCGACCAAATATGCTAATAATAAAAAAAAACATACCAACCTTTGTCAACATATTGGTAAGAATTGATAATTTTTACTAATATATTCGTAAGAATCATGAATTCTTACCAACACATTGGTCAGAAACTTAAATATTCTTACCTATATGGGTAACGATTTCACCAATCATCAATTCTTACAACATGTTTGTAGTTATTTCATCTAAAATTCAGAAAGGGAATCATCAATTCTTATCAATACGCGCTATTATTTCATTACAAATTAGATTTGACCCCTAATTTTAGCATACAATCCTACAATCTAGCATATCAAGCCAAAAATCGATCAGATTTGTATTTCTTATTAGTTTAAGAATAGCATATGCTTAAAATCACATGATGGTAAGAAAATGATAATTCTTACAGTAAACTTATCAATAATCATCAATTCTTACCATATTAATCAACCATCCAGTACATTAATCAACCACCTAGAATTCCTACAAATTCTTACCCCTCACGTCAACATTTGCAAACTTATCAACAAAATCTCTAAGACCTAGCATATTAATCAACTAATTTCTATAAGAATCTTCCGATTTCTAAGCCATAGCTAATATTCAACCTTCCTCAACATCGCAATTGAATTATTTCTTACATATAGATCGCAAGAATTGGCTGCAGAAGAAAAACTTAAAAAGGACTTGTATCATAAGAATTTGACAATTTCTTACCTATAACATGGTCAATTTCTTACATCTAATTATTTGATTTCTTACCTATTATTTGATTATGCCGCCGTACAACTAGCGATTTCTTACCTATCACTGTAATTTTTTCCGTCGCCGTACAACTCGCGATTTTCCGACTGTTTCATCTTCTCCGGCTTGTCTCTCCCTCGTTTCTCCACCAAAATGAGCAAGCAACCCCTTCATCTCTTCGTCTTTCCGAGGAGAACAAAGCCCAGTGGTCAATTACACCACGGACATTCGGATTTGGCCGGAAAATGGCAAAAACAGCAGCAAACCCTATATTCCAAAACCCTACCTAGCCGCCACTCTTCCCCTTAGTGAACCACTAGACGCTGTCGTCGTCTCCAGATCCATAAAGCTGGACGAAAATTGGGAGGTAGGGTAGGGGAGGGAGGGTAAGAATTATGGAAAGGAAAAAAAAAAAGAAAGAAAGAAAGAAGAAGATGCAGAAGCCACCGTCGCCGCCGCCACCAGCAAGCATGCTACTCCGTCGCCGTTGCCACCACTGCTGTCGAGGAAGCCGCCGTCGCCGCTGCTCAAGCTGCCAATTCAAAGAGAGAGAGAGATAAATGCAGATTTAAAAAGAAGAAGGCTAAAATATATCAGAAATTGGGTTTTTGAATTCAGGGGCATTTCGGTCCACTCACTAACAAATTGGGTATAATTTGTTCTTTTTTAAGTTTTGGTTATAATTTGTATACACTAAGAGATGTAGGGTAAATGGAGGTATTGTTATATATAAGGTGGTGTGCAGAAAAAGAGAATAATAAATGAAGTTAAAATGTAAATTTATACATTTCCTTGTTATTTGCGATTTGTTGACCGGGACACTTAAAAAACCAAAGGGAGTATATTGTTAATTATCTTATAATAACCAAGATATATTACTACCGATAAAAAAAATGGATTTGCCTAAATAGCCAATTTAATTTGAAACAAATTATTTTCCTAGCCATCATGAAAAAAAAAAAAAAACTTTCTTAGGCATTGTTTATATTATAAGTGATATATATACACTAATTTGAATTTATTAATGGTAATAGTATTTTTAATTAATAAAATTGTAATAAAATACTAAAATATAATTAGTAATTATAGTTTAATTAATGAACTCTAGTCAATAATTATAAAATCAATCTAAATCAAAATATATTCAAATTGAATAAAATACTAAGAAAAAATAATATTGAAATACCTATAGACACCGTGAGAAAGCACATTCCTCGAAATTTTTTATATGAATAGCGGCTAGAAAAAATATTTTTATAATATTGGTTAAAAAAGTATTTGTATAATCCAAATTAATTGACAATTCTTATGTATTTCCACGTAACAATACTCCATGAAAAGTACTACTATCATGTTAAAATGTTTTAGTGTTATCGTCAAAAGTCAGAATACCAGGCTTTGAAAAAAATTATTTAGACCTAGTAAACTACATTCGACCCAAAATACTAACCTATACGCATGCAAATCACAAACAAGCCATCACCCGATTCCGTAGATTTAGGTTGGGATTAATTGACTTTTTTTAAACTAACAGGATCGCGTGCAACGCACGTAAACCGATTATATATATATATATTTTATAAAATTAGAGAAAAAATAATATAACTTTCATAAATTATAGTATTTGTATCACAAAAATTTATTTAAGAAAATTAATTTGGATGATACTGTTGTTAGGAGATATTGAGAGTTGAGATTTTGATATACAACTTTTGAATGTGTTATGAATTATTGATACTAAATAAAAACAATTGGTAAAGCGTGAAAGCTAAATATAAATGATAATAGTAATTGATATAAATATTATATTCCATCTTAATATTTACGGGAAGACCAGTATCTCCAATAAAGAGGTGAAAATTAAATCAGCACACATTATACCAGTTAATATGTGTATAGGATTTGAAATGAAATTTATATTCATAATAAATTCGGATAGGTTAGTCCAATTATGTCACGTCCTCTATTTTAATTAATGAGATGAAAATAAATGCCAAAAGAAACATAATTCTATTCGAATGAACGTTACAATTAGAAGGTTATACTAAATCCTAATATATTAAAATTGAAGAAAAAAAACAAAAAAAAGAAACTAATAAAAGTAGCTTTTCGGACATATTGAAACACTAAAATTGAGACATATGATCATATACATATTAAATATTTTATTGCTTCACTTTGTGTGTTTGAGAGTAATTGTTCTTCTGATCCTTGCTCTTCAGAGATGCTTGTTGGGAACCCCACTCAGTTTGTGAGTTTTGATGATGTTTATCGAAATAATACTTAGAAGTTTTTAGATCTTTTCTAGAGTTAGGTTGCTAGATCAAACTACCATGTATAGCTCAGTTTGATGATCTTAATTAAGCAGATCTTAGTCAATCAGATTATAGGAGTTCAACACTTGCCTTGAAGAGTTCAACACTCACAGATTGAAGGAAGTTCGCTGAAGACTTCAGTTTGAAGAGGTAGCTTCAACCTGCCTAAATAGGTTGAACGATCTGGCTCCTGCATCTCTTGAAGCTAGCTGGACTACCTCAACGGGAAGAAAGTATAATGTGTCACTGTTCTGACACATCCAACGGCTAGAATTTGATTTCTCGCCTTGCTCTTTAGAGATGCTTGTTGGGAACCCACTCAGTTTGTGAGTTTTGATGATGTTTATCGAAATAACACTTAGAAGTTTTTAGATCTTTTCTAGAGTTAGGTTGCTAGATCAAATTGCCATGTATAGCTCAGTTTGATGATCTTAATTAAGCAGATCTTAGTCAACCAAATTATAGGAGTTCAACACTTGCCTTGAAGAGTTCAACACTCACAGATCGAAGGAAATTCGCTGAAGACTTCAGTTTGAAGAGATAGCTTCAACCTACCTAAATAGGTTGAACGATCTGGCTCCTGTATCTCTTGAAGCGAGCTGGACTACCTTACCAAGAAGAAAGTATAATGTGTCAGAGTATTGTTCTGACACATCCAACAACTAGAATTTGATTTCTCGCCTATAAATACTGCTTCCCTCGACCATAATTCTTACGGAAAATTTAGTATTCAAAGCCAAACCTCTACCGAATTCTCAAGCATTCCAAGCCTTCAACTCAACGCTCGAAATCAAGATAATTTCCCAAGTGTTGAGTGCTTAGTGAGAGTTCTATATTCTGGTTTCAAATTACTTGAGTGTTTACTGCTACTCAAGTGATTGTTAGAGAGTTTATACTGTTTCGTTGATTCACCCTTTGTTTAGATACTCTTGCTTGTAATTTCCTTATTCAAAGTTAGGATAGACTTTGAATTAGGAGAGCTAGCAGTTTCTGTTTGTAGTATATTTGTAAGTAAGTTTGTAAGGGTCACGGCCCATAACTTGTGCTTGATCTTCGTCGAGAAACTGACGAATGGTTAAGGCTGGTTCTCACCAGTATAAAGAAGAGAAAGGAAATCCAAGGTTAAGGGATTTCAGATCGCAAGATCTGACATGGACGTAGGAGGGTTATCTTCAAACCATGATAAACTCTCGTGTCTCGATCTCTTTATCTCCTAAACTCTCCTTACCTCTTACTTATTACAAACTGCTAAACTAACAAGCACCGCACAAAAGAATTTTCTAAAGAGTTTTCCAACACTAGCCACCAACTTTCGCACTCTATTTTAGTTTAACTAACTCAGTAGTTCACTGTTTTAGTTGGATAAACTGAACTCTCACTCTGATCAAACTCTCTGACTCAGTTCGCCTTAGTCAGTTAGCACATGTCAGTTTGCATAAATTGAAAATTGTTAGAAATTAGTGTATTCCCCCCTCCCCCCCCCGTACACCAATGAACTCTTTCTGGGACCAACAAGTGGTATCAAAGCGGTGGTTCTTTTGACCATCGCCTCTACATACTAAAAGTCTTTCCAGTTTTTAAAGCTTTTGGTCAATTAGGACTAGATCCAAGATTTTTTATTTATTTATTGAATTGTCATCATAGAAGCATCTCTATTTCGTGCATGCAAGGATTTCTCTATCCAGGGGTATGAAGACTGGAGCTTTCGGATCAAGATGTGCCTTCAAGCGCATCATTACCAAATGTGGGACGTCATCCAGAATGGACCACCCGTCATCTATGAATCTATCACATTAGTTGGCGGTGAGACCCTCAGGGATGTTACTACTCAGCAGAAGGTCAAAGATCGTCAATCCTACACTACTGAGGACAGGAAGATTGCTGGCCTAGATCACTATGCCAAAGGCATCATCTCTAGTACTGTGAAGGGAATCTATCTCGCCAAGATCAGGAAACTGGATACCGCCAAAGAAATGTGGGATACCCTCAAAATTCTAAGTCAAGGGTCAGAGGAGATGCTCGAGAACAAACTCTCCATTGCATGCAACAAGTTCGATGAATTTAAAATGCAACCTAGAGAGTCAATCGAGAAGATGAAGAACCGATTCATCGAGATCACGCTGGAGATAGCCGTAATTAAAGCTAACAAACATACACAGCGTGAACTGAACGAGAAGGTGATGCTCCACCCTAGCTGAACTGACTTCAATGTTCTGACAACAGATAACCTCTTTGATCTTCTCATTGGGAATGAATACGAAATGTTTCGCCTTCATGAATCTAATCAACCACCCACCAGCTCAAACAAGCATGTAGCTGAGAAGAAGGAGATTGAAGCAACTTTCACAGTTGAGGCTGCAGTTAATTCACAAACTGTCAAGTTAGATCAACTCACAGGGATGGAAAAGCTTGATCCAAGACTTTGCATTACTTGCTCAACGGAATGAGAAAATGGAAGCTAGAATGAATAAATTCAAGAAGTTCTATAAGGACTCCAAGAGAAGCTACAACAATCAAGTTTACACTCGAACTGACCAAAAAAGACAAGGTAACCCTAGTCCTTCAAAATTCAATTACTCTCACACTCCAACTGGAGGCTGTTTTCAGTATGGTGAACCAGGTCACTAAAAGACAGATTGTCCAGACCTAACTCAAGAAGAACGAGACGTTCTATGAGCCAAATGAGACCGCAAACTGAAAAAGAGAAAGGATGCCTTGATCGCCGAGAACGCATCCAAGAAAAAGCATACCTTATCTGACACTTCATCGGAAAGAAGGCTTCATCGCTGATGTCAACGCTGATGATGAAGTGGTCATAGTGGAAGAAGCCTACCTTGCTGACGAGGTAAATAAGAATGATGATGATGAAGAATGCTATGTTGGCCTCGAAGACAAGATCGAGGAAACTAAGGTAGATTCTAAACTCCCACTCTCAATTATTTCTGACAATGAAAATGCAGGTGAAAATCCACTCGAGATGGTGTCTAGGAATTCAACCAGCAGCTAGATGACTACAAAGAGCTTTCAGCCATGTTCAAAGAACTAGTCATCATCAGAAAAGGATTGGAGGAAGAAGTTGAGAAATACTAGCTAGCACTGAACGAACAGTTTGTTTCCTATGATGCTGATAAAGAAAAAAATATCAAGAACCTAAGCATGCAGCTTGAACAAGCTACCTTGAGAGAAAATCACATCAAGGAAATGCTAATTGAAAAGGATGGAGAAATTAATTATCTATCTGAAAAGTTGACGGATCTTCAACAAAAGATTGATCGTATGAACAAGGGAAAAGACAAGCTGGATGAGATTCAATCAGTTCAAAGAAACCATACCATCAAAACGGGATTAGGGTTTACTGGTCAAAGTAAAGACCAGAGTCAATCTATTAATGGCAAAATTCAGTTTGTAAGCTCAAAAGGCAAGCAGACTGCTAAGCCAACACAGCAGACTCTACCAGATAAAAGAGTCGAACTGAAGAACCCACATCGCCAACCTCAAGCCATACTGATCAAAGATCATAAACCCTCAACGTCAAAAAATTACCTCAAGCGACTAGTTCAAAAGAAGATAGATCGACCCACACCATCCAAATGTCAATCTATGATGAAACCTATAGCTCAAATTGCTCCCAAACAGAAGAAGAAACAAACTGTCTACCCCAGGCAGAATCATCATGAGTAATGGCCTAAACGTTAAGATTATAGCTATTATGAGCAACGGAGTCCAGAGTCACATCATCCACAACAACAGTTCTACCCATCAGATCGCTACTCCAATCACTACCAGCTTGGATATCAAACTGGGTACCCAGACCAATGGTGCCAGTACGGGTATTATGAGCAACCCTTCTACTCAGTCTATCATTAATCTGCTCATCAGCCCTACCATCAATCTGGATACTGTGAGGACAACTTCTACTATGAGCCTCAGTATCAGTTCGCACCTCAATCACATAAGAAGAGGTCGAAGAAGAAGAAGAAGAAGAAGGCTCCCAGGGCTACCAACACACCACAATCTGCTAACAAAGCACCCCAGTTCAAGTGGGTTGCTAAATCTGTTTAATTGCAAGTTGGGAAGCATGAAAGGATGAGTTAAGCTGTCGGTGAACCAGTCTGGATCATCAATAGTGGATGCTCAAAGCACATGACAGGATACAAGCACTTGCTGTCAGATCTGATCGAATGTGATAGACCCGAAGTCACCTTTAGAGGAAACGACAAAGGGAAGACTAGAGGCTACGGTAAAGTTTATGTTGGTAAAACAACAATTAATGACGTCACGTTTGTAGAAGGTTTAAATCATAGTCTCTTCTCTGTTAGCCAACTGTGCTCGAGTGGTAAACGAGTTGAATTTACCTCTAACAAATGTTTGGTGAGAAACAAAGAAGGAGAATAAATTCTTCTTACAAGAGTTTGCAGGACAATCTCTATATAGTCCAGTGGACTAAAGAACAGGAAACCTGCCTCGTCACCAAGTCTTCCAACGAGATGAGCTGGCTATGGCATAAAAGACTGAGCCATCTGAACTTCAAATCAATCACCAAACTGGCTCGGAACAGACTGGCACTAGGGATACCAGATCAAGTTTTCCACAGAGATCATCATGTGTGCGAAGCCTGCTACGCTAGAAAGCAAACAAGGGCATCCTTTCCATCTGTAGCAGCTCAAGCAACATCTCGGATACTTGAACTTCTCCACCTGGATACATTTGGACCAATTACTCCCTTAAGTATAAACAATAGAAAATATAACCTAGTAGTTGTAGATGATTATTCTAGATTCACATGGGTTATTTTTATGTACAAAAAGAAGGAGACATTGGAGAAGATGTCTGCCCTAATCACCAGATTGTGCAATGAGAAGAACTCAACTATCTTAATCGTTCAATCTGATCGAGGAACTGAGTTCATCAATCAGATGGTAGAATCATTCTGCACAGAGAAAGAGATTCATCATCAAACTTCAGCTGCAAGAACATATCAACAGAATGGTATTGTAGAATGTCATAACAGATCGCTCAAGGAAGCAACTCGTATAATGCTAAACGAGACCAAACTTCCCAAAAAATTTTGGGCAGAGGCAGTCAACATAGCCTACTACACCCAGAATAGATCGGGTATCACAGTCCAACACGGGAAGACTCCATACGAGTTGTGGAGAAACAAATTGCCTAAGCTTAAATACTTTAAATCTTTTGGCTGTTTGTGTTACATCCATAACAATGGGAATTCACAATAAAAACTTTTGATAGCAAAGCTGATCCTGGAGTATTTGTATGATATTTTGAGATTAGCAATGCATTTAGAGTTTTTAATAAGGTCACCATGACATTGGAAAGTAACACCTTATGTTGTGTTTGACGAATCTATCTGTGTGTACAGGGAAATTCCATCATCTATCAAAGCAGATCTGTCCACAGATCAGATCAGCTCACAAGATCAAGTTCTTGAAGAAATCTTGAGCTTAGGACCATCAGATCAAGAAGAAAAAGAAGAACCAGTTCAAGTTGATCCTAACCTGGTCTCACAGCAAGGGGAAACAGAAACACCTACTCATCCCTGCAAATTGCCTGTTGAACAAAGTCAACCTGTATCTCCCAGTCCAGATCAACATATCACTGTGGAGTGTGGACCAATTAGCTAATCAACTTGAGCAGCTCAATCCCTTCATTCCTCAACCTCTACCAGAGTTTGACGATCACGTTTATGAGCCCGAACCAGAATTATATGAAGAAGAGATCACTCGTCGTCGCAGATGGGTTGATGCTCATCCTAAGGTGCTCATTGTTGGGAACCTAAGCATGGGTGTGAGGACAAGAAGACAGATCTGTGAAAGTTGTCTTCTAAGCTGCTATTTCTCTTACCAAGAACCCAGTAGCATCGATGAAGCTCTCGCAGATCCAGATTGGACAACTGCATGCAAAAAGAGCTCAATGAATTTAAAAGAAATAAGGTGTGGTCACTTGTAGATCGTCCTCACCATCAAGGTGTTATTGGAGTGAAATGGATCTTCAAGAACTAGAGAGATGAAACTGGAAAAGTAGTTTGCAACAAAGCCAGATTGGTTGCGAAAGGCTTCTGTCAGCAAGAAGGGATAGATAATGAAGAAACCTTTGCGCCAGTTGCTAGGTTGGAAGCCATAAGATTGTTCCTAGCCTATGCAGCTCATTATATATTTACAGTTTATCAGATGGATGTCAAGAGTACGTTCCGTAACGGTAGACTGAAGGAAAAAGTCTACGTGGAACAACCCCCAGGTTTTGAAGAAGAAGACCAATCCAAAGTCTACAGATTGCACAAGGCAGTGTATGGACTTAAGCAAGCTCCCCGAGCTTGGTATGAAACTTTGGCAAAGTTTTTACTAGAATCTGGATTCAAACGTGGAAGAGTCGACAAAATGCTTTCCACTTTTAAGTGGAAGACCATATCATTTTAGTATAAATTTATGTTGATGATATAATATTTGGATCGAAATCTAAGTTTTATGTGATAGGTTTGGACAACTCATGCAAGACGAGTACAAGATGTCTATGATGGGTGAGATAAACTTCTTTCTAGGGTTACAAGTTAAGCTGTCCAAAGAAGGAATTTATATATGCCAAACAAAATATGCACACAAACTGACAGACAAGTTTGGAGTTAAGAATTGCAAGCCAGTTCGAGTTCCAATGCTTGCAAACGGAAAGATTGATCCAGATAATGAAGGGAAACCAACCAGCATAACTTAGTACAAAAGAATAATTGGTTCCCTACTTTATCTTACTACTAGTTGACCTGATATCTCTTTTGTAGTTGGAGTGTGCGCCCGATTTCAAGCTACCCCAAGGAATCTCACCTGAAAGCTGCCAAAAACATTCTCCGTCATGTGAAAGGAATTGCCAACTACGGTCAGTGGTATCCTTGTGACGACAATCTAGAACTTACAGGTTACTCAAATTCAGATTATGGAGGTTGCAAACTGGATCAAAAGTCTACATCAGGAATGTGCCAATTTCTTGGTAGCAAATTGATATCCTGGTTTTCAAAGAAGCAGACCTCTGTGGCCACCTTAACAACAGAAGTTGAATACATGGCAGTTGGGAGCTGTTGTGCATAGATCTTCTGGTTAAAAACAGCTGGGTTATCCGAACTTCAGATTCCGATATAGTTAGTGATGTTATTCATTTACTATTTCTTGGTTATGTTGATAGGTCCCACTATTAGTTTTTGGAGATGGTCACTTTTGGGCTAGTCTCTTTGTATTGTTCTTTTGTTTCTATTTTTTATTTTCGTAGAGAGTTGGATCCCCTGTTGATCCTTCTAAAGCATGTATTTCGGTTTATGTTGGAGGTAGCACTTATTTTTAGTGGTATCTCCTCCAGACGCTGTATATTTGTTCTTTGAGTTATATACAGGTTGGGGGTCTGCCTAACCCCTCAGCCTCCCGGGTGTTTTGATAAAAAAAAAGAGCAACAACTCAAGGACTATGAGATCTTAATCAGTGAAGTACCGACCTTCTGTAACAGTACGAATGCAATCGCAATCACCATGAATCAATTCACTACACGAGATGCAAACACATTGATGTGAGGCATCACTTCATTCGTGACCATGTGGAAAAGAAGGACGTGGTGGTAGAGAAGATCCACACTGCATTCAGAATGTGTGATAGAGAAGATCCACATTGCAAGAGGAAAGATTCAAAATGATGTGTGGCAAACTAGGGTTACTCAGTGTGACCTGACAGTTTGCGCACCAGTTTCGCTTCCCTCCACAGCCCAAGGAAGCTAGGTCAGTTTGGCATCTGGACATCAAACTACAAACATCAAACTGATTTCTCAACGTCAGTTTGACCTACACAGATTAATGGGGAACTGGAGATACAGTATCCATTTCCATTACTTTAACTTGCTTCATAAGTTTTATGCTCCCAATCATTCATATTAATTGATGTGTGTTTATTGCAATTTATTGAAATATTTACTGACACAAACTCATGACATTCTTCTACCTTTGCCAAGAATGTCAAAGGGTTTTCACGAGATTTAAGGGTGCATTTATTTCGGAAGAGACGGTTGCATGGAAAGGCAAACTGCGTGCAGCCCACTCGCAGCTCACTCGCCCACTAACTCACCCATGATCTCACGTCACACACACGCGCACAGATCTTAGCCGTCAAAATTGCGAAATCAATCATGGCCGTAAATTAAAATTTCTTATATATTTAAATTTCTTATATATATATATACACTTACTCTGTAGAGGACTTCATCTTCCTCACTTATCAATTTCGAATTTATGCAATTTTCACTCACATAATCCCTTATTCAAATTCCCTAATCTCTAAACCTTCAATATGTCACAGAAAAAGGGTATGACTCACCAGACCTGGATGATTCCTAAAGCAAAGGAAGCTATTGACCGACCTGCCAGTTAAGAAGCTGAAGCCCAACCTGTAGGTCAACAGGTTAGTGATGAGAAGAAGAGAAAAGCAGGAGGAGGTAGAAGGCAGACCAAGCGAACCCGGACTGCCATAACTTCATCTCCCCTTCGACTGCACAAAAACTTGGAGCCCGAACTGGAGTCGGTGTCCGCTGAACCCTCCTCAGTTCGTGAGGAATCAGCTCTGTCCCCACCTACCTCCCCTCAGATCGTGCTCTCTATTGATCTGGTTGGTGGACCCACACAGATCCCTCAAGCTCAGTTTGAGCCAATGACCATCAACTCCCCATCTCCACTTTATTTTTTGGATAATTGGAGATGCCTAACCTGGAACTGGATGATCAACCTGAGGTAGTTCTAGTCCATCATCAAGCTCGATAACCTACAACTGAGAATGTCATCGATGTAGTCGAACAAGATCTCAATCCTTCCCGTGAGGACGCTCTTGTCGATCTCTAGGTAATCCGAAACAAATCCTCTTCTCGTATTCATTCGCTTTTCCCGGGATTCAGTTCACCCCGGAGATAGAAGAGTTGGCCATCCAGCTGCAATCCTACCTGTCCGTGAAGGAAGGTTCCTTCAAAGACTTGGCTTCAATTTTCCACATCCGTTCCCTCGAGGAACTCATCATTGAAGAAACCAAGCTGGAGGAGGAATTCCACTTTATGGATTTGCCAACCGGCCGTGAATTCTTCATGACCTTGGTTCTCTCAAGGATGAAGAAGGAGGCCAAAGAATCAAGCATTGATATCGGCCAATTTGTACAACGAGGCTTGCTTCGAAGGGTAATAATTCTCGCCAATCAGTTCGTCCCCTCGATCTCCTTAGCAAGCACTCACAGATCAACCTCACTAGGCCAGTGAGGATCTGCCCATCATCCAAATCCCTCAAGATCCTACTGCCAATCTGCCCATCGCTCAGCCAGGTCCATCCATCTCAGATGTCATAGATCTTTCTACCCTGGTGTTCAAAATTTTGGTGCAAGTGGAGAGCAAGCTCACTGCTCTGCTCTCAAAGAGCAGATTGACAAGGAAGAGGTTGATGCTGCAGAGAAGGTGGTGAAGAGAATGAATGAAATCAGTGCCTCTGTCACCAACTCGCTCATCACTTTGCAACCAGACAACAACACCTAGTTCCAATCTCTCGAGTCGACCATGAAATCCGCAGTGAAGAAGGCTGTTGTTGAATACACCTCTCAAAAACGGCGTGCCCAGATCAAAGATGTAGTGAAGAGTGAATTGGCAATCTTCACTGTGGAGAAACTGAAGTTCCACATGAGAACTCACCTTGATGATCTGCTGGCCGACAGAGATGTAGCCAAGGCGTCTGAACTTGCCTCCTTGGAGGTTAGCAAGGAAGAGATTGACAATAATTATGTTGAGCTGAGCAATTCCATCTTTCTCTCCACTGTCGCTGCCTCCAGGAAGAAGCAAGCCATACATGCTGACCTCACCTCGATCTTCAACTTCCACGAAGCCATGGAAGCTGACATGGCCGCGATGTGTGAAGAAAATACCAACCTCTAGGAAGTCATCCGAACTAATCTAGGTGATGATGTCGAAAAGGGGAAAGATAAGGTGATAAAGAAGCTAGTTCCACCCAGCAAGGTTGCAAAGTATAAGGCACTCCGATCTTCCATGTCTCAATTTTCCCAAGCTGCAACTGCGATCCCTCTCCCAACTGCAGTTCCATCTCTCTCCAGATCATCTCAGCTTATTGAGAAATAGAAGATTACTGCTGAGGCCCAGATCATGATGGATATGGTGCTATAGGGACATAGAGTGGATGTGGTAACCAATCCACTGGCATAGAAGCAGTTTGTGGAGGACAATGCTGCCACTGAGAGGAAAAAGAAAATCATAGAGCTCAACAGATAGCTCATTGCTGGAAGCAAATTCAAGACCCTGAGTAATGCGGTCGAGGAGGAGGTCATCTTTTCTCATACTGACCAGGAGAAGTGGAATGAGATTCAATATCAGTTCATCTTGCTCCGCCACTTTGTCCACTATCCTCATATCATGGGACCCGTTGAACAGGTCTATGCGCAGTTCTTGGATGAGATCTCTGAGGTTGAGCCAGATTTCATTCAACGGGTCAAAGCTGAATTGGAAAAAGGAAGATCCCTCTCACTCCACCACCGCGCCGCACCTTCCTTCCATTCATCTCAATGATGGAAAGACGATCGATCATCCGGACATAAAAACTTTCATTCGGGCCACGGCCAGATTCTTGAATGTGCATGTGGATGACAATAAAGTGGAATACAAGAGAATCCAAGACAGAGTCTATGCCAGCATGGGACTCATCTGTCCAGACAAACTGAAGGAAGATGCTGCTGCAAGAAGGCAAAAGAAGTAACTGGAGAATAGATCTGCATTCATTTTTTTATGTATCAAGCTTTATTATAAACTGCTTGTATCTATCAGCTCTAATACGTTAATGAAAGAAGATCTTTTTGGCACTGACGACAATATCTCTTTGTCCAGTTTGCTTCTTTACTGTTTTCTCTTATTCTGGCCAACTTTTTAATTTCTAATGACTGAACTATCTATTTTTACTTAGGAATTATTTTGTAACGGTGTTGGTTTCTACATCATCAAAAAGGGGAAAATTGTTGGCAACCCCACTCAGTTTGTGAGTTTTGATGATGTTTATCGAAACAACACTTAGAAGTTTTTAGATCTTTTTTGGAGTTAGGTTGCTAGATCAAACTGCCATGTATAGCTCAGTTTGATAATCTTAATTAGGCAGATCTTAGTCAACCAGATTATAGGAGTTCAACACTTACCTTGAAGAGTTCAACACTCACAGATTGAAGGAAGTTCGTTGATGACTCCAGTTGAAGAGGTAGCCTCAACCTACCTATATAGGTTGAACGATCTGGCTCCTGCATCTCTTGAAGCGAGCTGGACTACCTCAACGGGAAGAAAGTACAATGTGTCAGAGTACTATTCTGACACATCCAACGGCTAAAATTTAATTTCTCGACTATAAATACTGTTTCCCTCGACCAGAATTCTTACGGGAAATTTAGTATTCAAAGCCAAACCTCTGCCGAATTCTCAAGCATTCCAAGCCTTCAACTTAACGCCCGAAATCAAGATAATTTCCCAAGTGTTGAGTGCTTAGTGAGAGTTCTATATTCTGGTTTCAAATTACTTGAGTGTTTACTGCTGCTCAAGTGATTGTTAGAGAGTTTCTACTATTTCGTTGATTCACTCTTTGCTTAGATACTCTCGCTTGTATTTTCTTATTCAAAGTTAGGATAGACTTTGAATTAGGAGAGCTAGCAGTTTCTGTTTGTAATATATTTGTAAGCAAGTTTGTAAAGGTTACGACCCATAATTCATGCTTGATCTTCGTCGAGGAACTGACGAAAGGTTAAGGCTGGTTCTCGACCAGTATAAAGAAGAGAGAAGAAAATCCAAGGTTAAGGGATTTCAGATCGTAAGATCTAACGTGACATAGGAGGGTTATCTCCGAACCTCGATAAACTATCGTGTCTCGATCTCTCTTTCTCTTAAACTCTCCTTACTGCTTACTTATTACAAACTGCTGAACTAACAAGCACCGCATATTGCATTCATTATTCGAACTGTTAGTTTTAAAAGATAAAATAATTTTCTAAAGAGTTTTCCAACACTAGCCACTAACTTCCACACTCCAGTTCAGTTTAACAAACTCAGCAGTTCACTGTCTGAGTTGATAAACTGAACTCTCACTCTGATCAAACTCTCTGACTCAGTTCGCCTTAGTCAGTTCGCACCTGTCAGTTCGCATAAATCGAAAATTGTTGGAAATTAGTGTATTCCCCCCCATACACCAATGAACTCTTTCTGGGACCAACA
>CM038110.1:27822089-27861987 GCA_001642375.2 Mentha longifolia | reverse complement strand
TTGTTCGCGATCCCATAATCAAACTCGTAGTCAAGCTTTAGCCTTTTAAATGAAAAAAAAAAAAAAAAAAATCTTAATCGAGCTTGAGCTTTAGGGTTACGAGTAATTGAGTAGAATTTAAATGAAATTTGAAATTTTTACAAGCCAAGTTCGAATTCGAATACGTTCGAATCAAATATTTGTCGAGTTGAGTTCTATCATAAAGTTAAAACTCGAATCAAACTCGAACTTTTAATCGAGCCGAAATCGAACATGCCATTAAGAAGTTTATTAAGAAGATTTTATAACGATAAAATATTGTAATTTTGATATGGCAAGAATATGAGTGAATGTATGACCGAATAGATTAGAGAGAAGAATGTGGGAATAGTTTCGGCAGGGATTATTTATGACCTTTTCATTATTTTTCTCACTGTTACAACTTTTTATATTCATGTTGTCAGGACATACCAAAATGGGGAAAATTTGGATGGAATAATATCCGATTCCTTCTACCGTGTTAGAAAATGATTCTTATCTTCATATATTTGGAGAGTAGAATTTGGTAAAATTAAAACGAGGGGTCCACGTGGAATATGACCCCTTTGTTTAGGGCAACCATACTATTTCACGTAATATTCTTCTCCTTCTGGCTAGAATATTCTTTGAGCAAAACTAAACAGATTTTATTACCAGTTTAGCATTTTTTTTCCCATGAGAAGGATCTCCCTCTTCTCTCTCTCACCATCATAAGTGGCTCTAAATTTGTCGATGATTTAAATAATACAGTAATAATAATAATAATACTCCTTCCATTTACTTACAAGTGTCCTTATTTGTAAAAAGCAAATCGTTCACTAATACACGCTTCATTATCACCATTCATGCAAAAATTGGATAAAATTACCAATATATACCCTCAAAAAGTTACTTTTCAAATTTCTATATACTCCCTCCGTTCCCCTATATGTGTGCATATTATCCGTTTGGGACGTCCCCCATATATATGTGCATTCCATAAATAGAAAGATTTATTTATTAAATTACTTATTCACTCTCACTTTATTCTTACTTTTCCTACTTTCTACCTATTTTTCTCACTTTATACCAATTTTGTCTTAAACTGCGTGTCGCTTCTCTCTGCACATATATATGGGGACGAAGGGAGTAATAATTAGAGATAAAGATAGTAAAAATTACATAATTCATTACTATTTGTGTCTTGAGAGCTTGAGACATTTAGAAAAAGGCAGAAGGAATATTTGATTAAGTAATATACTCCATCCTATTGTTTAGAATAACGTTCTAGCAATTTGCATACAATTTTAATACATAAAATTTATGTCTTTAACCAAAAATAGAAACACTGCATTCTCTGTAAACGAAAAAAAACTCATTCTTCATGGACGGGGTAATATTTCAATCCATATTTTGGTTTATAAAATAGTGCACCATAATCTATAAAAATATATCGGTGATAGATATTAATGAAAAATTGTATCGAAATCTTGAATTTGAAATAAAAAAATTATAAAAAATTAAAAAACAATTTAATTTAAAATTTTATAATTCAATTATAAAAATGAACTATCCTTGAATGCAGAGCATGTCAAATACAACTTGTCATATACAGTATTCTAGAAACTGGGTTCTCAAAATTGCCCTCGCATTGAGCTATTTTCTATTGGACTCGACCAAAACTCAACTTCAATACTATATATTACTATATCTCACTCAGTGAAATTAATTTTGAGACAATAACAATGTCATCTACGACAATAAAACAACCAAAGGAAGGTTTTCGATGTTAAACGATTTTACAGTTTTATAAGCTTCTATCTATTCTGCTAAAATATTTAACTAATTATTTTTGTTTCAACTAGTTTCTTATAGGCTAAACGACAGCATAAGACATGATAATCATAGTAATAATAAAAATTGTAATTATATTGTCATCTTGCTAACTTTGTTTTATCCTCCTGTGGTTGGTGTTTGGACAAATGCAAACATCTCCTATTTGATTGGAGGAAATTGTGACTATAAACTTTGTCTGATTATTCTTACATTTTTCTGATAATACACACACATATTATACTTATTGAAATTATTTAACTTGTATCGTGGTTTTACTTTAAATTGAAACTAACTATGAAACCTGGTGCAAAACTAGATCTAATCAACACATATAAATTTGTGATACAGTTCAGTCTAATTGCAGCTACGTCTAGGGGGATTTCTCCCGAGGAAAACACTCCAATATTAAGAGATTCAGAGATACAAGTATAGCTCTCTCAAATCGCTATTGACTCATGTATTTAAAACAATATTGGCCCATTTGGGAATTAAGAATATATAATAGCAGTATCAAATTTTCAATTGATCCACCTTCTCTTTCAATTCAGTATACAGGCCCAATTCATATAAAGAAAATAAAATAAATTTATCAATCTAAAATCAGAACTCAAATAAAATAATTAAAAAAAAAAACGTATAGTGTCTTTAAATAAAAGAGATACTGCACTTGATAGTTTAATGATAAACGTTCATTCTTTGTATTATTTAGTTTTGTCATTGTTTAGTGTATTAATCGCTATCGTAGTAGAGATATTCGAAAATTCAAATAAAGGAAGACTGTGTCTGCTAAAGAAAGCTAGAAGACTTGAATTGTAAAAGAAGTAAACACTTGGACCGTGAACAAGTCAAATTATTCAAGAACTACTCCATGTCTGACTTGAAAAAAATTCATTCGGATATGAATTTAATAACAATCAAGCCGAACTCGAGCCTGAATTCGAGCTTATAAAATTATTGAGCTGAGCTCGATCACCTAAGGTGTTCAACTCGATTGCTTGCAAACATGTTCGCTCATATATAATAGTGCTTGTTCGCGATCCCATTATCAAACTCGTAGTCAAGCTTTAGCCTTTTAAATGAAAAAAAAGAGAGAGCTATGGATGATAAATGATTCAAACAAGTTTATTTGGTGTTTCTCCAGATGACGTGGATGAATTCTTGTCACCTCCGTTGGAGAATTATCCACCGCCGCCGCCACCGACCCTCAATTTTGCTCCTTGCGCAAATACTGGCCTCCGGATTCATGGGCTTTTCTCCTGCCGGTTATCAAGAGGATTCTCCATCCATCCCGCCCGCCTTTGCTCAATTTCAAACTCCGCTATTGAAGGGACGCCGATGTGCGACGCAAGAATTCGAGGGGCTAAATCTTTCAAGCTTGTTCGAGTCAATTTCAAACGTCTTTGTCCTGACGAAGAAGAAAGGGAAGGGCAAACAGATGGTATCGGAGGCGACGACGGCAATGACGGGGCCGACGGGGAAGCTCAATCCCACTCAGTAGAGTCCGGAGAAATCGGCATATCTAGCCGTTGTTTGATCCAGCATCTCCCAGGACCCAGCCGTTGACGATCAACAGAAGGAGCTCATTTTCTAGGGTAAGATCGTCGAGAGGTACAACGCTACGAGTGGAATATAGGCTACAAACCGAGGAACAAGAAGCAGCTGAAGAACTACTGGCACCGAATGTAGTTCAAATGCAATGAATTCAACGGCTACTACATTCAATGCAAGAGGGACTGGCAAAGCAAAGCCGGCGACGGCGACGTGTACGCCAAAGCAGATAAGATGTACCATGACGCACACAACGCTTATTTCAAATACAAAGATGCATGGAATGAGTTGATAAAAATTCCAAAATTTCATCAAATTCCTGCTAAGCGCCAGAAGGATACTAATGGTTCGTCCAACTCCAGCAAACCCGATGAACCAGAAGAGTCTGGGGATTTTTACGAGCGGAGCCGGCCGATGGGGACGAAACAAGTAAAAGCCCAAGCTTGCAATAAAGGAAAAGCAAAAGAATCGGAGGGCACAATTGATTTGGACGCCGTCCCGGAGGGAGCCGAACTTGACTTTTGGCAATCAAACACCGCGGCTGCCCCACGTCTTGGACATGAAGGAGAGAGCCTATAGGGGGAAGCTCATGAATTAGTATAGCAAGTTGCTCAACAACGATACGAGCAACATGATGGAGGAGCAGTTGGAGAAGCATCAGATGTTCTTAGCTAAAATATTGAGCATGATTGATAATTAATCGCATTTTAATTCTTGTAGTTTGTTTATTTAATTTTGATTGTTGTATATTGTTTGAATTAAATTTAAAAAAAATCCAAAATTTGAGTTTTTTTTTTAATAATAAAAAACATAAATTAAATAAATAAATAAAATCGAATTAAAAAAATGAATAGAATTTAAAAAAAAGAATTAAAATAATGAATTAAATTAGAGAGAGCCCGTGCACCATGGCCGATTTTGAGGTGGGGCTCTCTCCGCCGAAAAAGTGGGAAAGAGCCCCTTGAAGGGGCTTGTTGCGGCTGTGGATGCCATTACACTCAATGTCTCGTTGGCTATTCTTTCCAAACTAAAGTTACAAATGAATAATTAATCAAGCGTCCTACAGTATATATTTAGGGCATGTTTAGTAGTCAAGAAAATGTTAGGTAAATAAAATTATTTAGACTCTTATATCTTTTGGTGTACCTATATTTTTATGATTTTTATCTTATCTTATCTTGTCTTTTCTTATTATTGCTATTAAAAATGCCCTTAAGTTTCGGTATAAATGGCATGTTATCTCAATAAGGCCTTGTTTAGTAGTCTCAATAAACCAAGCTAAGATAATTTTTGTATATTTAATTAAAATTAAAAAAAAAATTCTTAGCTTATTTATAAGGGCAACTAAACAAGCCCTAAATGTATAAGTATGAAAACACTAAATATATCCGCGATGGGTAGGAGATAATTACTCTGACTTAAATATTCAAACTCTTGGAGTATGATTTTTCTTTTTGGGAAGAATGTGTAGAGTTTTTAAGAACGTCGGAAAATTGATTTAGTTTACTGACATCTTAGTTGACTTAGCAATAGTGCTAGTCATAAGTAATTTAGTCAAATATATTTGAAAATAATGCCAAATTGGACATTACTAGAACAAATCAAAAAAATCTAATGACATGCAAGTGTTCGTCTTAAAATCTTAAAGGTGAATAGTTTTTTTATGCTTGTAGTCTCTTAGCATTTATCACACCAATTGTGTTTTATTGATTGAAGAATTTCTTACAAATAGTCAAATACCATAGGGTTTCTGGTCAATAATTACTACCTTACAAGTTACAACTCTAGTTATTGTAATTTACCCAACTTGGAAAATAAAAGATAATTGCTGCATTGATTATTGTCATTTTGGGAGTAAATAATGGTTCCAACTCTCGTGGACATAAAGTGACGTTAATTTGTTAAATAGTCTTTTCGTATTTTTAAATATCCTTTTTTTCTTTTTTTTATTTATTTATCAGGATATCCTATTGTACTTTTGTTTTTGTTTCTTTTTAAGTGTCTCATTTTAAAAAAATTGACAATAAATAGTCAAATTCTTCATATTTTACACATATAATTAATGCTATATACTATATATTGAATAATAAATTGAATAATAAATTAAGTTAAAATATAAATTTACATACTTTCTTGGTATTTATAATTTGATCATGGCCATGGGGAACACTCATAAAAGAGGGAGAGAAAACTTTGCTTCTCCAAAATATTTCTAAGCTCCTAATTATAGCAAAATAATTGTTGATAAGACATACTCCCTCCGTTTATTTATTTTTGTTATTTGTTTTTAAGTGTTCCATTTCGAAATTTGATAGCATAATAGCTATATTTTTTCAACTTTACCCCTATAATTAATGCTAGGGGCAAAAAATATTATACCATTGTAGACATAAAAAATACAAATTTTACTCAAAACTTAACAAAACACAAATTATACCCAATTTTGATATAAACTTCCAAAAATACCCCTCAATTCAAAAATCCCCAAAACTAATTTCACGCCCCATTTTTCAAATTCCCCCCCCCCCCCCCCAATTTTCAGAAACAAGACCCATCATCCCTTCTTCAACCTCATCTGCCGAGAACCCTAGGCTTGCTCCGACGACTACCGGACTCCGCCCACCGTTTCTCTCTACAGATTTGTCGACTCGAAGTTCCAAGCGCAACCGTGAAGCAGTTCTGGAGAATAATCCGCCAGTTTCAAAGCAACCAAAAAAGAAAAAGAAGAAAAGGAAGATGCCGGCTCCGACGGAGCCCATGTGGTGCAATTGACCACTGGGCTTTGTTCACCTCGGAAAGACGAAGAGATGAAGGGGTGGCTCGCTCATTTTGGTGGAGAAACGAGGGAGAGACACGCCGGAGAAGATGAAGTCGCGAAATCGCGAGCTGTACGGCGGCGGTAAGAAAATCGCGAGTTTGTGCACCAGTGGTAAGAATTGTAAGAAATGGTAAGAAACGCGAGTTAGCGTTGCCGTTGGTAAGAATTTATCAAATTCTTACTGTCTCTGAAAATTACGGTAAGAAATTGTTTGTTCTTACTTTTCTATAGATGCTTTCGGGTAATTCTTACAGTAATTGGTTGATTATCTTGAATAGTTTGCAAAATAATGAGAAGATGAGTACGAATTATGTGATTACAGTAAGAACTTATGTGATACTTAACGTATATCATAAGAAATTATAATTCTTACAGTCATATTTCTTGTCATTTTCATCGATAAAAAATGCCTTATTGTTGTCAATGTGTGATAAGAATTGCGTATTTATTGCCTCAACTTGGCAAGAATGGCCTCAAGTCTTACATATTTTTTGTGTAATTATGTAAGAAATGATTCAATTCTTGCGATAGATATGTAAGAATTGATACATTTCTATCTAGATTAATATAGAAGAAACGATGAACATATTTTTTGTGTATGATTAGTAAGAAATGATCATATTCTTGCGATTTATACGTAAGAATTTATACATTTCTATCTAGATTAACAAGAAACAAATACGTACTGCATATATTATCATAACTAATTTAATACGAAATTTTCATTTTAAAAACTATACGTATTCCCAAAAATACGGTTAAACATGAAATATTCCATCACTACAGAAAGAAAAAAAAATGTCAATTCTTACCACATAATATCCTGCAATAAGAATTGACATTATTCTTACATAATCTATTTGGGGACGATACCAAATCTACAACTTAAAAATAATGACAAACCTTCTTCATGAATTCGTGTAGTTAAAATTGACATTATTCTTACAAAATCTACTAAGGGACGATTCTATAACTAGTACTTAAAAACAATGACAAATCTTACTACATAGAGAAAAATAATCTTGTAGCTATTTGACAATATTTCTTACATCAATACAAATGTCATATTTATTTTGTTTAGGAATACTTATTGATTGAGTGGTAAATTGTAAGAATAGTATCATTTCATACATATGATGGTAAGAATAACATCAATTCGTACATACATATGGTAAGAACTTCATCAGTTCATACTTATAGGAGGGACGAACTGCATATTTTCTTACGTCAATACTATTTTTGTATGCATTAAGATTTGACATTGTTCTCTAAAGTTGTAGTTTAGTTATGTAACTATACATATGGGTGGTATAACTTTTTATGAAAATATTTATGTATTGATATGCATTTTTTTTGTAACATTGACGGATTGAGTGGTACATGGTAAAAATAGTATCAATTCATACGTATGATATACCGCCAAAAACAATATATACGAAACACTGTAAGAACTGTATCATTTCTTACATATAAATTGTAAAAATTGCATCATTAATAATTTATAATTGTACGATTCATAGATACATATACTCCCTACGTTTTCCATCAAGTTGTTCAAGCTATGCTTGAGTTGCAGGGGACATCGTGGAGACGTTTCCAACGGGAGCATCAATTTTGTTGTTTTCTTCATTCCTCAATCTTCCGGTAAGGTATTGAGCATTACATTTAACGTCCCGCGCGATGCAATTGATTGTGTTTATCGTATTCCCAAGTAATCTCTGCACACCATTTAAAAAGGATGGTAAGAATATCAAATTTTCGGAGACATTTATTATCGACAAATACAGTAAGAATTAAAAAAAATACAACAATCCTTACCCATATATTGCTAAGAATAATCAATTCTTACCGACCAAATATGCTAATAATAAAAAAAAACATACCAACCTTTGTCAACATATTGGTAAGAATTGATAATTTTTACTAATATATTCGTAAGAATCATGAATTCTTACCAACACATTGGTCAGAAACTTAAATATTCTTACCTATATGGGTAACGATTTCACCAATCATCAATTCTTACAACATGTTTGTAGTTATTTCATCTAAAATTCAGAAAGGGAATCATCAATTCTTATCAATACGCGCTATTATTTCATTACAAATTAGATTTGACCCCTAATTTTAGCATACAATCCTACAATCTAGCATATCAAGCCAAAAATCGATCAGATTTGTATTTCTTATTAGTTTAAGAATAGCATATGCTTAAAATCACATGATGGTAAGAAAATGATAATTCTTACAGTAAACTTATCAATAATCATCAATTCTTACCATATTAATCAACCATCCAGTACATTAATCAACCACCTAGAATTCCTACAAATTCTTACCCCTCACGTCAACATTTGCAAACTTATCAACAAAATCTCTAAGACCTAGCATATTAATCAACTAATTTCTATAAGAATCTTCCGATTTCTAAGCCATAGCTAATATTCAACCTTCCTCAACATCGCAATTGAATTATTTCTTACATATAGATCGCAAGAATTGGCTGCAGAAGAAAAACTTAAAAAGGACTTGTATCATAAGAATTTGACAATTTCTTACCTATAACATGGTCAATTTCTTACATCTAATTATTTGATTTCTTACCTATTATTTGATTATGCCGCCGTACAACTAGCGATTTCTTACCTATCACTGTAATTTTTTCCGTCGCCGTACAACTCGCGATTTTCCGACTGTTTCATCTTCTCCGGCTTGTCTCTCCCTCGTTTCTCCACCAAAATGAGCAAGCAACCCCTTCATCTCTTCGTCTTTCCGAGGAGAACAAAGCCCAGTGGTCAATTACACCACGGACATTCGGATTTGGCCGGAAAATGGCAAAAACAGCAGCAAACCCTATATTCCAAAACCCTACCTAGCCGCCACTCTTCCCCTTAGTGAACCACTAGACGCTGTCGTCGTCTCCAGATCCATAAAGCTGGACGAAAATTGGGAGGTAGGGTAGGGGAGGGAGGGTAAGAATTATGGAAAGGAAAAAAAAAAAGAAAGAAAGAAAGAAGAAGATGCAGAAGCCACCGTCGCCGCCGCCACCAGCAAGCATGCTACTCCGTCGCCGTTGCCACCACTGCTGTCGAGGAAGCCGCCGTCGCCGCTGCTCAAGCTGCCAATTCAAAGAGAGAGAGAGATAAATGCAGATTTAAAAAGAAGAAGGCTAAAATATATCAGAAATTGGGTTTTTGAATTCAGGGGCATTTCGGTCCACTCACTAACAAATTGGGTATAATTTGTTCTTTTTTAAGTTTTGGTTATAATTTGTATACACTAAGAGATGTAGGGTAAATGGAGGTATTGTTATATATAAGGTGGTGTGCAGAAAAAGAGAATAATAAATGAAGTTAAAATGTAAATTTATACATTTCCTTGTTATTTGCGATTTGTTGACCGGGACACTTAAAAAACCAAAGGGAGTATATTGTTAATTATCTTATAATAACCAAGATATATTACTACCGATAAAAAAAATGGATTTGCCTAAATAGCCAATTTAATTTGAAACAAATTATTTTCCTAGCCATCATGAAAAAAAAAAAAAAAACTTTCTTAGGCATTGTTTATATTATAAGTGATATATATACACTAATTTGAATTTATTAATGGTAATAGTATTTTTAATTAATAAAATTGTAATAAAATACTAAAATATAATTAGTAATTATAGTTTAATTAATGAACTCTAGTCAATAATTATAAAATCAATCTAAATCAAAATATATTCAAATTGAATAAAATACTAAGAAAAATAATATTGAAATACCTATAGACACCGTGAGAAAGCACATTCCTCGAAATTTTTTATATGAATAGCGGCTAGAAAAAATATTTTTATAATATTGGTTAAAAAAGTATTTGTATAATCCAAATTAATTGACAATTCTTATGTATTTCCACGTAACAATACTCCATGAAAAGTACTACTATCATGTTAAAATGTTTTAGTGTTATCGTCAAAAGTCAGAATACCAGGCTTTGAAAAAAATTATTTAGACCTAGTAAACTACATTCGACCCAAAATACTAACCTATACGCATGCAAATCACAAACAAGCCATCACCCGATTCCGTAGATTTAGGTTGGGATTAATTGACTTTTTTTAAACTAACAGGATCGCGTGCAACGCACGTAAACCGATTATATATATATATATTTTATAAAATTAGAGAAAAAATAATATAACTTTCATAAATTATAGTATTTGTATCACAAAAATTTATTTAAGAAAATTAATTTGGATGATACTGTTGTTAGGAGATATTGAGAGTTGAGATTTTGATTTTACAACTTTTGAATGTGTTATGAATTATTGATACTAAATAAAAACAATTGGTAAAGCGTGAAAGCTAAATATAAATGATAATAGTAATTGATATAAATATTATATTCCATCTTAATATTTACGGGAAGACCAGTATCTCCAATAAAGAGGTGAAAATTAAATCAGCACACATTATACCAGTTAATATGTGTATAGGATTTGAAATGAAATTTATATTCATAATAAATTCGGATAGGTTAGTCCAATTATGTCACGTCCTCTATTTTAATTAATGAGATGAAAATAAATGCCAAAAGAAACATAATTCTATTCGAATGAACGTTACAATTAGAAGGTTATACTAAATCCTAATATATTAAAATTGAAGAAAAAAACAAAAAAAAGAAACTAATAAAAGTAGCTTTTCGGACATATTGAAACACTAAAATTGAGACATATGATCATATACATATTAAATATTTTATTGCTTCACTTTGTGTGTTTGAGAGTAATTGTTCTTCTGATCCTTGCTCTTCAGAGATGCTTGTTGGGAACCCCACTCAGTTTGTGAGTTTTGATGATGTTTATCGAAATAACACTTAGAAGTTTTTAGATCTTTTCTAGAGTTAGGTTGCTAGATCAAACTACCATGTATAGCTCAGTTTGATGATCTTAATTAAGCAGATCTTAGTCAATCAGATTATAGGAGTTCAGCACTTGCCTTGAAGAGTTCAACACTCACAGATTGAAGGAAGTTCGCTGAAGACTTCAGTTTGAAGAGGTAGCTTCAACCTGCCTAAATAGGTTGAACGATCTGGCTCCTGCATCTCTTGAAGCTAGCTGGACTACCTCAACGGGAAGAAAGTATAATGTGTCACTGTTCTGACACATCCAACGGCTAGAATTTGATTTCTCGCCTTGCTCTTTAGAGATGCTTGTTGGGAACCCACTCAGTTTGTGAGTTTTGATGATGTTTATCGAAATAACACTTAGAAGTTTTTAGATCTTTTCTAGAGTTAGGTTGCTAGATCAAATTGCCATGTATAGCTCAGTTTGATGATCTTAATTAAGCAGATCTTAGTCAACCAAATTATAGGAGTTCAACACTTGCCTTGAAGAGTTCAACACTCACAGATCGAAGGAAATTCGCTGAAGACTTCAGTTTGAAGAGATAGCTTCAACCTACCTAAATAGGTTGAACGATCTGGCTCCTGTATCTCTTGAAGCGAGCTGGACTACCTTACCAAGAAGAAAGTATAATGTGTCAGAGTATTGTTCTGACACATCCAACAACTAGAATTTGATTTCTCGCCTATAAATACTGCTTCCCTCGACCATAATTCTTACGGAAAATTTAGTATTCAAAGCCAAACCTCTACCGAATTCTCAAGCATTCCAAGCCTTCAACTCAACGCTCGAAATCAAGATAATTTCCCAAGTGTTGAGTGCTTAGTGAGAGTTCTATATTCTGGTTTCAAATTACTTGAGTGTTTACTGCTACTCAAGTGATTGTTAGAGAGTTTATACTGTTTCGTTGATTCACCCTTTGTTTAGATACTCTTGCTTGTAATTTCCTTATTCAAAGTTAGGATAGACTTTGAATTAGGAGAGCTAGCAGTTTCTGTTTGTAGTATATTTGTAAGTAAGTTTGTAAGGGTCACGGCCCATAACTTGTGCTTGATCTTCGTCGAGAAACTGACGAATGGTTAAGGCTGGTTCTCACCAGTATAAAGAAGAGAAAGGAAATCCAAGGTTAAGGGATTTCAGATCGCAAGATCTGACATGGACGTAGGAGGGTTATCTTCAACCATGATAAACTCTCGTGTCTCGATCTCTCTATCTCCTAAACTCTCCTTACCTCTTACTTATTACAAACTGCTAAACTAACAAGCACCGCACAAAAGAATTTTCTAAAGAGTTTTCCAACACTAGCCACCAACTTTCGCACTCTATTTTAGTTTAACTAACTCAGTAGTTCACTGTTTTAGTTGGATAAACTGAACTCTCACTCTGATCAAACTCTCTGACTCAGTTCGCCTTAGTCAGTTAGCACATGTCAGTTTGCATAAATTGAAAATTGTTAGAAATTAGTGTATTCCCCCCTCCCCCCCCCCCCCCGTACACCAATGAACTCTTTCTGGGACCAACAAGTGGTATCAAAGCGGTGGTTCTTTTGACCATCGCCTCTACATACTAAAAGTCTTTCCAGTTTTTAAAGCTTTTGGTCAATTAGGACTAGATCCAAGATTTTTTATTTATTTATTGAATTGTCATCATAGAAGCATCTCTATTTCGTGCATGCAAGGATTTCTCTATCCAGGGGTATGAAGACTGGAGCTTTCGGATCAAGATGTGCCTTCAAGCGCATCATTACCAAATGTGGGACGTCATCCAGAATGGACCACCCGTCATCTATGAATCTATCACATTAGTTGGCGGTGAGACCCTCAGGGATGTTACTACTCAGCAGAAGGTCAAAGATCGTCAATCCTACACTACTGAGGACAGGAAGATTGTTGGCCTAGATCACTATGCCAAAGGCATCATCTCTAGTACTGTGAAGGGAATCTATCTCGCCAAGATCAGGAAACTGGATACCGCCAAAGAAATGTGGGATACCCTCAAAATTCTAAGTCAAGGGTCAGAGGAGATGCTCGAGAACAAACTCTCCATTGCATGCAACAAGTTCGATGAATTTAAAATGCAACCTAGAGAGTCAATCGAGAAGATGAAGAACCGATTCATCGAGATCACGCTGGAGATAGCCGTAATTAAAGCTAACAAACATACACAGCGTGAACTGAACGAGAAGGTGATGCTCCACCCTAGCTGAACTGACTTCAATGTTCTGACAACAGATAACCTCTTTGATCTTCTCATTGGGAATGAATACGAAATGTTTCGCCTTCATGAATCTAATCAACCACCCACCAGCTCAAACAAGCATGTAGCTGAGAAGAAGGAGATTGAAGCAACTTTCACAGTTGAGGCTGCAGTTAATTCACAAAATGTCAAGTTAGATCAACTCACAGGGATGGAAAAGTTGATCCAAGACTTTGCATTACTTGCTCAACGGAATGAGAAAATGGAAGCTAGAATGAATAAATTCAAGAAGTTCTATAAGGACTCCAAGAGAAGCTACAACAATCAAGTTTACACTCGAACTGACCAGAAAAGACAAGGTAACCCTAGTCCTTCAAAATTCAATTACTCTCACACTCCAACTGGAGGCTGTTTTCAGTATGGTGAACCAGGTCACTAAAAGACAGATTGTCCAGACCTAACTCAAGAAGAACGAGACGTTCTATGAGCCAAATGAGACCGCAAACTGAAAAAGAGAAAGGATGCCTTGATCGCCGAGAACGCATCCAAGAAAAAGCATACCTTATCTGACACTTCATCGGAAGAAGGCTTCATCGCTGATGTCAACGCTGATGATGAAGTGGTCATAGTGGAAGAAGCCTACCTTGCTGACGAGGTAAATAAGAATGATGATGATGAAGAATGCTATGCTGGCCTCGAAGACAAGATCGAGGAAACTAAGGTAGATTCTAAACTCCCACTCTCAATTATTTCTGACAATGAAAATGCAGGTGAAAATCCACTCGAGATGGTGTCTAGGAATTCAACCAGCAGCTAGATGACTACAAAGAGCTTTCAGCCATGTTCAAAGAACTAGTCATCATCAGAAAAGGATTGGAGGAAGAAGTTGAGAAATACTAGCTAGCACTGAACGAACAGTTTGTTTCCTATGATGCTGATAAAGAAAAAAATATCAAGAACCTAAGCATGCAGCTTGAACAAGCTACCTTGAGAGAAAATCACATCAAGGAAATGCTAATTGAAAAGGATGGAGAAATTAATTATCTATCTGAAAAGTTGACGGATCTTCAACAAAAGATTGATCGTATGAACAAGGGAAAAGACAAGCTGGATGAGATTCAATCAGTTCAAAGAAACCATACCATCAAAACGGGATTAGGGTTTACTGGTCAAAGTAAAGACCAGAGTCAATCTATTAATGGCAAAATTCAGTTTGTAAGCTCAAAAGGCAAGCAGACTGCTAAGCCAACACAGCAGACTCTACCAGATAAAAGAGTCGAACTGAAGAACCCACATCGCCAACCTCAAGCCATACTGATCAAAGATCATAAACCCTCAACGTCAAAAAATTACCTCAAGCGACTAGTTCAAAAGAAGATAGATCGACCCACACCATCCAAATGTCAATCTATGATGAAACCTATAGCTCAAATTGCTCCCAAACAGAAGAAGAAACAAACTGTCTACCCCAGGCAGAATCATCATGAGTAATGGCCTAAACGTTAAGATTATAGCTATTATGAGCAACGGAGTCCAGAGTCACATCATCCACAACAACAGTTCTACCCATCAGATCGCTACTCCAATCACTACCAGCTTGGATATCAAACTGGGTACCCAGACCAATGGTGCCAGTACGGGTATTATGAGCAACCCTTCTACTCAGTCTATCATTAATCTGCTCATCAGCCCTACCATCAATCTGGATACTGTGAGGACAACTTCTACTATGAGCCTCAGTATCAGTTCGCACCTCAATCACATAAGAAGAGGTCGAAGAAGAAGAAGAAGAAGAAGAAGAAGGCTCCCAGGGCTACCAACACACCACAATCTGCTAACAAAGCACCCCAGTTCAAGTGGGTTGCTAAATCTGTTTAATTGCAAGTTGGGAAGCATGAAAGGATGAGTTAAGCTGTCGGTGGACCAGTCTGGATCATCAATAGTGGAGCACATGACAGGATACAAGCACTTGCTGTCAGATCTGATCGAATGTGATAGACCCGAAGTCACCTTTAGAGGAAACGACAAAGGGAAGACTAGAGGCTACGGTAAAGTTTATGTTGGTAAAACAACAATTAATGACGTCACGTTTGTAGAAGGTTTAAATCATAGTCTCTTCTCTGTTAGCCAACTGTGCTCGAGTGGTAAACGAGTTGAATTTACCTCTAACAAATGTTTGGTGAGAAACAAAGAAGGAGAATAAATTCTTCTTACAAGAGTTTGCAGGACAATCTCTATATAGTCCAGTGGACTAAAGAACAGGAAACCTGCCTCGTCACCAAGTCTTCCAACGAGATGAGCTGGCTATGGCATAAAAGACTGAGCCATCTGAACTTCAAATCAATCACCAAACTGGCTCGGAACAGACTGGCACTAGGGATACCAGATCAAGTTTTCCACAGAGATCATCATGTGTGCGAAGCCTGCTACGCTAGAAAGCAAACAAGGGCATCCTTTCCATCTGTAGCAGCTCAAGCAACATCTCGGATACTTGAACTTCTCCACCTGGATACATTTGGACCGATTACTCCCTTAAGTATAAACAATAGAAAATATAACCTAGTAGTTGTAGATGATTATTCTAGATTCACATGGGTTATTTTTATGTACAAAAAGAAGGAGACATTGGAGAAGATGTCTGCCCTAATCACCAGATTGTGCAATGAGAAGAACTCGACTATCTTAATCGTTCAATCTGATCGAGGAACTGAGTTCATCAATCAGATGGTAGAATCATTCTGCACAGAGAAAGAGATTCATCATCAAACTTCAGCTGCAAGAACATATCAACAGAATGGTATTGTAGAATGTCATAACAGATCGCTCAAGGAAGCAGCTCGTATAATGCTAAACGAGACCAAACTTCCCAAAAAATTTTGGGCAGAGGCAGTCAACATAGCCTACTACACCCAGAATAGATCGGGTATCACAGTCCAACACGGGAAGACTCCATACGAGTTGTGGAGAAACAAATTGCCTAAGCTTAAATACTTTAAATCTTTTGGCTGTTTGTGTTACATCCATAACAATGGGAATTCACAATTAAAAACTTTTGATAGCAAAGCTGATCCTGGAGTATTTGTATGATATTCTGAGATTAGCAATGCATTTAGAGTTTTTAATAAGGTCACCATGACATTGGAAGTAACACCTTATGTTGTGTTTGACGAATCTATCTGTGTGTACAGGGAAATTCCATCATCTATCAAAGCAGATCTGTCCACAGATCAGATCAGCTCACAAGATCAAGTTCTTGAAGAAATCTTGAGCTTAGGACCATCAGATCAAGAAGAAAAAGAAGAACCAGTTCAAGTTGATCCTAACCTGGTCTCACAGCAAGGGGAAACAGAAACACCTACTCATCCCTGCAAATTGCCTGTTGAACAAAGTCAACCTGTATCTCCCAGTCCAGATCAACATATCACTGTGGAGTGTGGACCAATTAGCTGATCAACTTGAGCAGCTCAATCCCTTCATTCCTCAACCTCTACCAGAGTTTGACGATCACGTTTATGAGCCCGAACCAGAATTATATGAAGAAGAGATCACTCGTCGTCGCAGATGGGTTGATGCTCATCCTAAGGTGCTCATTGTTGGGAACCTAAGCATGGGTGTGAGGACAAGAAGACAGATCTGTGAAAGTTGTCTTCTAAGCTGCTATTTCTCTTACCAAGAACCCAGTAGCATCGATGAAGCTCTCGCAGATCCAGATTGGACAACTGCCATGCAAAAAGAGCTCAATGAATTTAAAAGAAATAAGGTGTGGTCACTTGTAGATCGTCCTCACCATCAAGGTGTTATTGGAGTGAAATGGATCTTCAAGAACTAGAGAGATGAAACTGGAAAAGTAGTTTGCAACAAAGCCAGATTGGTTGCGAAAGGCTTCTGTCAGCAAGAAGGGATAGATAATGAAGAAACCTTTGCGCCAGTTGCTAGGTTGGAAGCCATAAGATTGTTCCTAGCCTATGCAGCTCATTATATATTTACAGTTTATCAGATGGATGTCAAGAGTACGTTCCGTAACGGTAGACTGAAGGAAAAAGTCTACGTGGAACAACCCCCAGGTTTTGAAGAAGAAGACCAATCCAAAGTTTACAGATTGCACAAGGCAGTGTATGGACTTAAGCAAGCTCCCCGAGCTTGGTATGAAACTTTGGCAAAGTTTTTACTAGAATCTGGATTCAAACGTGGAAGAGTCGACAAAATGCTTTCCACTTTTAAGTGGAAGGACCATATCATTTTAGTAAAAATTTATGTTGATGATATAATATTTGGATCGAAATCTAAGTTTTATGTGATAGGTTTGGACAACTCATGCAAGACGAGTACAAGATGTCTATGATGGGTGAGATAAACTTCTTTCTAGGGTTACAAGTTAAGCTGTCCAAAGAAGGAATTTATATCTGCCAAACAAAATATGCACACAAACTGACAGACAAGTTTGGAGTTAAGAATTGCAAGCCAGTTCGAGTTCCAATGCTTGCAAACGGAAAGATTGATCCAGATAATGAAGGGAAACCAACCAGCATAACTTAGTACAAAAGAATAATTGGTTCCCTACTTTATCTTACTACTAGTTGACCTGATATCTCTTTTGTAGTTGGAGTGTGCGCCCGATTTCAAGCTACCCCAAGGAATCTCACCTGAAAGCTGCCAAAAACATTCTCCGTCATGTGAAAGGAATTGCCAACTACGGTCAGTGGTATCCTTGTGACGACAATCTAGAACTTACAGGTTACTCAAATTCAGATTATGGAGGTTGCAAACTGGATCAAAAGTCTACATCAGGAATGTGCCAATTTCTTGGTAGCAAATTGATATCCTGGTTTTCAAAGAAGCAGACCTCTGTGGCCACCTTAACAACAGAAGTTGAATACATGGCAGTTGGGAGCTGTTGTGCATAGATCTTCTGGTTAAAAACAGCTGGGTTATCCGAACTTCAGATTCCGATATAGTTAGTGATGTTATTCATTTACTATTTCTTGGTTATGTTGATAGGTCCCACTATTAGTTTTTGGAGATGGTCACTTTTGGGCTAGTCTCTTTGTATTGTTCTTTTTGTTTCTATTTTTTATTTTCGTAGAGAGTTGGATCCCCTGTTGATCCTTCTAAAGCATGTATTTCGGTTTATGTTGGAGGTAGCACTTATTTTTAGTGGTATCTCCTCCAGACGCTGTATATTTGTTCTTTGAGTTATATACAGGTTGGGGGTCTGCCTAACCCCTCAGCCTCTCGGGTGTTTTGATAAAAAAAAAAGAGCAACAACTCAAGGACTATGAGATCTTAATCAGTGAAGTACCGACCTTCTGTAACAGTACGAATGCAATCGCAATCACCATGAATCAATTCACTACACGAGATGCAAACACATTGATGTGAGGCATCACTTCATTCGTGACCATGTGGAAAAGAAGGACGTGGTGGTAGAGAAGATCCACACTGCATTCAGAATGTGTGATAGAGAAGATCCACATTGCAAGAGGAAAGATTCAAAATGATGTGTGGCAAACTAGGGTTACTCAGTGTGACCTGACAGTTTGCGCACCAGTTTCGCTTCCCTCCACAGCCCAAGGAAGCTAGGTCAGTTTGGCATCTGGACATCAAACTACAAACATCAAACTGATTTCTCAACGTCAGTTTGACCTACACAGATTAATGGGGAACTGGAGATACAGTATCCATTTCCATTACTTTAACTTGCTTCATAAGTTTTATGCTCCCAATCATTCATATTAATTGATGTGTGTTTATTGCAATTTATTGAAATATTTACTGACACAAACTCATGACATTCTTCTACCTTTGCCAAGAATGTCAAAGGGTTTTCACGAGATTTAAGGGTGCATTTATTTCGGAAGAGACGGTTGCATGGAAAGGCAAACTGCGTGCAGCCCACTCGCAGCTCACTCGCCCACTAACTCACCCATGATCTCACGTCACACACACGCGCACAGATCTTAGCCGTCAAAATTGCGAAATTCAATCATGGCCGTAAATTAAAATTTCTTATATATTTAAATTTCTTATATATATATATACACTTACTCTGTAGAGGACTTCATCTTCCTCACTTATCAATTTCGAATTTATGCAATTTTCACTCACATAATCCCTTATTCAAATTCCCTAATCTCTAAACCTTCAAATATGTCACAGAAAAAGGGTATGACTCACCAGACCTGGATGATTCCCAAAGCAAAGGAAGCTATTGACCGACCTGCCAGTTAAGAAGCTGAAGCCCAACCTGTAGGTCAACAGGTTAGTGATGAGAAGAAGAGAAAAGCAGGAGGAGGTAGAAGGCAGACCAAGCGAACCCGGACTGCCACAACTTCATCTCCCCTTCGACTGCACAAAAACTTGGAGCCCGAACTGGAGTCGGTGTCCGCTGAACCCTCCTCAGTTCGTGAGGAATCAGCTCTGTCCCCACCTACCTCCCCTCAGATCGTGCTCTCTATTGATCTGGTTGGTGGACCCACACAGATCCCTCAAGCTCAGTTTGAGCCAATGACCATCAACTCCCCATCTCCACTTTATTTTTTGGATAATTGGAGATGCCTAACCTGGAACTGGATGATCAACCTGAGGCAGTTCTAGTCCGTCATCAAGCTCGATAACCTACAACTGAGAATGTCATCGATGTAGTCGAACAAGATCTCAATCCTTCCCGTGAGGACGCTCTTGTCGATCTCTAGGTAATCCGAAACAAATCCTCTTCTCGTATTCATTCGCTTTTTCCCGGGATTCAGTTCACCCCGGAGATAGAAGAGTTGGCCATCCAGCTGCAATCCTACATGTCCGTGAAGGAAGGTTCCTTCAAAGACTTGGCTTCAATTTTCCACATCCGTTCCCTCGAGGAACTCATCATTGAAGAAACCAAGCTGGAGGAGGAATTCCACTTTATGGATTTGCCAACCGGCCGTGAATTCTTCATGACCTTGGTTCTCTCAAGGATGAAGAAGGAGGCCAAGGAATCAAGCATTGATATCGGCCAATTTGTACAACGAGGCTTGCTTCGAAGGGTAATAATTCTCGCCAATCAGTTCGTCCCCTCGATCTCCTTAGCAAGCACTCACAGATCAACCTCACTAGGCCAGTGAGGATCTGCCCATCATCCAAATCCCTCAAGATCCTACTGCCAATCTGCCCATCGCTCAGCCAGGTCCATCCATCTCAGATGTCATAGATCTTTCTACCCTGGTGTTCAAAATTTTGGTGCAAGTGGAGAGCAAGCTCACTGCTCTGCTCTCAAAGAGCAGATTGACAAGGAAGAGGTTGATGCTGCAGAGAAGGTGGTGAAGAGAATGAATGAAATCAGTGCCTCTGTCACCAACTCGCTCATCACTTTGCAACCAGACAACAACACCTAGTTCCAATCTCTTGAGTCGACCATGAAATCCGCAGTGAAGAAGGCTGTTGTTGAATACACCTCTCAAAAACTGCGTGCCCAGATCAAAGATGTAGTGAAGAGTGAATTGGCAATCTTCACTGTGGAGAAACTGAAGTTCCACATGAGAACTCACCTTGATGATCTGCTGGCCGACAGAGATGTAGCCAAGGCGTCTGAACTTGCCTCCTTGGAGGTTAGCAAGGAAGAGATTGACAATAATTATGTTGAGCTGAGCAATTCCATCTTTCTCTCCACTGTCGCTGCCTCCAGGAAGAAGCAAGCCATACATGCTGACCTCACCTCGATCTTCAACTTCCACGAAGCCATGGAAGCTGACATGGCCGTGATGTGTGAAGAAAATACCAACCTCTAGGAAGTCATCCGAACTAATCTAGGTGATGATGTCGAAAAGGGGAAAGATAAGGTGATAAAGAAGCCAGTTCCACCCAGCAAGGTTGCAAAGTATAAGGCACTCCGATCTTCCATGTCTCAATTTTCCCAAGCTGCAACTGCGATCCCTCTCCCAACTGCAGTTCCATCTCTCTCCAGATCATCTCAGCTTATTGAGAAATAGAAGATTACTGTTGAGGCCCAGATCATGATGGATATGGTGCTATAGGGACATAGAGTGGATGTGGTAACCAATCCACTGGCATAGAAGCAGTTTGTGGAGGACAATGCTGCCACTGAGAGGAAAAAGAAAATCATAGAGCTCAACAGATAGCTCATTGCTGGAAGCAAATTCAAGACCCTGAGTAATGCGGTCGAGGAGGAGGTCATCTTTTCTCATACTGACCAGGAGAAGTGGAATGAGATTCAATATCAGTTCATCTTGCTCCGCCACTTTGTCCACTATCCTCATATCATGGGACCCGTTGAACAGGTCTATGCGCAGTTCTTGGATGAGATCTCTGAGGTTGAGCCAGATTTCATTCAACGGGTCAAAGCTGAATTGGAAAAAAGGAAGATCCCTCTCACTCCACCACCGCGCCGCACCTTCCTTCCATTCATCTCAATGATGGAAAGACGATCGACCATCCGGACATAAAAACTTTCATTCGGGCCACGGCCAGATTCTTGAATGTGCATGTGGATGACAATAAAGTGGAATACAAGAGAATCCAAGACAGAGTCTATGCCAGCATGGGACTCATCTGTCCAGACAAACTGAAGGAAGATGCTGCTGCAAGAAGGCAAAAGAAGTAACTGGAGAATAGATCTGCATTCATTTTTTTATGTATCAAGCTTTATTGTAAACTGCTTGTATCTATCAGCTCTAATACGTTAATGAAAGAAGATCTCTTTGGCACTGACGACAATATCTCTTTGTCCAGTTTGCTTCTTTACTGTTTTCTCTTATTCTGGCCAACTTTTTAATTTCTAATGACTGAACTATCTATTTTTTACTTAGGAATTATTTTGTAACGGTGTTGGTTTCTACATCATCAAAAAGGGGAAAATTGTTGGCAACCCCACTCAGTTTGTGAGTTTTGATGATGTTTATCGAAACAACACTTAGAAGTTTTTAGATCTTTTTTGGAGTTAGGTTGCTAGATCAAACTGCCATGTATAGCTCAGTTTGATAATCTTAATTAGGCAGATCTTAGTCAACCAGATTATAGGAGTTCAACACTTACCTTGAAGAGTTCAACACTCACAGATTGAAGGAAGTTCGTTGATGACTCCAGTTGAAGAGGTAGCCTCAACCTACCTATATAGGTTGAACGATCTGGCTCCTGCATCTCTTGAAGCGAGCTGGACTACCTCAACGGGAAGAAAGTACAATGTGTCAGAGTACTATTCTGACACATCCAACGGCTAAAATTTAATTTCTCGACTATAAATACTGCTTCCCTCGACCAGAATGCTTACGGGAAATTTAGTATTCAAAGCCAAACCTCTGCCGAATTCTCAAGCATTCCAAGCCTTCAACTTAACGCCCGAAATCAAGATAATTTCCCAAGTGTTGAGTGCTTAGTGAGAGTTCTATATTCTGGTTTCAAATTACTTGAGTGTTTACTGCTGCTCAAGTGATTGTTAGAGAGTTTCTACTATTTCGTTGATTCACTCTTTGCTTAGATACTCTCGCTTGTAATTTTCTTATTCAAAGTTAGGATAGACTTTGAATTAGGAGAGCTAGCAGTTTCTGTTTGTAATATATTTGTAAGCAAGTTTGTAAAGGTTACGACCCATAATTCATGCTTGATCTTCGTCGAGGAACTGACGAAAGGTTAAGGCTGGTTCTCGACCAGTATAAAGAAGAGAGAAGAAAATCCAAGGTTAAGGGATTTCAGATCGTAAGATCTAACGTGACATAGGAGGGTTATCTCCGAACCTCGATAAACTATCGTGTCTCGATCTCTCTTTCTCTTAAACTCTCCTTACTGCTTACTTATTACAAACTGCTGAACTAACAAGCACCGCATATTGCATTCATTATTCGAACTGTTAGTTTAAAAGATAAAATAATTTTCTAAAGAGTTTTCCAACACTAGCCACTAACTTCCACACTCCAGTTCAGTTTAACAAACTCAGCAGTTCACTGTCTGAGTTGGATAAACTGAACTCTCACTCTGATCAAACTCTCTGACTCAGTTCGCCTTAGTCAGTTCGCACCTGTCAGTTCGCATAAATCGAAAATTGTTGGAAATTGGTGTATTCCCCCCCATACACCAATGAACTCTTTCTGGGACCAACAATGCTTGATATGGATGAAATGAGAGTTAGAATAATGGTCATTCTTACCTCCATTTTGTTTATTTGTTTAGTAGTAGTACTTTTGATGAGGAATTATCATTTCAAATAGAATATTCATTCATTTCTCACTGTTAATAGTTATTTCTTCCATACCTCATGGTATTATTAATTTCTTCTATCTATATTTTTATTGTTTTATTATTCATCCAATTTATTTATTTGTACACATTTAATTCTCTCTATTTTTTTTTTTCTCTAATGGCTTTCTCTATTTAAAACATTTCTCTTTCGTAATTTCATCACCTTGTTGAAATCAAATGGGATCCTCTGTCTCAATTCTGTGTACCAATTGTGTCCCCAATCTTACAGTTTATTAGTTTTATATTATATTTTATGAAAGTAAAAATTATTGTAATATAATAGTAAATCATAATAAACATTTATAAATAAAATATATTTTTTAATAATAATATATTCTAGTTTTGAATTTATTAACCCTAATATAACTATTGAAATAGAACAACCCAATATAGTATACATGACCAATGAAGTGAGACAGATGGAGTATATCAGAAAATTACTTCTATTAAAATGAGTACAAGTGGTAAAAAAAAAATTCGCAAAAAAAAGTATATTTGTACCCTTTAATGGTAGTTTTCTATTTTTTAAAAGAAAAGGTCCTATTAACTTTTCGCAATTTATCGTTTGAATATATAATAATTTAAAATTATGTGCCATTCATTTAAATCTTTCAAGTCGGATCCCAAATTTTGAGTACCATATTGCATATTATTGCCCAACTTGAATTATAAAAAAAACTAGTAACAAATATCATGTGGTGTGTACCTGAATGTATTGTCTGTTTCTTTGGGATGAAACATGTAACCATTACTCTCTACCCTAAAAAATGTAGTTTTATTTTCTAAATTGAGACATCTATTGAATATAGTCTCATACTTAAGAATGAAATTAACGAACTACATTAACTAAAATAAACATACCTCTTTTTTTTTTTTTTTTTTTTGAAAACTAAAATAAACATACCTAAAATTCTATTAAATTAAACTCATCGTGATTCACATATACTAATTTTATTTATTTGTAAATTTTATTTTCTACTAGTATTTATTAGGTTCTAGTCAAAATACAATTTTTTTTCCAAGGAACCAAATACAGACTGTAGCAATTCATTTTGACTCAATATACAAAAACCGATTACTACCGATTTCTTTCTCTTTTTAAGAGGACAAAGCTATTAATTTTTTTACAAAGCCGAAGATAAATTTTATGATTTATGACTTAAGGTAGGATTAAAAAAAATAGATTTTTTTTACACGAGTATGATATGAACATGCCGATTTAGAAAAAAAAAATATTAGCAAAATCAGTATATGGTGGGTTACGTTCTAGTATTTAATATTTATAACTAAATATAATCCGATCATTAAAATCTCGAATATTATAAGGAAATAATGAAGCATTTCTTTCGCAATAGTCGGACGAGGTCATGTTATGAGCTATGAATAATGGAATTAATCAATACGCTTGAATTAAGACTCTGCAATCTACTACTTACGGAGTATAACACAAAATTAAATAGAATTAGTTGTAACTCCATTAAGTGATAATTAACAATTATATTATAATAACAATAACAACAGAAAGAAAAAATGAAATCCAAAGCAATTAGTATATGAAACATAAATCCAAGAATTAAATAGACGTATCTTTCAGTGGAGAAAAGCTATACAGAGATATGCCATAAATGAGAAATGAGAAATCTCTCTCTTTTCTGTTTGAGCATTCATCATTCTCTCTCATCTCTCTCTCTCTCTCTCTCTCTAAGCACACGCATTCGAGCACCTGCTTTACCAGTGGTGACCGAAATTCTGGTTTCAAAGTTGATACATAAACGTAGCTTCATTACATCACTTCGGTTTCGCTTTTTACAGAAAAGTTGATTCCCTTTTTTCACAATAAGAAAAACGAAACAAAAACCCGTTCATTTCTGTTGATTTTTGGTATATAAACAGAAAAAAGATCCGATTTTTCATATTTATTGGCTCAAAAAACGCCTGCCCTTTTGGTTCTTGGCGTGAATCAAACGTTTTTCACCCAGTTCTTAATCACAACTTCTTCTCTTCCAAGTTTCTCCCCTTCGCTTTCATCACACACACCACACACACACACACACACAAAAGCGTGAATTGCGGGTGTTATCTTGGAATTTCGGAAATATGGTGCATGTCGTTTTCCGAGGGAAATTAAAAATAAAATGTTAGTAATGGGAGGTGTTTTTCTTCTTTGAATAGAATTTTGGGTTTGGCTCTTTTAATTTGTGTCCATTAATTTGATGGGCGAGATTTTTCTTCGAGAAAAAAATCCGGGCTTTGGTGAGAGGAATATTTGGTTTAGCCGAAATTTAATCAGGGTCCGGTTTTTCCGGTGATCGGAAATCTTGTTGCAAGAGCAAAGATTGAATTTTGAGGGGAAAAAAAGAAAAAGAAAAACAAAAGCGGAATTGATTAAGACTTGCGGTTTTTGCTAATGGTTTGTCCAAACGTCGAAGGGTAGTAATCTTTGTTTTGTTTCTTAAGACCAAAATTTCCATCTCTCTCTCTCTCTCTCTCTCATATAGAAAGAGAGAAGAAAATCCCGTCAATTCCTCTCTTCCTCTCCTTGTAAAATTCTTTTGTTTTTCCCTTCCTCTGTTTTTCTCCCTCTCTTCTTCTGTGCTAACTTTCAAAAAGAGTTAGGAGAGAGAATCAGAGCAAGTTCTCTCTCTCTCTCTCTCTCTATCTCGCCGCGTTGAAGGAAATCATGTTGATCTTTGACAAGGTTCCAATGCAGACAACAAACCTTGAAAGCTTCTTGGATTGCACAACCCCCGTGGTCCCATCTCAGTTCTTGTCCAAGGTTTGGTTTTTTTTTTTTTTTTCCCCTTCCCAAATTTCTAATTCTTCTTTTCTTTCTTTTCTGGCATGCTGCATAATTCTTTGAAGCTTTCAACATTTTCCTATGATGCTCCTTAATCATTACTATATGTTTCAATTTATTTAGTTCTAATTAATTCTCCCTTTTCTATTGATTGATTGTTTCTTTTTTAATTAATGGGATGATAGAGTGAAACAAGGAAGCTTAATAGGCTATGGCATCCATGGGAGAGGGAAAAAGTTGACTATTTTGTTCTTGCTGATCTTTGGAAGAGTTTTGATGAATGGAGTGCGTATGGTGCCGGAGTTCCAATCTTTTCCGACGACGGCCAAAATCTTGTTCAATATTTCGTCCCTTATCTCTCTGCAATTCAGATTTTCACCAGCACTTCTTCAGCAAACTGCTTGAGGTAAATTGCATTTGCAGAGTTGATTGCCACTTCTTCGTCTTGTTCGAATTCGATTTGATGATGTGATGAGTTGATTTCGAGTTTTCGAGAAAAAGAATGTGCATTTGATTTGAACAGACTAGTTTCATCTAGTTCTTGTCAGTTTTGTCTCGTTTGATGGAATGGTGATGCAATGATCTCATTTGAAAATTCTGTCGATTTAGTGTTTATTTGATCCTTCGCACGAATTGGATGTGATTTCGATCTTGATTAGTGGCATTGCTTGTGAACTTGTGATGTTTGAAGGTGGATGCTTGTTTGATTTAATTAGACTAATTTGATGTAGGGAAGAGACCGACTCCGTGAGCGAGACTCGGGACTCGTTTAGTGATTCGTTTAGTGATGAGAGCGAGAGTGAAAAGTTGTCGAGATGGGATGGGTGTTCTTCAGAGGAAGGGATATGCGAGCACGATAGCTTATGGCATCACAATGAAAGATTGGGTAATCTCTACCTTCAATACTTTGAGAGATCATCCCCCTACGGAAGGGTCCCTCTCACGGATAAGGTAACTCTTAATTCGTACTATTTGATATCAAAACTGAAGTCGGTCATTCAGTTACTTGTAAGCACCGTAACTAATAATGATGAGGAATCAATAAAATGAGAAGTGGAATATTTGGCTGTGATAGGGAAGAATCAAATGATAGGGCATATTGTAAAAAGTTTCATACTCTTTTGAAACGTACCAACGAAGTTGGTCCGTTTTACTTTTGAATTCGTATCTTGTCTTGTTATATTCTACTTTTGTATGCTCATCATTAGTGGTTATTTTGTGGTAAATGGCTTGCTTTGTAAAATATATTCTTGATTTTACATATTGTACCATACTGAAGTTGGATGTTCTTTGTTCTCATTTTGATTGTTTGCTTCTCAGATTAGTAGCTTAGCTCAAAGACACCCGGGATTAATGTCGTTAAGAAGTGTAGATCTTTCACCAGCTAGTTGGATGGCTGTCGCTTGGTTAGTATCTAAACGTAATACAATCATATCCGTAATGCGGAATCAAGAAAATTATAGAATATGCGACTAAATCCTTACGAAATATATCTAGGTACCCTATCTATCACATTCCCACGGGTAGAACCATTAGAGACTTGCAAACGTGCTTCCTCACGTATCACACCCTTTCTTCCTCGTTTCAAGGTATGTACTCTTATTACATCCCCTCTTTCGAATTCCATCCCGTTTCTTGAAAATTTTGCTGAAATTTTGAGGACTATGATAGATATGGACTTAGAAGACGATGTCGAGAGTTTGAAGAGGAAAAGGAAGGAAGGGGAAAGCATCTCTCTCCCACCTTTTGGTTTGGCCACTTACAAAATGCAAGGAGACGTGTGGCTCTCGGACACGAACGGTCGAGATCTTGAGAGGATGGCCTCGCTCTTGAGCGTGGCCGATTCTTGGCTAAAGCAACTTCGGGTCCAACATCACGACTTCAACTACTTCATGGGAATGAGGCATGGCTAACTTACACACCCACTAATCACACGCCTTACACCTCGTCTGTGGAGCCCCACGAGATATGGCCGTTGTGCATCCATGCATCCGCAGCCGCTTCTATAGTCGCGTCGAGTTGTAGTTATGAGGATGGTTTTCTGATATATTTTAGGACAAGTGAGACTAACGTTAGTGGCTTTGGTAGTTTAATGAAGCAAATGCAGAGGAGAGAATAGGCCTTTTGGAGGTGTTAGACTCTGAACTGTAGTTTGTAACTTTGAGTGTTTTTTTTCTTCTTTTCTTACTCAGATCATCCATCGATCGTATGTATTGTAGAAGTGGTTGTGACTTGTGATGATGAACGATTTTCTCTTCTTTTTTTTTTTCTTTTTTTTTTTTCTTGTTAGTGAAGTTATAGAAACTTTTGTGTACATGAAAAATGAATAGATCTTCTGTTCTGTTTTTGGGGAAATCTGCAGTTTGTCTTGTGTTTGGCTTACTTTTAATTTTTGCTAAAAATTTTTTAGAAAGAAGAAGAAAACGAGAGATGCAAAATCTCAAGAAAATTCTACTAATAAATAAAGATTTAATAGAGCATCTCAACTTTTTTGAAGTGATAATCATTAATTAAGCATAATAGTGCTGACTCATAGCACTTATCCAATTAATTAATTCGTTAAGTTAAATGGCAATTACCATTTACCCCCAAAGAGGAAAAAAATAAAAAAGAAAAAAAAAAAAAAAAAAAAAATCAAGCTATGAAAGGGAAATTAAGAAACATAAATCAGAAAAAGAGAATTATTGTGGATAAGTTTGTGACACAGTAGGAAAGGTGGGCCCATGGGGGTGGACAGATTGCCACATTTTTCTAACGTAGTTGCTTTCGTGTTCACACTTCAAATTTCTTGGACATATTTTGTCAAAATCTTGCTGTATTTAATTTTGAGTATTCCATTAACTTATCTATCATCCAATATATTAATGAGTTTACATGACCACATATTGCCATTTTATCATTATACTTCAATTTTGGATACTGTCGTATTAAAAACTACATCAAATTAATGGGAGAACTAAAAACAATTATTGGGGCTATTTTTTTATTTTTTTAAAAAAATTTCTTTTTTGAATTTTTGGGTAACAATTCCGATCACATGGGATGAGATCATCCGTTACATATTTAGTATAGCAACCGTGTTTCAAATTTAAAATTTATTACTTTTTCTATCTCATAAATAGGGATGGTTGTGGATCCTGGACCCGGTCCAGATTTGAGAGTCTAGATTCATTTTTTGGGATTTGGAGTATTGAAATTTTGGACCCGATGGATCTGGGCCGGATTCAGACTTCACTCTTAATTTCTGGATCTGGATCTGAAATTTTATTTTTTAGATTCAGATCCGGTCCAGATCCAGCCTAAGGACCCGGATAATTTATTATATATATTATTTTATAATATTCTACTAATAAATATCTATATCTATTTAGTTATTCTAATTAAATCTCAAACCCTAATAAATCTATTTTTAATTTGAAAGTTCGATGCCTAAAATATGGATACACGTTTCATGTTTTTTTCAATATGTTTAAGTGAATGACACTTTTTATTGGCAAGTGAATTATTAGTGTGGAAAATTCTTGACAGGTAGTGCGTGAAAAATTATTTATTTTGGTGCAAATCAATTCATTTATGGTTGAATATTTTATTTTTATTTTTTTCGTTCTTTTTCTAAGATATTTTTTAGATAATAACTACGAATCTGGGCTAGACCCGAGATCCGCCAGATCCAATGGATCTGGATTTGGATTCGATTTTTTTAGACCCAATGGATCTGGGCTGGATTTGGACATCAGGTTAAAATTCCGGATCTGGATCTGAACCAAACAAGATCCGGCCCAAATCCGACCCATTGCCATCCCTACTCATAAATATATGAGAAAATTTTCAAATTACATAAGTATTAAGAAAAACTGGTAAAATAAATTGATAAAATTGTTGCTAGTTTGTTTAACGGTAGTAAAATTATTGAGATCAAGTTGTAGAAGAATATAAAGTGATGATGTTGGTTTTTATTTTTATATATATATATAGGGAGTGGATCAAATAGAAACCAACCCCTAGGTGTTAACTAGGAACCATTCTATACCCTCCCTCTTATGTAATCGGACGATCCAAATTTAATGAGTAATCAATTGTTATCTAAATCTTTAATTATTACCGTTTAAAAAAAGGGTAAATGTGTAAATGAATTCATCATGAATACCGCAATTACTATAAAATTACCGTCAATGTCGGAATTCCATCAGGATGGAGGATATGCTAATATTGCAATTTAATAATAACTTGATACAAAATTATACGGCAATATTTATTTTATAATTTTTGCTTGCAATGTTCTTTATATAAATAAATATAAACAATTTTTTTGAAACCTAAATATAAACAGTTTTGAATTGCTTAATCATGGCAAATATATATGCTTAATTAGAATGTTTAAATTGCTTATTTACACTCATCTAAATGCTTATTTTGTATCTATATTTCACCATTGAATTGCTTACTTATAATATGTCTATGCTTTATTACAATGTTCCAAATTGCTTTTATATATTTATTTAAGTGCTTATATTGTATATGTATTTCACGACATTAATACATATGCTTTGTATATATATATTTAACATTTTTAATTGCTTTTTAATTCTTGTTAACTTGCTTATATGCACTAAGTAAATGCTTATTTTGTATATATATTTTACATTTTTAATTGCTTATTTATTATTATCAAATTGCTTATTTACACTAAGCAAATGCTTATATTGTAGTATATATACTTCACTTTTCAATTGCTTATTGATACTTTTTGAATTGCTTATTTACACATATCGAATCACTTATATTGTACTCCGTAGTATATATATTTTATTTTTCAATTGCTTGTTTATACCTTTTGAATTGCTTATTTACACCTATTGAATTGCTTATATTGTAGTATATATATTTCACTTTTTAATTGCTTGTTTATACTTTTTGAATTGCTTATTTACACCTATTGAATTGCTTGTTTACACTAAGGAAAAGTTTTTTTTAATATAATTTTTCTAGTTAATTATTTACTGGGCAAACAAAAGCTTATTATGTATATATATTCCTGATCTTGAAATATCTATCGACATTTCTTTTGTCTATTGAGAATTTCTATGTTGTTTATATGATTTCATTATAATCAATGACTATTTGATTATTGTTTATATTTTTTCATAATAAATATTTAAATCATTTTTATTTATTACATTCTATTAATAAGCAATTTATGTGTAGAAATTAAGCAACCTATCATCTGTTATTGACGCACAATGCGTACAGGTTATTATAGGAAACACAATAAAGAATACTAAGAAAATTTTGCAATGAATTTTATCAAATAAAATGAAAAAAAAAATACGATACAAATTTCTTATAAAAACATATTAAATATAGCAGATCCCATATTTTAAGGAAGAGAGGGCCGGTTACAAATCTAGTGAAATTTACTAAGTTGACCTTTTGATTAAAAAAGAAGAACGAATCAATGTAGAATTATCATTTAATTAACACCGTTGATTTAAATGATTGGATGTTTTAGATTGGTTCCTAGTTACTACTTAGAGATTAAGATCTCATTTGATCCTCCACCTATATATATATATATAAATAAATAAATAAAGTATAATCTTTTAAAGTTTAAAAATAAGAGGGTGTATGAGAATAATTTCCATATTAGGTAATAAATTGTTTGTAATTGTTATTCCATTGTCCAAATTAAGGTTTATAATTGTTTTTAGTATTTAATTTTAATTTTATCAGTTCACATAGTTGGTGAATTCAAAACTAGAGTATATGTATATATTTTTTAAATTTTTGAATTTTTAGTTATGAATATCAATTATGATTCGCAAAATTAATTATTTTTTATTTTGTAAAAAGTATTATAAAGATAGTGAAATACACGATTATTTTATGATACATAAATTGTGATAAAGGATTCCATCCGAATTCCGACAAGCCCGCACGTATTTCAAATTAATTTTCTAATTTTATAATCAAGGGAATTGTAATTCCAAAAAAATAAAAAAAAATAAAAAAAATACTAGCATATTTCATATCTAGTACGGAATATTTAAGAAAATCATTTATGTCAAATATTTCTTTTCTTTAACGAATCAACATACTTTCGTTAACATGGCCGGACCTCTGTGTGGGCCTAAGAGGCACGCGCCTCGGGTCCCAAAATTTTAAGGGCCCATTTTTTTTTTTTAAAATAATATTAATGTGTAATTTGTATTTCTATTTTAACTAATTTTTTTAGTAAACTCTACAAAATGTATAAATTTTGAATTGATTTCATTTTCAACATAATCATTCAACAATTTCGGAAAATACACCATCTTTGATCCTTATTTAATTTTGATATGAATTTGATTTTTGCCCAATTTGATTCTGGCATGGTGCACACGATGCATTGTAAGTTATGTCCGACAATCCACGCATGTACTAATGAGTATATGTTATATCATATTTTGTACTCCCTTCATCCCATATATTAGTGTGCTGAGAGAAATGACACGCAATTTAAGACAAAATTAGTGTAAAGTGGAAAAAGTAAGATAAAGTAGGGAGAAAGTGGGAAAAGTAGGTAGAAGGTGAGAAAAATAAGAATAAAGTGAGGGTGAATGTGTCTTTTTGCTTAGAGAATCTTTTCATATTTGGAATGCACAGTAATATGAGGGTCGCCCAAACGGAAAATATGCACACTAATATGAGGGACGGAGGGAGTACTACATAGTACATACTACTCCGTATTATTATTTTTTTCTTGCTTCTTAAAGGACCTATTTTTTCGTTTTCGCCTAGGGTCTCACGAGGTACAGGACCGGCCCTGTTCGTTAAGCTAGACTTTTTGTAAATCCAAAGGAGACGAATACTCTTTTATTTACTGTGTGCATTTTTAATGTACTCGCGGATAATGTTGCATTATTATATATTTATAAGTTTATAATAAGTACACTTTCTGTTTTCGATATATGTGTGAATTTTTTTCTTTTTGCGACATTCCCCATATATGTGTTATTTCTAAAAATTAGAAAATATTCTTAATAACATAAGTAAGACTCAACCTCTACTTAAACACCTTTATCAATTTTTTCTTAATCCGTATCAATCTAAATTTAACATGTACATCAGGAACATAAAGAGTCTGATTTAAAAGTTGAATTCAACTTAAAAAATTTAAACCCTACTAAACTAAATGAATACATACATAACATTGCTAGATAAGTGGTTGACACACTAATTGTGTCAACGATGATAGGTAAGAAAACATTTCAAACCAAGTGAGATCTAATTGTACTGCTTATACATACGGTGAGGGTCGCACACAAGAATTAACCGTCATATTATAGGACGTTCAATCATATATCTTACAATTAATACTTTATTGATTTACATCGTATATGCATGATACATGTGTTTTTGTAACAATATGCTCTATCGTACAGCTATGTTCTAGTAGTGTCATGTATCATGCATAATATTACATACACTCGGTATATTACCAAATTGAGGCATATCAAAGTTTAAAATCTGAGGAAATCATTGAGATTGACATGTAGAATACCTACTTTAAGAGTATCATTGGATATGCACATATTCAGTAATTAAGTTTTGAAACATAGTTGCTAATAATTTTTTTTCTTGAAAAAAATTCGAGTATTCATTACAATCCTAGATTCAAAGGTCCATCTTTTCTATTACACTATGTAACATTTCTTATCACATTACTACATAATCATCACATATTTACGATATTTTCAAAATCAGTCACGAAAATGGAATACATTATCTGAATTGCTTGTGCATGATCTGTAGAGCACAAAAGTTACTATTGATATATTATTGTATATCTAAATTAAACAATTTGTCAATAGATATTTGCGACAAAATCTCATGAGAGGGACTCATGATCCAAAAATTGCATGAAAAATGTATTATTTAATAAAATGGTGATATATATATAAGTCAATGACTAGATAAATGTTTAATCACGAGCTAAACCCGACTCTAGGGGACCAAATCACGTGTTCTTTGCGCTTTTATCTTCGGGTTGGAGTTGCAAAAGCGTGTTTCCAAAAAGCTCTGGCCCATCATGTGCGATTTTTAAACAAAGTCTTTGTCGAGTCGAGCGCGTGTGGGGCTAGTTTTTACATTTTAATATCGGATTAGCATTTAACTAATTATGCTTAATTTAATTATTTTCTTGAGTTTTTATTTTATGGATCAAATTTAGTTTATCGAGCAAATTAAATATTAGCTAATCTTGATTTTCATAGTTGTAATTTCAATTATTTATGTACATATGAAGAAAGAAAATAAAAGCTCCCACGATTTCCATGATGCTGTTTCTTCTATTATCGTCCACGAAATCAATGAGCCATTGTGTCACATCTTACCCGGTTATGTTTCTTTCGTGAAGTTATAGAATAATATTTTGTTTTTTTTTTTTTTTGTTTTTTAAAATGAGGTTTTTTTAGTTGATTTGAGGTAAAGATTAATCAAGAAATACTATATTAATAAATTTGAAAGCATTTTTATCTGCGAAGGGAATGTCTCACTTCAATAGCACAAGTATCATATACGGTTAGTATTTCAACTGAAATTCGAAAAGATGATTAAAATTTGGTCATGTTTCTGAGAAACAGTTGCAACAACCCCAACAAAGAATTGGGAAATATGGAAGCTTTAGAAAGAAAGAAATAATTAGTGAAAAGTATATGTTTATATATATAATTAGATAAATTACAAATTATTAGACGAAATTAAAATGGTATAACTTTTAAAGTTTGGCATGTGATCCGGAGTCGAAGAAGATAAATGGAAAATAACGTGAAGGTGCTTCCCAACAATCATAGAAGATTACTCCTTCACTCTATGAAGATTCACCTTCAAATTTTACATTTATTTACCAAAATATCATTTTGAGCCTACAGTTAAATATCATAATTCTAATTTAAATAAAATTCAAGTTTTACTTTAATATATACTCATTATAATATTCAAAACTCATACCGAGAGAATATTATCTATATCCAATTAAACTCATAAATTAGATCTCATGCCATATTTGCATTTCCCAAAAAAGTCATATTATTATTATTATTATTATTATTATTATTATTATTATTATTATTATTATTATTATTATTATTATTATTATTATTATTATTATTATTATTATTATTATTATTTGAAAGATTATATTACTTTGAATACTTGCAAAGCTCGCTCGAATATCAGGGCTTAAATCATAATTTCTATACATCAAATAAATAAATACTCCCTCCGTCTCTAAAAAATGTGGACATTTTGTTATTTTCGGTCGTGCAAAAAACGACGTGGACATTTCCATTTTTAGCCATAGACCACATCTTCATGAATTGTTTTCACACTGAAAAGTCAACTAAAATATATTATAACATTCATTTTATTTTACTATTCTCTACTTTATACTCCTATAAAGAGAAATGATATGCTACTCCCCCAATGGTGAGCACATTTAGTTGTTACTTTGATTTGACATTATTATTATTTTTTTACTTTGTGTTATTTTTTATATTCTAGTATTATAGGGATTAATATAGAAATCATTAAATCTACAAAATAAATAAAAATCAAAGCTCGATTTGTCCGATTAATCATTTTTCGAAGTAAGAAGGAAAAAAGAACAAATCGAACTTTGATTTTTATTTGATTTTGTAGATTTAATGAATTATATATTAATTTCTTTGATATTTGAATATAAAATAACACTAAAAATTTAAAAAATAATTCCAAATTGAAGAAACGACACGAAGGTGACTACTGTAAACACAAAATTATGTATTTAATAAAAAAATATGAAATTGCGTACAAATCAAAATATATAGATTGAAATATATATTTGCCGTACAATCTTTATATAATCCTCTGATTCTTCTCTCCAATTTGCTTCTTGAATGATATTTGGGCAGCTTCCGAGATTTGAGGAGAATTTAGTACTCCTCGATTTCCTTGGACTTGACTTTTACAACGTAGACACGGATGACTTTCATCTTATTTCCGAGTCACACATTGGACTTGAGCTTCGAACAATATAACGCTGATGTCGAAGGACTTTCGTCTTATTTCCGAATCAAACGTTGGGACGTTGGGAGTTTGGGCTTTATAACGCCGATTCGGAAAACCTTTGTCTTATTTTCGGATCAAACGTTGGGACGTAGGGAATTTGGGCTTTATAACGCTGATTCGGAAAACCTTTGTCTTATTTCCGGATCAAACGTTGGGACGTAGGGAGTTTGGATTTTATAACGCAGATTTGGAAAACCTTTGTCTTATTTCCGAATCAAACGCTGATTTGAAGACTTTCTGTAAAGAATACAATCGTATCCAACGAAGAAAGCCTTACATATGACACATAAATATCTTCGTGAAAAATACAATCGTATTCCACGAAGAAAGCTTTTGAATATTAGAGAGAAATTTGTAGCGAATTCTAACTCCAACTTCTTAAGCTTATGATTATGATTTCTGGTGTGATTTTGAAGTGAATGGAGAACTATATTAATAGGTGTAGAAGGAGCAGACTTGGTGGGCTTTTAGGCTCCATGGTGAGTTTTGATGATGATGTGTCACAATTCTATTGACTCTCAAATATTGATATATATCAATAAAAGATTTAACTTGTTGCCAAAGAAATAAATCTCCATCTTGAATATCTTTATTAAATATATTATTTTAATTTAGATTTCATAAGATTCTAAATCAAATAAACATATAATCAAATAAAAATATTTATCTTCTTTTTTTAAAAAAATTTCGGTGCCTACAATTACCATTGAAAAGTAACATATCATTTCTCATCACATAAAATACTATGCCCATCCACATTTTTTGTCAACGGTGAGTGTAACATTTTACCGTCTAAAAAGTAAATCAATAAATTTTTATCACATAAACAAACATTTGATGGGCGACAGTATTAGTGCAGATCCTGTTCGGACAGGAGCTCCCAAACTACGTGTGAAACTTTGAATAAATATACATCAATTCAATATCAATGTTTAGTGGTTTTTGCTGCTTTACCCATGTGAATTGCCCCTTTTTTTTTTTTTTTTAGGACAAATATAAAAATTCTAAATTGTCGGTGAATGCGTTTCGGATTAAAAGTATTTTCCACAAGTTTCACCTATATAATACGTACATTGCTTTTCTAGACAGGTCATTAAAGATTAATATTTTAATGAAAAAAATTAAATTATTTCCAAAGATACACAATATTCTATTAATAATTTTTACGAATATATACAACTAATTTTCGTGAGCAGTGAGTTTAATTCTTCATAATAACTAGTACTAAAGAAAGATGGTCCATTCCATTTCTAAAAGTTGAAAATTACCTGCAAAAAAATCAAAGTTTCTGGAAGATACCGTGCCTCATAATTCGACTCTCTGACTTGGTTAGACTGAGATCTAGTGTATCTTCAATATTCAACATAATTAGAAAGAAAAAAACAAGTACAAGAAAAATAAAATACATTTAAGATACATACTCCCTTCGTCCCTTTATTGTTGTCCCATTTCAAAATGAGTACATGATTTTAAGTAGGGATGTCAATCGGGTCAACCCACCGGGTTTCTGGCTAACCCTATCGGGTTGCGGGCTATTCGGTTCGGGTCAATCGAGCTTTTTTTCTTTCAGGTTGATATTTCTTGGCCCTAACCCTAACCCTCTCGGTTTCGGGCTAGCCCACCGGGCAAAAGAATTTACGAAAATAAATTTGATATTTCTAACATTTTATTTATTATCATAATCGTCTTACACTCTCACAAATAAAAAATAATATAAATAAAATTAATATTTTAATTATACGACCGGAGATCGAAGCGGGGAGATTTTCAGGTCATGGTTCAACCAATTAACTAATGGTTTAACCGTTTATCAAATAAGTAATATTATTAATAATTAATTTCATTGAAAAATATAAAAATATGCAATAAATTATAGTAATATTATGTCATTATAAAATTTACAAAGATATTAATTTATAAATAATAATAATAATAATATACTCCGTATGTAGTAGTAGAACAGTAATATAAACGAATAGAATGTGGAAGAAAATAATAAAGAATATTGAAACTTTATAATTGATATGCTTTTATAGTATTTCAAAACCTATATAATAATAAATTGTTTGTAATTTTGCAAATTATTTGGGTAGCTGAGTTGGTTAGCATGTTCTTGTCTATGTTAGAAAGTCTTAGGTTCAATTCTTGGTAGGGCAGTTTATTTTCAATTAAATTTAAAATATTTTTTATAAATAATAGCCTGGCCTGACGGGCTGGCCCACGGCCCGACCAGGTTAGCCCGATTACGATTAGCCCGACAGCCCGACCGGGCTGGCCTGAAAAGCCTGAATTTAATATGGATGGACCATGAAGGTGACTTACTTGATTATTTTTCTTTTATATTTTTAGCTTTGCCAATTTTATTTGGACATTGCAAAATAAAAAAATGGGACGGCAATAATGGGACGGAGAGAGTGCATTGCATCAAAATGATGTATAAAATGCATAAAAATGAAGGTATATCAGATGAATGCATACAATGATGCATCATTCAATGTGAGAATTAAGCTCAGTCACCCAAATCTTAGATCGGAGTCGTTCTTATTTCCTACTTAATCATCCATTCATACCAGAATCACCTCTAATATATATATATACAGTGGTGAGATTATGTACAAAATAGATTTTTCGTTGCACAACTATAATGCACGATATGTACAATTATAATACACCTTGCATCATAATGCATTGTCAATACTATCGTAATGCATTTACAGTACAATCACAATGCATCATTTAATCTAGATTGTAGATCATATTAAGATCAATGATTCGGATCACTTATCATTTCTTACGAAACGTGTCTTTTGTACGTGATATATATATATATATATATATATATATATATATATATATAGGTAGTAGATCATATGAAAATTAACTATTACGTGAAAACTGCAACTCATGCATTTTATACATAAAATGATGTATTTTTGTGCATAAAACATACTCCCTCCATTTCACTTAACTTGGCTCAAAACTTTTTGGCTTGTGTTGGCACGGTTTCCACGCTTCTTGATAATGAGTTTTAAAATAGATTTTTGAAGAATTATTTTTTTTACGGGATACTACGAGTCGTAGTATCCCGTAAAAAAATAATTCTTCAAAAATTCATTTTAAAACCCATCATCAAGAAGCGTGGAAAAGCATGCTAGAAAAGCCACTATTCAAATGAGCCAAGGTAAGCGAAATGGAGGGGAGTAATATGTTGCATAATAAAATATATTATTTTATATTATTTTTATGCATATAATTCATCATCATGAGAATGCAACATTTTATGCATAAAAATGCAATACTTTTGTGGGCATAAAATGCAACATTTTATGATGGGTTGCAGTAATCACGTAATAATTAGTTTTCACCATAACGCATCCCTTCCGCTATATTTATATATATAGAGGAATGGATCATATGTAAATAAGTTCTGGTTAAGAAATAAGAATAGATCTAGACCATTGATCTTAGTTAGATCTATGATTAATATTGATTTAAGTAT
>CM038110.1:27728391-27821989 GCA_001642375.2 Mentha longifolia | reverse complement strand
TATATTGTTTGAATTAAATTTAAAAAAAATCCAAATTTGAGTTTTTTTTTAATAATAAAAAACATAAATTAAATTAAATAAATAAAATCGATTAAAAAAATGAATAGAATTTAAAAAAAAGAATTAAAATAATGAATTAAATTAGAGAGAGCCCGTGCACCATGGCCGATTTGAGGTGGGGCTCTCTCCGCCGAAAAAGTGGGAAAGAGCCCCTTGAAGGGGCTTGTTGCGGCTGTGGATGCCATTACACTCAATGTCTCGTTGCTATTCTTTCCAAACTAAAGTTACAAATGAATAATTAATCAAGCGTCCTACAGTATATATTTAGGGCATGTTTAGTAGTCAAGAAAATGTTAGGTAAATAAAATTATTTAGACTCTTATATCTTTGGTGTACCTATATTTTATGATTTTTATCTTATCTTATCTTGTCTTTCTTATTATTGCTATTAAAAATGCCCTTAAGTTTCGGTATAAATGGCATGTTATCTCAATAAGGCCTTGTTAGTAGTCTCAATAAACCAAGCTAAGATAATTTTTGTATATTTAATTAAAATTAAAAAAAAAATTCTTAGCTTATTTATAAGGGCAACTAAACAAGCCCTAAATGTATAAGTATGAAAACACTAAATATATCCGCGATGGGTAGGAGGATAATTACTCTGACTTAAATATTCAACTCTTGGAGTATGATTTTTCTTTTGGGAAGAATGTGTAGAGTTTTTAAGAACGTCGGAAAATTGATTTAGTTTACTGACATCTTAGTTGACTTAGCAATAGTGCTAGTCATAAGTAATTTAGTCAAATATATTGAAAATAATGCCAAATTGGACATTACTAGAACAAATCAAAAAATCTAATGACATGCAAGTGTTCGTCTTAAAATCTTAAAGGTGAATAGTTTTTTTATGCTTGTAGTCTCTTAGCATTTATCACACCAATTGTGTTTTATTGATTGAAGAATTTCTTACAAATAGTCAAATACCATAGGGTTTCTGGTCAATAATTACTACCTTACAAGTTACAACTCTAGTTATTGTAATTTACCCCAACTTGGAAAATAAAAGATAATTGCTGCATTGATTATTGTCATTTTGGGAGTAAATAATGGTTCCAACTCTCGTGGACATAAAGTGACGTTAATTTGTTAAATAGTCTTTTCGTATTTTTAAATATCCTTTTTTTCTTTTTTTTTATTTATTTATCAGGATATCCTATTGTACTTTTGTTTTTGTTTCTTTTTAAGTGTCTCATTTTAAAAAATTGACAATAAATAGTCAAATTCTTCATATTTTACACATATAATTAATGCTATATACTATATATTGAATAATAAATTGAATAATAAATTAAGTTAAAATATAAATTTACATACTTTCTTGGTATTTATAATTTGATCATGGCCATGGGGAACACTCATAAAAGAGGGAGAGAAAACTTTGCTTCTCCAAAATATTTCTAAGCTCCTAATTATAGCAAAATAATTGTTGATAAGACATACTCCCTCCGTTTATTTATTTTTGTTATTTGTTTTTAAGTGTTCCATTTCGAAATTTGATAGCATAATAGCTATATTTTTTCAACTGTACCCCTATAATTAATGCTAGGGGCAAAAAATATTATACCATTGTAGACATAAAAAATACAAATTTTACTCAAAACTTAACAAAACACAAATTATACCCAATTTTGATATAAACTTCCAAAATACCCCTCAATTCAAAAATCCCCAAAACTAATTTCACGCCCCATTTTTCAAATTCCCCCCCCCCCCCCCCAATTTTCAGAAACAAGACCCATCATCCCTTCTTCAACCTCATCTGCCGAGAAACCCTAGGCTTGCTCCGACGACTACCGGACTCCGCCCACCGTTTCTCTCTACAGATTTGTCGACTCGAAGTTCCAAGCGCAACCGTGAAGCAGTTCTGGAGAATAATCCGCCAGTTTCAAAGCAACCAAAAAAGAAAAAGAAGAAAAGGAAGATGCCGGCTCCGACGGAGCCCATGTGGTGCAATTGACCACTGGGCTTTGTTCACCTCGGAAAGACGAAGAGATGAAGGGGTGGCTCGCTCATTTTGGTGGAGAAACGAGGGAGAGACACGCCGGAGAAGATGAAGTCGCGAAATCGCGAGCTGTACGGCGGCGGTAAGAAAATCGCGAGTTTGTGCACCAGTGGTAAGAATTGTAAGAAATGGTAAGAAACGCGAGTTAGCGTTGCCGTTGGTAAGAATTTATCAAATTCTTACTGTCTCTGAAAATTACGGTAAGAAATTGTTTGTTCTTACTTTTCTATAGATGCTTTCGGGTAATTCTTACAGTAATTGGTTGATTATCTTGAATAGTTTGCAAAATAATGAGAAGATGAGTACGAATTATGTGATTACAGTAAGAACTTATGTGATACTTAACGTATATCATAAGAAATTATAATTCTTACAGTCATATTTCTTGTCATTTTCATCCTGATAAAAAATGCCTTATTGTTGTCAATGTGTGATAAGAATTGCGTATTTATTGCCTCAACTTGGCAAGAATGGCCTCAAGTCTTACATATTTTTTGTGTAATTATGTAAGAAATGATTCAATTCTTGCGATAGATATGTAAGAATTGATACATTTCTATCTAGATTAATATAGAAGAAACGATGAACATATTTTTTGTGTATGATTAGTAAGAAATGATCATATTCTTGCGATTTATACGTAAGAATTTATACATTTCTATCTAGATTAACAAGAAACAAATACGTACTGCATATATTATCATAACTAATTTAATACGAAATTTTCATTTAAAAACTATACGTATTCCCAAAATACGGTTAAACATGAAATATTCCATCACTACAGAAAGAAAAAAAAATGTCAATTCTTACCACATAATATCCTGCAATAAGAATTGACATTATTCTTACATAATCTATTTGGGGACGATACCAAATCTACAACTTAAAAATAATGACAAACCTTCTTCATGAATTCGTGTAGTTAAAATTGACATTATTCTTACAAAATCTACTAAGGGACGATTCTATAACTAGTACTTAAAAACAATGACAAATCTTACTACATAGAGAAAAATAATCTTGTAGCTATTTGACAATATTTCTTACATCAATACAAATGTCATATTTATTTTGTTTAGGAATACTTATTGATTGAGTGGTAAATTGTAAGAATAGTATCATTTCATACATATGATGGTAAGAATAACATCAATTCGTACATACATATGGTAAGAACTTCATCAGTTCATACTTATAGGAGGGACGAACTGCATATTTTCTTACGTCAATACTATTTTGTATGCATTAAGATTTGACATTGTTCTCTAAAGTTGTAGTTTAGTTATGTAACTATACATATGGGTGGTATAACTTTTTATGAAAATATTTATGTATTGATATGCATTTTTTTTGTAACATTGACGGATTGAGTGGTACATGGTAAAAATAGTATCAATTCATACGTATGATATACCGCCAAAAACAATATATACGAAACACTGTAAGAACTGTATCATTTCTTACATATAAATTGTAAAAATTGCATCATTAATAATTTATAATTGTACGATTCATAGATACATATACTCCCTACGTTTTCCATCAAGTTGTTCAAGCTATGCTTGAGTTGCAGGGGACATCGTGGAGACGTTTCCAACGGGAGCATCAATTTTGTTGTTTTCTTCATTCCTCAATCTTCCGGTAAGGTATTGAGCATTACATTAACGTCCCGCGCGATTGCAATTGATTGTGTTTATCGTATTCCCAAGTAATCTCTGCACACCATTTAAAAGGATGGTAAGAATATCAAATTTTCGGAGACATTTATTATCGACAAATACAGTAAGAATTAAAAAAAATACAACAATCCTTACCCATATATTGCTAAGAATAATCAATTCTTACCGACCAAATATGCTAATAATAAAAAAAAACATACCAACCTTTGTCAACATATTGGTAAGAATTGATAATTTTTACTAATATATTCGTAAGAATCATGAATTCTTACCAACACATTGGTCAGAAACTTAAATATTCTTACCTATATGGGTAACGATTTCACCAATCATCAATTCTTACAACATGTTTGTAGTTATTTCATCTAAAATTCAGAAAGGGAATCATCAATTCTTATCAATACGCGCTATTATTTCATTACAAATTAGATTTGACCCCTAATTTTAGCATACAATCCTACAATCTAGCATATCAAGCCAAAAATCGATCAGATTTGTATTTCTTATTAGTTTAAGAATAGCATATGCTTAAAATCACATGATGGTAAGAAAATGATAATTCTTACAGTAAACTTATCAATAATCATCAATTCTTACCATATTAATCAACCATCCAGTACATTAATCAACCACCTAGAATTCCTACAAATTCTTACCCCTCACGTCAACATTTGCAAACTTATCAACAAAATCTCTAAGACCTAGCATATTAATCAACTAATTTCTATAAGAATCTTCCGATTTCTAAGCCATAGCTAATATTCAACCTTCCTCAACATCGCAATTGAATTATTTCTTACATATAGATCGCAAGAATTGGCTGCAGAAGAAAAACTTAAAAAGGACTTGTATCATAAGAATTTGACAATTTCTTACCTATAACATGGTCAATTTCTTACATCTAATTATTTGATTTCTTACCTATTATTTGATTATGCCGCCGTACAACTAGCGATTTCTTACCTATCACTGTAATTTTTTCCGTCGCCGTACAACTCGCGATTTTCCGACTGTTTCATCTTCTCCGGCTTGTCTCTCCCTCGTTTCTCCACCAAAATGAGCAAGCAACCCCTTCATCTCTTCGTCTTTCCGAGGAGAACAAAGCCCAGTGGTCAATTACACCACGGACATTCGGATTTGGCCGGAAAATGGCAAAAACAGCAGCAAACCCTATATTCCAAAACCCTACCTAGCCGCCACTCTTCCCCTTAGTGAACCACTAGACGCTGTCGTCGTCTCCAGATCCATAAAGCTGGACGAAAATTGGGAGGTAGGGTAGGGGAGGGAGGGTAAGAATTATGGAAAGGAAAAAAAAAAAGAAAGAAAGAAAGAAGAAGATGCAGAAGCCACCGTCGCCGCCGCCACCAGCAAGCATGCTACTCCGTCGCCGTTGCCACCACTGCTGTCGAGGAAGCCGCCGTCGCCGCTGCTCAAGCTGCCAATTCAAAGAGAGAGAGAGATAAATGCAGATTTAAAAAGAAGAAGGCTAAAATATATCAGAAATTGGGTTTTTGAATTCAGGGGCATTTCGGTCCACTCACTAACAAATTGGGTATAATTTGTTCTTTTTAAGTTTTGGTTATAATTTGTATACACTAAGAGATGTAGGGTAAATGGAGGTATTGTTATATATAAGGTGGTGTGCAGAAAAGAGAATAATAAATGAAGTTAAAATGTAAATTTATACATTTCCTTGTTATTTGCGATTTGTTGACCGGGACACTTAAAAAACCAAAGGGAGTATATTGTTAATTATCTTATAATAACCAAGATATATTACTACCGATAAAAAAAATGGATTTGCCTAAATAGCCAATTTAATTTGAAACAAATTATTTTCCTAGCCATCATGAAAAAAAAAAAAAAACTTTCTTAGGCATTGTTTATATTATAAGTGATATATATACACTAATTTGAATTTATTAATGGTAATAGTATTTTTAATTAATAAAATTGTAATAAAATACTAAAATATAATTAGTAATTATAGTTTAATTAATGAACTCTAGTCAATAATTATAAAATCAATCTAAATCAAAATATATTCAAATTGAATAAAATACTAAGAAAAAATAATATTGAAATACCTATAGACACCGTGAGAAAGCACATTCCTCGAAATTTTTTATATGAATAGCGGCTAGAAAAAATATTTTTATAATATTGGTTAAAAAAGTATTTGTATAATCCAAATTAATTGACAATTCTTATGTATTTCCACGTAACAATACTCCATGAAAAGTACTACTATCATGTTAAAATGTTTTAGTGTTATCGTCAAAAGTCAGAATACCAGGCTTTGAAAAAAATTATTTAGACCTAGTAAACTACATTCGACCCAAAATACTAACCTATACGCATGCAAATCACAAACAAGCCATCACCCGATTCCGTAGATTTAGGTTGGGATTAATTGACTTTTTTTAAACTAACAGGATCGCGTGCAACGCACGTAAACCGATTATATATATATATATTTTATAAAATTAGAGAAAAAATAATATAACTTTCATAAATTATAGTATTTGTATCACAAAAATTTATTTAAGAAAATTAATTTGGATGATACTGTTGTTAGGAGATATTGAGAGTTGAGATTTTGATATTCAACTTTTGAATGTGTTATGAATTATTGATACTAAATAAAAACAATTGGTAAAGCGTGAAAGCTAAATATAAATGATAATAGTAATTGATATAAATATTATATTCCATCTTAATATTTACGGGAAGACCAGTATCTCCAATAAAGAGGTGAAAATTAAATCAGCACACATTATACCAGTTAATATGTGTATAGGATTTGAAATGAAATTTATATTCATAATAAATTCGGATAGGTTAGTCCAATTATGTCACGTCCTCTATTTTAATTAATGAGATGAAAATAAATGCCAAAAGAAACATAATTCTATTCGAATGAACGTTACAATTAGAAGGTTATACTAAATCCTAATATATTAAAATTGAAGAAAAAAAACAAAAAAAAGAAACTAATAAAAGTAGCTTTTCGGACATATTGAAACACTAAAATTGAGACATATGATCATATACATATTAAATATTTTATTGCTTCACTTTGTGTGTTTGAGAGTAATTGTTCTTCTGATCCTTGCTCTTCAGAGATGCTTGTTGGGAACCCCACTCAGTTTGTGAGTTTTGATGATGTTTATCGAAATAATACTTAGAAGTTTTTAGATCTTTTCTAGAGTTAGGTTGCTAGATCAAACTACCATGTATAGCTCAGTTTGATGATCTTAATTAAGCAGATCTTAGTCAATCAGATTATAGGAGTTCAACACTTGCCTTGAAGAGTTCAACACTCACAGATTGAAGGAAGTTCGCTGAAGACTTCAGTTTGAAGAGGTAGCTTCAACCTGCCTAAATAGGTTGAACGATCTGGCTCCTGCATCTCTTGAAGCTAGCTGGACTACCTCAACGGGAAGAAAGTATAATGTGTCACTGTTCTGACACATCCAACGGCTAGAATTTGATTTCTCGCCTTGCTCTTTAGAGATGCTTGTTGGGAACCCACTCAGTTTGTGAGTTTTGATGATGTTTATCGAAATAACACTTAGAAGTTTTTAGATCTTTTCTAGAGTTAGGTTGCTAGATCAAATTGCCATGTATAGCTCAGTTTGATGATCTTAATTAAGCAGATCTTAGTCAACCAAATTATAGGAGTTCAACACTTGCCTTGAAGAGTTCAACACTCACAGATCGAAGGAAATTCGCTGAAGACTTCAGTTTGAAGAGATAGCTTCAACCTACCTAAATAGGTTGAACGATCTGGCTCCTGTATCTCTTGAAGCGAGCTGGACTACCTTACCAAGAAGAAAGTATAATGTGTCAGAGTATTGTTCTGACACATCCAACAACTAGAATTTGATTTCTCGCCTATAAATACTGCTTCCCTCGACCATAATTCTTACGGAAAATTTAGTATTCAAAGCCAAACCTCTACCGAATTCTCAAGCATTCCAAGCCTTCAACTCAACGCTCGAAATCAAGATAATTTCCCAAGTGTTGAGTGCTTAGTGAGAGTTCTATATTCTGGTTTCAAATTACTTGAGTGTTTACTGCTACTCAAGTGATTGTTAGAGAGTTTATACTGTTTCGTTGATTCACCCTTTGTTTAGATACTCTTGCTTGTAATTTCCTTATTCAAAGTTAGGATAGACTTTGAATTAGGAGAGCTAGCAGTTTCTGTTTGTAGTATATTTGTAAGTAAGTTTGTAAGGGTCACGGCCCATAACTTGTGCTTGATCTTCGTCGAGAAACTGACGAATGGTTAAGGCTGGTTCTCACCAGTATAAAGAAGAGAAAGGAAATCCAAGGTTAAGGGATTTCAGATCGCAAGATCTGACATGGACGTAGGAGGGTTATCTTCAAACCATGATAAACTCTCGTGTCTCGATCTCTTTATCTCCTAAACTCTCCTTACCTCTTACTTATTACAAACTGCTAAACTAACAAGCACCGCACAAAAGAATTTTCTAAAGAGTTTTCCAACACTAGCCACCAACTTTCGCACTCTATTTTAGTTTAACTAACTCAGTAGTTCACTGTTTTAGTTGGATAAACTGAACTCTCACTCTGATCAAACTCTCTGACTCAGTTCGCCTTAGTCAGTTAGCACATGTCAGTTTGCATAAATTGAAAATTGTTAGAAATTAGTGTATTCCCCCCTCCCCCCCCGTACACCAATGAACTCTTTCTGGGACCAACAAGTGGTATCAAAGCGGTGGTTCTTTTGACCATCGCCTCTACATACTAAAAGTCTTTCCAGTTTTTAAAGCTTTTGGTCAATTAGGACTAGATCCAAGATTTTTATTTATTTATTGAATTGTCATCATAGAAGCATCTCTATTTCGTGCATGCAAGGATTTCTCTATCCAGGGGTATGAAGACTGGAGCTTTCGGATCAAGATGTGCCTTCAAGCGCATCATTACCAAATGTGGGACGTCATCCAGAATGGACCACCCGTCATCTATGAATCTATCACATTAGTTGGCGGTGAGACCCTCAGGGATGTTACTACTCAGCAGAAGGTCAAAGATCGTCAATCCTACACTACTGAGGACAGGAAGATTGCTGGCCTAGATCACTATGCCAAAGGCATCATCTCTAGTACTGTGAAGGGAATCTATCTCGCCAAGATCAGGAAACTGGATACCGCCAAAGAAATGTGGGATACCCTCAAAATTCTAAGTCAAGGGTCAGAGGAGATGCTCGAGAACAAACTCTCCATTGCATGCAACAAGTTCGATGAATTTAAAATGCAACCTAGAGAGTCAATCGAGAAGATGAAGAACCGATTCATCGAGATCACGCTGGAGATAGCCGTAATTAAAGCTAACAAACATACACAGCGTGAACTGAACGAGAAGGTGATGCTCCACCCTAGCTGAACTGACTTCAATGTTCTGACAACAGATAACCTCTTTGATCTTCTCATTGGGAATGAATACGAAATGTTTCGCCTTCATGAATCTAATCAACCACCCACCAGCTCAAACAAGCATGTAGCTGAGAAGAAGGAGATTGAAGCAACTTTCACAGTTGAGGCTGCAGTTAATTCACAAACTGTCAAGTTAGATCAACTCACAGGGATGGAAAAGCTGATCCAAGACTTTGCATTACTTGCTCAACGGAATGAGAAAATGGAAGCTAGAATGAATAAATTCAAGAAGTTCTATAAGGACTCCAAGAGAAGCTACAACAATCAAGTTTACACTCGAACTGACCAAAAAAGACAAGGTAACCCTAGTCCTTCAAAATTCAATTACTCTCACACTCCAACTGGAGGCTGTTTTCAGTATGGTGAACCAGGTCACTAAAAGACAGATTGTCCAGACCTAACTCAAGAAGAACGAGACGTTCTATGAGCCAAATGAGACCGCAAACTGAAAAAGAGAAAGGATGCCTTGATCGCCGAGAACGCATCCAAGAAAAAGCATACCTTATCTGACACTTCATCGGAAGAAGGCTTCATCGCTGATGTCAACGCTGATGATGAAGTGGTCATAGTGGAAGAAGCCTACCTTGCTGACGAGGTAAATAAGAATGATGATGATGAAGAATGCTATGTTGGCCTCGAAGACAAGATCGAGGAAACTAAGGTAGATTCTAAACTCCCACTCTCAATTATTTCTGACAATGAAAATGCAGGTGAAAATCCACTCGAGATGGTGTCTAGGAATTCAACCAGCAGCTAGATGACTACAAAGAGCTTTCAGCCATGTTCAAAGAACTAGTCATCATCAGAAAAGGATTGGAGGAAGAAGTTGAGAAATACTAGCTAGCACTGAACGAACAGTTTGTTTCCTATGATGCTGATAAAGAAAAAAATATCAAGAACCTAAGCATGCAGCTTGAACAAGCTACCTTGAGAGAAAATCACATCAAGGAAATGCTAATTGAAAAGGATGGAGAAATTAATTATCTATCTGAAAAGTTGACGGATCTTCAACAAAAGATTGATCGTATGAACAAGGGAAAAGACAAGCTGGATGAGATTCAATCAGTTCAAAGAAACCATACCATCAAAACGGGATTAGGGTTTACTGGTCAAAGTAAAGACCAGAGTCAATCTGTTAATGGCAAAATTCAGTTTGTAAGCTCAAAAGGCAAGCAGACTGCTAAGCCAACACAGCAGACTCTACCAGATAAAAGAGTCGAACTGAAGAACCCACATCGCCAACCTCAAGCCATACTGATCAAAGATCATAAACCCTCAACGTCAAAAAATTACCTCAAGCGACTAGTTCAAAAGAAGATAGATCGACCCACACCATCCAAATGTCAATCTATGATGAAACCTATAGCTCAAATTGCTCCCAAACAGAAGAAGAAACAAACTGTCTACCCCAGGCAGAATCATCATGAGTAATGGCCTAAACGTTAAGATTATAGCTATTATGAGCAACGGAGTCCAGAGTCACATCATCCACAACAACAGTTCTACCCATCAGATCGCTACTCCAATCACTACCAGCTTGGATATCAAACTGGGTACCCAGACCAATGGTGCCAGTACGGGTATTATGAGCAACCCTTCTACTCAGTCTATCATTAATCTGCTCATCAGCCCTACCATCAATCTGGATACTGTGAGGACAACTTCTACTATGAGCCTCAGTATCAGTTCGCACCTCAATCACATAAGAAGAGGTCGAAGAAGAAGAAGAAGAAGAAGGCTCCCAGGGCTACCAACACACCACAATCTGCTAACAAAGCACCCCAGTTCAAGTGGGTTGCTAAATCTGTTTAATTGCAAGTTGGGAAGCATGAAAGGATGAGTTAAGCTGTCGGTGAACCAGTCTGGATCATCAATAGTGGATGCTCAAAGCACATGACAGGATACAAGCACTTGCTGTCAGATCTGATCGAATGTGATAGACCCGAAGTCACCTTTAGAGGAAACGACAAAGGGAAGACTAGAGGCTACGGTAAAGTTTATGTTGGTAAAACAACAATTAATGACGTCACGTTTGTAGAAGGTTTAAATCATAGTCTCTTCTCTGTTAGCCAACTGTGCTCGAGTGGTAAACGAGTTGAATTTACCTCTAACAAATGTTTGGTGAGAAACAAAGAAGGAGAATAAATTCTTCTTACAAGAGTTTGCAGGACAATCTCTATATAGTCCAGTGGACTAAAGAACAGGAAACCTGCCTCGTCACCAAGTCTTCCAACGAGATGAGCTGGCTATGGCATAAAAGACTGAGCCATCTGAACTTCAAATCAATCACCAAACTGGCTCGGAACAGACTGGCACTAGGGATACCAGATCAAGTTTTCCACAGAGATCATCATGTGTGCGAAGCCTGCTACGCTAGAAAGCAAACAAGGGCATCCTTTCCATCTGTAGCAGCTCAAGCAACATCTCGGATACTTGAACTTCTCCACCTGGATACATTTGGACCAATTACTCCCTTAAGTATAAACAATAGAAAATATAACCTAGTAGTTGTAGATGATTATTCTAGATTCACATGGGTTATTTTTATGTACAAAAAGAAGGAGACATTGGAGAAGATGTCTGCCCTAATCACCAGATTGTGCAATGAGAAGAACTCAACTATCTTAATCGTTCAATCTGATCGAGGAACTGAGTTCATCAATCAGATGGTAGAATCATTCTGCACAGAGAAAGAGATTCATCATCAAACTTCAGCTGCAAGAACATATCAACAGAATGGTATTGTAGAATGTCATAACAGATCGCTCAAGGAAGCAACTCGTATAATGCTAAACGAGACCAAACTTCCCAAAAAATTTTGGGCAGAGGCAGTCAACATAGCCTACTACACCCAGAATAGATCGGGTATCACAGTCCAACACGGGAAGACTCCATACGAGTTGTGGAGAAACAAATTGCCTAAGCTTAAATACTTTAAATCTTTGGCTGTTTGTGTTACATCCATAACAATGGGAATTCACAATAAAAACTTTTGATAGCAAAGCTGATCCTGGAGTATTTGTATGATATTTTGAGATTAGCAATGCATTTAGAGTTTTTAATAAGGTCACCATGACATTGGAAGTAACACCTTATGTTGTGTTTGACGAATCTATCTGTGTGTACAGGGAAATTCCATCATCTATCAAAGCAGATCTGTCCACAGATCAGATCAGCTCACAAGATCAAGTTCTTGAAGAAATCTTGAGCTTAGGACCATCAGATCAAGAAGAAAAAGAAGAACCAGTTCAAGTTGATCCTAACCTGGTCTCACAGCAAGGGGAAACAGAAACACCTACTCATCCCTGCAAATTGCCTGTTGAACAAAGTCAACCTGTATCTCCCAGTCCAGATCAACATATCACTGTGGAGTGTGGACCAATTAGCTAATCAACTTGAGCAGCTCAATCCCTTCATTCCTCAACCTCTACCAGAGTTTGACGATCACGTTTATGAGCCCGAACCAGAATTATATGAAGAAGAGATCACTCGTCGTCGCAGATGGGTTGATGCTCATCCTAAGGTGCTCATTGTTGGGAACCTAAGCATGGGTGTGAGGACAAGAAGACAGATCTGTGAAAGTTGTCTTCTAAGCTGCTATTTCTCTTACCAAGAACCCAGTAGCATCGATGAAGCTCTCGCAGATCCAGATTGGACAACTGCCATGCAAAAAGAGCTCAATGAATTTAAAAGAAATAAGGTGTGGTCACTTGTAGATCGTCCTCACCATCAAGGTGTTATTGGAGTGAAATGGATCTTCAAGAACTAGAGAGATGAAACTGGAAAAGTAGTTTGCAACAAAGCCAGATTGGTTGCGAAAGGCTTCTGTCAGCAAGAAGGGATAGATAATGAAGAAACCTTTGCGCCAGTTGCTAGGTTGGAAGCCATAAGATTGTTCCTAGCCTATGCAGCTCATTATATATTTACAGTTTATCAGATGGATGTCAAGAGTACGTTCCGTAACGGTAGACTGAAGGAAAAAGTCTACGTGGAACAACCCCAGGTTTTGAAGAAGAAGACCAATCCAAAGTCTACAGATTGCACAAGGCAGTGTATGGACTTAAGCAAGCTCCCCGAGCTTGGTATGAAACTTTGGCAAAGTTTTTACTAGAATCTGGATTCAAACGTGGAAGAGTCGACAAAATGCTTTCCACTTTTAAGTGGAAGAACCATATCATTTTAGTATAAATTTATGTTGATGATATAATATTTGGATCGAAATCTAAGTTTTATGTGATAGGTTTGGACAACTCATGCAAGACGAGTACAAGATGTCTATGATGGGTGAGATAAACTTCTTTCTAGGGTTACAAGTTAAGCTGTCCAAAGAAGGAATTTATATATGCCAAACAAAATATGCACACAAACTGACAGACAAGTTTGGAGTTAAGAATTGCAAGCCAGTTCGAGTTCCAATGCTTGCAAACGGAAAGATTGATCCAGATAATGAAGGGAAACCAACCAGCATAACTTAGTACAAAAGAATAATTGGTTCCCTACTTTATCTTACTACTAGTTGACCTGATATCTCTTTTGTAGTTGGAGTGTGCGCCCGATTTCAAGCTACCCCAAGGAATCTCACCTGAAAGCTGCCAAAAACATTCTCCGTCATGTGAAAGGAATTGCCAACTACGGTCAGTGGTATCCTTGTGACGACAATCTAGAACTTACAGGTTACTCAAATTCAGATTATGGAGGTTGCAAACTGGATCAAAAGTCTACATCAGGAATGTGCCAATTTCTTGGTAGCAAATTGATATCCTGGTTTTCAAAGAAGCAGACCTCTGTGGCCACCTTAACAACAGAAGTTGAATACATGGCAGTTGGGAGCTGTTGTGCATAGATCTTCTGGTTAAAAACAGCTGGGTTATCCGAACTTCAGATTCCGATATAGTTAGTGATGTTATTCATTTACTATTTCTTGGTTATGTTGATAGGTCCCACTATTAGTTTTTGGAGATGGTCACTTTTGGGCTAGTCTCTTTGTATTGTTCTTTTTGTTTCTATTTTTTATTTTCGTAGAGAGTTGGATCCCCTGTTGATCCTTCTAAAGCATGTATTTCGGTTTATGTTGGAGGTAGCACTTATTTTTAGTGGTATCTCCTCCAGACGCTGTATATTTGTTCTTTGAGTTATATACAGGTTGGGGGTCTGCCTAACCCCTCAGCCTCCCGGGTGTTTTGATAAAAAAAAAGAGCAACAACTCAAGGACTATGAGATCTTAATCAGTGAAGTACCGACCTTCTGTAACAGTACGAATGCAATCGCAATCACCATGAATCAATTCACTACACGAGATGCAAACACATTGATGTGAGGCATCACTTCATTCGTGACCATGTGGAAAAGAAGGACGTGGTGGTAGAGAAGATCCACACTGCATTCAGAATGTGTGATAGAGAAGATCCACATTGCAAGAGGAAAGATTCAAAATGATGTGTGGCAAACTAGGGTTACTCAGTGTGACCTGACAGTTTGCGCACCAGTTTCGCTTCCCTCCACAGCCCAAGGAAGCTAGGTCAGTTTGGCATCTGGACATCAAACTACAAACATCAAACTGATTTCTCAACGTCAGTTTGACCTACACAGATTAATGGGGAACTGGAGATACAGTATCCATTTCCATTACTTTAACTTGCTTCATAAGTTTTATGCTCCCAATCATTCATATTAATTGATGTGTGTTTATTGCAATTTATTGAAATATTTACTGACACAAACTCATGACATTCTTCTACCTTTGCCAAGAATGTCAAAGGGTTTTCACGAGATTTAAGGGTGCATTTATTTCGGAAGAGACGGTTGCATGGAAAGGCAAACTGCGTGCAGCCCACTCGCAGCTCACTCGCCCACTAACTCACCCATGATCTCACGTCACACACACGCGCACAGATCTTAGCCGTCAAAATTGCGAAATTCAATCATGGCCGTAAATTAAAATTTCTTATATATTTAAATTTCTTATATATATATATACACTTACTCTGTAGAGGACTTCATCTTCCTCACTTATCAATTTCGAATTTATGCAATTTTCACTCACATAATCCCTTATTCAAATTCCCTAATCTCTAAACCTTCAAATATGTCACAGAAAAAGGGTATGACTCACCAGACCTGGATGATTCCTAAAGCAAAGGAAGCTATTGACCGACCTGCCAGTTAAGAAGCTGAAGCCCAACCTGTAGGTCAACAGGTTAGTGATGAGAAGAAGAGAAAAGCAGGAGGAGGTAGAAGGCAGACCAAGCGAACCCGGACTGCCATAACTTCATCTCCCCTTCGACTGCACAAAAACTTGGAGCCCGAACTGGAGTCGGTGTCCGCTGAACCCTCCTCAGTTCGTGAGGAATCAGCTCTGTCCCCACCTACCTCCCCTCAGATCGTGCTCTCTATTGATCTGGTTGGTGGACCCACACAGATCCCTCAAGCTCAGTTTGAGCCAATGACCATCAACTCCCCATCTCCACTTTATTTTTTGGATAATTGGAGATGCCTAACCTGGAACTGGATGATCAACCTGAGGTAGTTCTAGTCCATCATCAAGCTCGATAACCTACAACTGAGAATGTCATCGATGTAGTCGAACAAGATCTCAATCCTTCCCGTGAGGACGCTCTTGTCGATCTCTAGGTAATCCGAAACAAATCCTCTTCTCGTATTCATTCGCTTTTTCCCGGGATTCAGTTCACCCCGGAGATAGAAGAGTTGGCCATCCAGCTGCAATCCTACCTGTCCGTGAAGGAAGGTTCCTTCAAAGACTTGGCTTCAATTTTCCACATCCGTTCCCTCGAGGAACTCATCATTGAAGAAACCAAGCTGGAGGAGGAATTCCACTTTATGGATTTGCCAACCGGCCGTGAATTCTTCATGACCTTGGTTCTCTCAAGGATGAAGAAGGAGGCCAAAGAATCAAGCATTGATATCGGCCAATTTGTACAACGAGGCTTGCTTCGAAGGGTAATAATTCTCGCCAATCAGTTCGTCCCCTCGATCTCCTTAGCAAGCACTCACAGATCAACCTCACTAGGCCAGTGAGGATCTGCCCATCATCCAAATCCCTCAAGATCCTACTGCCAATCTGCCCATCGCTCAGCCAGGTCCATCCATCTCAGATGTCATAGATCTTTCTACCCTGGTGTTCAAAATTTTGGTGCAAGTGGAGAGCAAGCTCACTGCTCTGCTCTCAAAGAGCAGATTGACAAGGAAGAGGTTGATGCTGCAGAGAAGGTGGTGAAGAGAATGAATGAAATCAGTGCCTCTGTCACCAACTCGCTCATCACTTTGCAACCAGACAACAACACCTAGTTCCAATCTCTCGAGTCGACCATGAAATCCGCAGTGAAGAAGGCTGTTGTTGAATACACCTCTCAAAAACGGCGTGCCCAGATCAAAGATGTAGTGAAGAGTGAATTGGCAATCTTCACTGTGGAGAAACTGAAGTTCCACATGAGAACTCACCTTGATGATCTGCTGGCCGACAGAGATGTAGCCAAGGCGTCTGAACTTGCCTCCTTGGAGGTTAGCAAGGAAGAGATTGACAATAATTATGTTGAGCTGAGCAATTCCATCTTTCTCTCCACTGTCGCTGCCTCCAGGAAGAAGCAAGCCATACATGCTGACCTCACCTCGATCTTCAACTTCCACGAAGCCATGGAAGCTGACATGGCCGCGATGTGTGAAGAAAATACCAACCTCTAGGAAGTCATCCGAACTAATCTAGGTGATGATGTCGAAAAGGGGAAAGATAAGGTGATAAAGAAGCTAGTTCCACCCAGCAAGGTTGCAAAGTATAAGGCACTCCGATCTTCCATGTCTCAATTTTCCCAAGCTGCAACTGCGATCCCTCTCCCAACTGCAGTTCCATCTCTCTCCAGATCATCTCAGCTTATTGAGAAATAGAAGATTACTGCTGAGGCCCAGATCATGATGGATATGGTGCTATAGGGACATAGAGTGGATGTGGTAACCAATCCACTGGCATAGAAGCAGTTTGTGGAGGACAATGCTGCCACTGAGAGGAAAAAGAAAATCATAGAGCTCAACAGATAGCTCATTGCTGGAAGCAAATTCAAGACCCTGAGTAATGCGGTCGAGGAGGAGGTCATCTTTTCTCATACTGACCAGGAGAAGTGGAATGAGATTCAATATCAGTTCATCTTGCTCCGCCACTTTGTCCACTATCCTCATATCATGGGACCCGTTGAACAGGTCTATGCGCAGTTCTTGGATGAGATCTCTGAGGTTGAGCCAGATTTCATTCAACGGGTCAAAGCTGAATTGGAAAAAAGGAAGATCCCTCTCACTCCACCACCGCGCCGCACCTTCCTTCCATTCATCTCAATGATGGAAAGACGATCGATCATCCGGACATAAAAACTTTCATTCGGGCCACGGCCAGATTCTTGAATGTGCATGTGGATGACAATAAAGTGGAATACAAGAGAATCCAAGACAGAGTCTATGCCAGCATGGGACTCATCTGTCCAGACAAACTGAAGGAAGATGCTGCTGCAAGAAGGCAAAAGAAGTAACTGGAGAATAGATCTGCATTCATTTTTTTATGTATCAAGCTTTATTATAAACTGCTTGTATCTATCAGCTCTAATACGTTAATGAAAGAAGATCTTTTTGGCACTGACGACAATATCTCTTTGTCCAGTTTGCTTCTTTACTGTTTTCTCTTATTCTGGCCAACTTTTTAATTTCTAATGACTGAACTATCTATTTTTTACTTAGGAATTATTTTGTAACGGTGTTGGTTTCTACATCATCAAAAAGGGGAAAATTGTTGGCAACCCCACTCAGTTTGTGAGTTTTGATGATGTTTATCGAAACAACACTTAGAAGTTTTTAGATCTTTTTTGGAGTTAGGTTGCTAGATCAAACTGCCATGTATAGCTCAGTTTGATAATCTTAATTAGGCAGATCTTAGTCAACCAGATTATAGGAGTTCAACACTTACCTTGAAGAGTTCAACACTCACAGATTGAAGGAAGTTCGTTGATGACTCCAGTTGAAGAGGTAGCCTCAACCTACCTATATAGGTTGAACGATCTGGCTCCTGCATCTCTTGAAGCGAGCTGGACTACCTCAACGGGAAGAAAGTACAATGTGTCAGAGTACTATTCTGACACATCCAACGGCTAAAATTTAATTTCTCGACTATAAATACTGTTTCCCTCGACCAGAATTCTTACGGGAAATTTAGTATTCAAAGCCAAACCTCTGCCGAATTCTCAAGCATTCCAAGCCTTCAACTTAACGCCCGAAATCAAGATAATTTCCCAAGTGTTGAGTGCTTAGTGAGAGTTCTATATTCTGGTTTCAAATTACTTGAGTGTTTACTGCTGCTCAAGTGATTGTTAGAGAGTTTCTACTATTTCGTTGATTCACTCTTTGCTTAGATACTCTCGCTTGTAATTTTCTTATTCAAAGTTAGGATAGACTTTGAATTAGGAGAGCTAGCAGTTTCTGTTTGTAATATATTTGTAAGCAAGTTTGTAAAGGTTACGACCCATAATTCATGCTTGATCTTCGTCGAGGAACTGACGAAAGGTTAAGGCTGGTTCTCGACCAGTATAAAGAAGAGAGAAGAAAATCCAAGGTTAAGGGATTTCAGATCGTAAGATCTAACGTGACATAGGAGGGTTATCTCCGAACCTCGATAAACTATCGTGTCTCGATCTCTCTTTCTCTTAAACTCTCCTTACTGCTTACTTATTACAAACTGCTGAACTAACAAGCACCGCATATTGCATTCATTATTCGAACTGTTAGTTTAAAAGATAAAATAATTTTCTAAAGAGTTTTCCAACACTAGCCACTAACTTCCACACTCCAGTTCAGTTTAACAAACTCAGCAGTTCACTGTCTGAGTTGGATAAACTGAACTCTCACTCTGATCAAACTCTCTGACTCAGTTCGCCTTAGTCAGTTCGCACCTGTCAGTTCGCATAAATCGAAAATTGTTGGAAATTAGTGTATTCCCCCCCATACACCAATGAACTCTTTCTGGGACCAACAATGCTTGATATGGATGAAATGAGAGTTAGAATAATGGTCATTCTTACCTCCATTTTGTTTATTTGTTTAGTAGTAGTACTTTTGATGAGGAATTATCATTTCAAATAGAATATTCATTCATTTCTCACTGTTAATAGTTATTTCTTCCATACCTCATGGTATTATTAATTTCTTCTATCTATATTTTTATTGTTTTATTATTCATCCAATTTATTTATTTGTACACATTTAATTCTCTCTATTTTTTTTTCTCTAATGGCTTTCTCTATTTAAAACATTTCTCTTTCGTAATTTCATCACCTTGTTGAAATCAAATGGGATCCTCTGTCTCAATTCTGTGTACCAATTGTGTCCCCAATCTTACAGTTTATTAGTTTTATATTATATTTTATGAAAGTAAAAATTATTGTAATATAATAGTAAATCATAATAAACATTTATAAATAAAATATATTTTTTAATAATAATATATTCTAGTTTTGAATTTATTAACCCTAATATAACTATTGAAATAGAACAACCCAATATAGTATACATGACCAATGAAGTGAGACAGATGGAGTATATCAGAAAATTACTTCTATTAAAATGAGTACAAGTGGTAAAAAAAAAATTCGCAAAAAAAAAGTATATTTGTACCCTTTAATGGTAGTTTTCTATTTTTTAAAAGAAAAGGTCCAATTAACTTTTCGCAATTTATCGTTTGAATATATAATAATTTAAAATTATGTGCCATTCATTTAAATCTTTCAAGTCGGATCCCAAATTTTGAGTACCATATTGTATATTATTGCCCAACTTGAATTATAAAAAAAACTAGTAACAAATATCATGTGGTGTGTACCTGAATGTATTGTCTGTTTCTTTGGGATGAAACATGTAACCATTAGTCTCTACCCTAAAAAATGTAGTTTTATTTTCTAAATTGAGACATCTATTGAATATAGTCTCATACTTAAGAATGAAATTAACGAACTACATTAACTAAAATAAACATACCTCTTTTTTCTTTTCTTTTTTTGAAAACTAAAATAAACATACCTAAAATTCTATTAAATTAAACTCATCGTGATTCACATATACTAATTTTATTTATTTGTAAATTTTATTTTCTACTAGTATTTATTAGGTTCTAGTCAAAATACAATTTTTTTTCCAAGGAACCAAATACAGACTGTAGCAATTCATTTTGACTCAATATACAAAAACCGATTACTACCGATTTCTTTCTCTTTTTAAGAGGACAAAGCTATTAATTTTTTTACAAAGCCGAAGATAAATTTTATGATTTATGACTTAAGGTAGGATTAAAAAAAATAGATTTTTTTTACACGAGTATGATATGAACATGCCGATTTAGAAAAAAAAAAATATTAGCAAAATCAGTATATGGTGGGTTACGTTCTAGTATTTAATATTTATAACTAAATATAATCCGATCATTAAAATCTCGAATATTATAAGGAAATAATGAAGCATTTCTTTCGCAATAGTCGGACGAGGTCATGTTATGAGCTATGAATAATGGAATTAATCAATACGCTTGAATTAAGACTCTGCAATCTACTACTTACGGAGTATAACACAAAATTAAATAGAATTAGTTGTAACTCCATTAAGTGATAATTAACAATTATATTATAATAACAATAACAACAGAAAGAAAAAATGAAATCCAAAGCAATTAGTATATGAAACATAAATCCAAGAATTAAATAGACGTATCTTTCAGTGGAGAAAAGCTATACAGAGATATGCCATAAATGAGAAATGAGAAATCTCTCTCTTTTCTGTTTGAGCATTCATCATTCTCTCTCATCTCTCTCTCTCTCTCTCTCTAAGCACACGCATTCGAGCACCTGCTTTACCAGTGGTGACCGAAATTCTGGTTTCAAAGTTGATACATAAACGTAGCTTCATTACATCACTTCGGTTTCGCTTTTTACAGAAAAGTTGATTCCCTTTTTTCACAATAAGAAAAACGAAACAAAAACCCGCTCATTTCTGTTGATTTTTGGTATATAAACAGAAAAAAGATCCGATTTTTCATATTTATTGGCTCAAAAAACGCCTGCCCTTTTGGTTCTTGGCGTGAATCAAACGTTTTTCACCCAGTTCTTAATCACAACTTCTTCTCTTCCAAGTTTCTCCCCTTCGCTTTCATCACACACACCACACACACACACACACACACACACACACACACAAAAGCGTGAATTGCGGGTGTTATCTTGGAATTTCGGAAACATGGTGCATGTCGTTTTCCGAGGGAAATTAAAAATAAAATGTTAGTAATGGGAGGTGTTTTTCTTCTTTGAATAGAATTTTGGGTTTGGCTCTTTTAATCTGTGTCCATTAATTTGATGGGCGAGATTTTTCTTCGAGAAAAAAATCCGGGCTTTGGTGAGAGGAATATTTGGTTTAGCCGAAATTTAATCAGGGTCCGGTTTTTCCGGTGATCGGAAATCTTGTTGCAAGAGCAAAGATTGAATTTTGAGGGGAAAAAAAGAAAAAGAAAAACAAAAGCGGAATTGATTAAGACTTGCGGTTTTTGCTAATGGTTTGTCCAAACGTCGAAGGGTAGTAATCTTTGTTTTGTTTCTTAAGACCAAAATTTCCATCTCTCTCTCTCTCTCTCTCTCTCATATAGAAAGAGAGAAGAAAATCCCGTCAATTCCTCTCTTCCTCTCCTTGTAAAATTCTTTTGTTTTTCCCTTCCTCTGTTTTTCTCCCTCTCTTCTTCTGTGCTAACTTTCAAAAAGAGTTAGGAGAGAGAATCAGAGCAAGTTCTCTCTCTCTCTCTCTCTCTATCTCGCCGCGTTGAAGGAAATCATGTTGATCTTTGACAAGGTTCCAATGCAGACAACAAACCTTGAAAGCTTCTTGGATTGCACAACCCCCGTGGTCCCATCTCAGTTCTTGTCCAAGGTTTGGTTTTTTTTTTTTTTTTTCCCCTTCCCAAATTTCTAATTCTTCTTTTCTTTCTTTTCTGGCATGCTGCATAATTCTTTGAAGCTTTCAACATTTTCCTATGATGCTCCTTAATCATTACTATATGTTTCAATTTATTTAGTTCTAATTAATTCTCCCTTTTCTATTGATTGATTGTTTCTTTTTTAATTAATGGGATGATAGAGTGAAACAAGGAAGCTTAATAGGCTATGGCATCCATGGGAGAGGGAAAAAGTTGACTATTTTGTTCTTGCTGATCTTTGGAAGAGTTTTGATGAATGGAGTGCGTATGGTGCCGGAGTTCCAATCTTTTCCGACGACGGCCAAAATCTTGTTCAATATTTCGTCCCTTATCTCTCTGCAATTCAGATTTTCACCAGCACTTCTTCAGCAAACTGCTTGAGGTAAATTGCATTTGCAGAGTTGATTGCCACTTCTTCGTCTTGTTCGAATTCGATTTGATGATGTGATGAGTTGATTTCGAGTTTTCGAGAAAAAGAACGTGCATTTGATTTGAACAGACTAGTTTCATCTAGTTCTTGTCAGTTTTGTCTCGTTTGATGGAATGGTGATGCAATTATCTCATTTGAAAATTCTGTCGATTTAGTGTTTATTTGATCCTTCGCACGAATTGGATGTGATTTCGATCTTGATTAGTGGCATTGCTTGTGAACTTGTGATGTTTGAAGGTGGATGCTTGTTTGATTTAATTAGACTAATTTGATGTAGGGAAGAGACCGACTCCGTGAGCGAGACTCGGGACTCGTTTAGTGATTCGTTTAGTGATGAGAGCGAGAGTGAAAAGTTGTCGAGATGGGATGGGTGTTCTTCAGAGGAAGGGATATGCGAGCACGATAGCTTATGGCATCACAATGAAAGATTGGGTAATCTCTACCTTCAATACTTTGAGAGATCATCCCCCTACGGAAGGGTCCCTCTCACGGATAAGGTAACTCTTAATTCGTACTATTTGATATCAAAACTGAAGTCGGTCATTCAGTTACTTGTAAGCACCGTAACTAATAATGATGAGGAATCAATAAAATGAGAAGTGGAATATTTGGCTGTGATAGGGAAGAATCAAATGATAGGGCATATTGTAAAAAGTTTCATACTCTTTTGAAACGTACCAACGAAGTTGGTCCGTTTTACTTTTGAATTCGTATCTTGTCTTGTTATATTCTACTTTTGTATGCTCATCATTAGTGGTTATTTTGTGGTAAATGGCTTGCTTTGTAAAATATATTCTTGATTTTACATATTGTACCATACTGAAGTTGGATGTTCTTTGTTCTCATTTTGATTGTTTGCTTCTCAGATTAGTAGCTTAGCTCAAAGACACCCGGGATTAATGTCGTTAAGAAGTGTAGATCTTTCACCGGCTAGTTGGATGGCTGTCGCTTGGTTAGTATCTAAACGTAATACAATCATATCCGTAATGCGGAATCAAGAAAATTATAGAATATGCGACTAAATCCTTACGAAATATATCTAGGTACCCTATCTATCACATTCCCACGGGTAGAACCATTAGAGACTTGCAAACGTGCTTCCTCACGTATCACACCCTTTCTTCCTCGTTTCAAGGTATGTACTCTTATTACATCCCCTCTTTCGAAACCGTTTCTTGAAAATTTTGCTGAAATTTTGAGGACTATGATAGATATGGACTTAGAAGACGATGTCGAGAGTTTGAAGAGGAAAAGGAAGGAAGGGGAAAGCATCTCTCTCCCACCTTTTGGTTTGGCCACTTACAAAATGCAAGGAGACGTGTGGCTCTCGGACACGAACGGTCGAGATCTTGAGAGGATGGCCTCGCTCTCGAGCGTGGCCGATTCTTGGCTAAAGCAACTTCGGGTCCAACATCACGACTTCAACTACTTCATGGGAATGAGGCATGGCTAACTTACGCACCCACTAATCACACGCCTTACACCTCGTCTGTGGAGCCCCACGAGATATGGCCGTTGTGCATCCGCAGCCGCTTCTATAGTCGCGTCGAGTTGTAGTTATGAGGATGGTTTTCTGATATATTTTAGGACAAGTGAGACTAACGTTAGTGGCTTTGGTAGTTTAATGAAGCAAATGCAGAGGAGAGAATAGGCCTTTTGGAGGTGTTAGACTCTGAACTGTAGTTTGTAACTTTGAGTGTTTTTTTTCTTCTTTTCTTACTCAGATCATCCATCGATCGTATGTATTGTAGAAGTGGTTGTGACTTGTGATGATGAACGATTTTTTCTTTTTTTTTTTGTTAGTGAAGTTATAGAAACTTTTGTGTACATGAAAAATGAATAGATCTTCTGTTCTGTTTTTGGGGAAATCTGCAGTTTGTCTTGTGTTTGGCTTACTTTTAATTTTTGCTAAAATTTTTTTAGAAAGAAGAAGAAAACGAGAGATGCAAAATCTCAAGAAAATTCTACTAATAAATAAAGATTTAATAGAGCATCTCAACTTTTTTGAAGTGATAATAATTAATTAAGCATAATAGTGCTGACTCATAGCACTTATCCAATTAATTAATTCGTTAAGTTAAATGGCAATTACCATTTACCCCCAAAGAGGAAAAAAGTAAAAAAGAAAAAAAAATAAAAATAAAAAATCAAGCTATGAAAGGGAAATTAAGAAACATAAATCAGAAAAAGAGAATTATTGTGGATAAGTTTGTGACACAGTAGGAAAGGTGGGCCCATGGGGGTGGACAGATTGCCACATTTTTCTAACGTAGTTGCTTTCGTGTTCACACTTCAAATTTCTTGGACATATTTTGTCAAAATCTTGCTGTATTTAATTTTGAGTATTCCATTAACTTATCTATCATCCAATATATTAATGAGTTTACATGACCACATATTGCCATTTTATCATTATACTTCAATTTTGGATACTGTCGTATTAAAAACTACATCAAATTAATGGGAGAACTAAAAACAATTATTGGGGCTATTTTTTTATTTTTTTAAAAAAATTTCTTTTTTGAATTTTTGGGTAACAATTCCGATCACATGGGATGAGATCATCCGTTACATATTTAGTATAGCAACCGTGTTTCAAATTTAAAATTTATTACTTTTTCTATCTCATAAATAGGGATGGCTGTGGATCCTGGACCCGGTCCAGATTTGAGAGTCTAGATTCATTTTTTAGGATTTGGAGTATTGAAATTTTGGACCCGATAGATCTGGGCCGGATTCAGACTTCACTCTTAATTTCTGGATCTGGATCTGGAATTTTATTTTTTAGATTCAGATCCGGTCCAGATCCAGCCTAAGGACCCGGATAATTTATTATATATATTATTTTATAATATTTGTTGGGAACCCTTTAATAGTTTTGATAATGTTGTTAGAAACCACACTTAGTCGATAGACGTTAATTGGAACAAACTAATCTCCGTGCTTGGATCAGTCTTCAACTAAAACAGGTTACAGAGACTGAAGATAGATAGAGGTATAGGAAGCTCGACCTGCAAAGTCCAACCTGAGCTGTGACTGAGGAACCTGTCCTCAACTCAACGACTAATTGTGTCAGTGTACGACTCTGCTCATCCTGACACACACAACGGCTCTATTACAAATGCTTCTCTATAAATACCTCAAGACATTCAAGGAAGAAGATACGGGAAACTCAAATTACAAGCTAAAACGCTGCAGAAATCTCAAGCCAAACATTCACACAATCAACACTCGAAATTACAAGAGCCTTCCCAAGTGTTGATCTTTGAAGATTTCTATTCTTTCTAGTATCTGTCTTACTATAACACAATCCACACTCTCACTACCATACTTGTTGATATTCAGTGTAGTTGATAAGAGTTGTATCTCAAACGGTGATAGCTCTTCACAGCTTTTCAGTTTGATTATTAGTGCTAGCCGTTCAGGATTAGTAAGATTGTATGTAAGTTTGTATGTAAAGTTAGAAGAGTCACGACTCAAGATTCGTGCTAGATTCAGTCTAAAGAGAGATTTGAATTTGGACTGGAACCTCCACCAGTGTTAAAAAGGAGCGAAAGATCTCAGTTAAGGGATTACAGATTCGACGGAATCTGGCGTGGACGTAGGAGCTGTTTACTCCGAACCACGATAAAAACTCCTCGTGCCTCTGTTATCTTTATTTACACAGTTTGCATGATTCACCACCTGCACGATTGTAACATGTCCTGCATGTGCACTGTCTTTGAAAACTGTGTTGAAAACTGTAAGCCAACCTTTCCACCAAACTTCCACACGCAGGTTAGTTTTGCAAGCTCAGCAGTTCACTGTTTGAGCTGGAAAAACTAAACTGCTCTGATTAACTGAAGTGACGACTCAGTAAGATCAAATTGTTTTGAAAAGTCAAAACTGTTGGCTAATTGGTGTATCCCCCCCCCCCATACACCAATATCTATTTATCGGGACCTACAATATTCTACTAATAAATATCTATATCTATTTAGTTATTCTAATTAAATCTCAAACCCTAATAAATCTATTTTTAATTTGAAAGTTCGATGCCTAAAATATAGATACACGTTTCATGTTTTTTTCAATATGTTTAAGTGAATGACACTTTTTATTGGCAAGTGAATTATTAGTGTGGAAAATTCTTGACAGGTAGTGCGTGAAAAATTATTTATTTTGGTGCAAATCAATTCATTTATGGTTGAATATTTTATTTTTATTTTTGTCGTTCTTTTTCTAAGATATTTTTTAGATAATAACTACGAATCTGGGCTAGACCCGAGATCCGCCAGATCCAATGGATCTGGATTTGGATTCAATTTTTTAGACCCAATGGATCTGGGCTGGATTTGGACATCAGGTTAAAATTCCGGATCTGGATCTGAACCAAACAAGATCCGGCCCAAATCCGACCCATTGTCATCCCTACTCATAAATATATGAGAAAAATTTCAAATTACATAAGTATTAAGAAAAACTGGTAAAATAAATTGATAAAATTGTTGCTAGTTTGTTTAACGGTAGTAAAATTATTGAGATCAAGTTGTAGAAGAATATAAAGTGATGATATTGGTTTTTATTTATATATATATATATATATATATATATATATATATAAATAAAGTATAATCTTTTAAAGTTTAAAAATAAGAGGGTGTATGAGAATAATTTCCATATTAGGTAATAAATTGTTTGTAATTGTTATTCCATTGTCCAAATTAAGGTTTATAATTGTTTTTAGTATTTAATTTTAATTTTATCAGTTCACATAGTTGGTGAATTCAAAACTAGAGTATATGTATATATTTTTAAATTTTTTGAATTTTTAGTTATGAATATCAATTATGATTCGCAAAATTAATTATTTTTTATTTTGTAAAAAGTATTATAAAGATAGTGAAATACACGATTATTTTATGATACATAAATTGTGATAAAGGATTCCATCCGAATTCCGACAAGCCCGCACGTATTTCAAATTAATTTTCTAATTTTATAATCAAGGGAATTGTAATTCCAAAAAAATAAAAAAATAAAAAAAATACTAGCATATTTCATATCTAGTACGGAATATTTAAGAAAATCATTTATGTCAAATATTTCTTTTCTTTAACGAATCAACATACTTTCGTTAACATGGCCGGACCTGTGTGTGGGTCTAAGAGGCACGCGCCTCGGGTCCTAAAATTTTAAGGGCCCATTTTTTTTTAAAAAATAATATTAATGTGTAATTTGTATTTCTATTTTAACTAATTTTTTTAGTAAACTCTACAAAATGTATAAATTTTGAATTGATTTCATTTTCAACATAATCATTCAACAATTTCGGAAAATACACCATCTTTGATCCTTATTTAATTTTGATACGAATTTGATTTTTGCCCAATTTGATTCTGGCATGGTGCACACGATGCATTGTAAGTTATGTCCGACAATCCACGCATGTACTAATGAGTATATGTTATATCATATTTTGTACTCCCTCCATCCCCTATATTAGTGTGCTGAGAGAAATGACACGCAATTTAAGACAAAATTAGTGTAAAGTGGAAAAAGTAAGATAAAGTAGGGAGAAAGTGGGAAAAGTAGGTAGAAGGTGAGAAAAATAAGAATAAAGTGAGGGTGAATATGTCTTTTTGCTTAGGGAATCTTTTCATATTTGGAATGCACAGTAATATGAGGGTCGCCCAAACGAAAAATATGCACACTAATATGGGGGACGGAGGGAGTACTACATAGTACATACTACTCCGTATTATTATTTTTTTCTTGCTTCTTAAAGGACCTATTTTTTCATTTTCGCATAGGGTCTCACGAGGTACAGGACCGGTCCTGTTCGTTAAGCTAGACTTTTTGTAAATCCAAAGGAGACGAATACTCTTTTATTTACTGTGTGCATTTTTAATGTACTCGCGGACAATGTGGCATTATTATATATTTATAAGTTTATAATAAGTACACTTTCTGTTTTCGATATATGTGTGAATTTTTTTCTTTTTGCGACATTCCCCATATATGTGTTATTTCTAAAAATTAGAAAATATTCTTAATAACATAAGTAAGACTCAACCTCTACTTAAGCACCTTTATCAATTTTTTCTTAATCCGTATCAATCTAAATTTAATATGTACATCAGGAACATAAAGAGTCTGATTTAAAAGTTGAATTCAACTTAAAAAATTTAAACCCTACTAAACTAAATGAATACGTACATAACATTGCTAGATAAGTGGTTGACACACTAATTGTGTCAACGATGATAGGTAAGAAAACATTTCAAACCAAGTGAGATCTAATTGTACTGCTTATACATACGGTGAGGGTCGCACACAAGAATTAACCGTCATATTATAGGACGTTCAATCATATATCTTACAATTAATACTTTATTGATTTACATCGTATATGCATGATACATGTGTTTTTGTAACAATATGCTCTATCGTACAGCTATGTTCTAGTAGTGTCATGTGTCATGTATCATGCATAATATTACGTACACTCGGTATATTACCAAATTGAGGCATATCAAAGTTTAAAATCTGAGGAAATCATTGAGATTGACATGTAGAATACCTACTTTAAGAGTATCATTGGATATGCACATATTCAGTAATTAAGTTTTGAAACATAGTTGCTAATAATTTTTTTTCTTGAAAAAAATTCGAGTATTCATTACAATCCTAGATTCAAAGGTCCATCTTTTCTATTACACTATGTAACATTTCTTATCACATTACTACATAATCGTCACATATTTACGATATTTTCAAAATCAGTCATGAAAATGGAATACATTATCTGAATTGCTTGTGCATGATCTGTAGAGCACAAAAGTTACTATTGATATATTATTGTATATCTAAATTAAACAATTTGTCAATAGATATTTGCGACAAAATCTCATGAGAGGGACTCATGATCCAAAAATTGCATGAAAAATGTATTATTTAATAAAATGGTGATATATATATAAGTCAATGACTAGATAAATGTTTAATCACGAGCTAAACCCGACTCTAGGGGACCAAATCACGTGTTCTTTGCGCTTTTATCTTCGGGTTGGAGTTGCAAAAGCGTGTTTCCAAAAAGCTCTGGCCCATCATGTGCGATTTTTAAACAAAGTCTTTGTCGAGTCGAGCGCGTGTGGGGCTAGTTTTTACATGTTAATATCGGATTAGCATTTAACTAATTATGCTTAATTTAATTATTTTCTTGAGTTTTTATTTTATGGATCAAATTTAGTTTATCGAGCAAATTAAATATTAGCTAATCTTGATTTTCATAGTTGTAATTTCAATTATTTATGTACATATGAAGAAAGAAAATAAAAGCTCCCACGATTTCCATGATGCTGTTTCTTCTATTATCGTCCACGAAATCAATGAGCCATTGTGTCACATCTTACCCGGTTATGTTTCTTTCGTGAAGTTATAGAATAATATTTTGTTTTTTTTTTTTTGTTTTTTAAAATGAGGTTTTTTTAGTTGATTTGAGGTAAAGATTAATCAAGAAATACTATATTAATAAATTTGAAAGCATTTTTATCTGCGAAGGGAATGTCTCACTTCAATAGCACAAGTATCATATACGGTTAGTATTTCAACTGAAATTCGAAAAGATGATTAAAATTTGGTCATGTTTCTGAGAAACAGTTGCAACAACCCCAACAAAGAATTGGGAAATATGGAAGCTTTAGAAAGAAAGAAATAATTAGTGAAAAGTATATGTTTATATATATAATTAGATAAATTACAAATTATTAGACGAAATTAAAATGGTATAACTTTTAAAGTTTGGCATGTGATCCGGAGTCGAAGAAGATAAATGGAAAATAACGTGAAGGTGCTTCCCAACAATCATAGAAGATTACTCCTTCACTCTATGAAGATTCACCTTCAAATTTTACATTTATTTACCAAAATATCATTTTGAGCCTACAGTTAAATATCATAATTCTAATTTAAATAAAATTCAAGTTTTACTATAATATATACTCATTATAATATTCAAAACTCATACCGAGAGAATATTATCTATATCCAATTAAACTCATAAATTAGATCTCATGCCATATTTGCATTTCCCAAAAAAGTCATATTATTATTATTATTATTATTATTATTATTATTTGAAAGATTATATTACTTTGAATACTTGCAAAGCTCGCTCGAATATCAGGGCTTAAATCATAATTTCTATACATCAAATAAATAAATACTCCCTCCGTCTCTAAAAAATGTGGACATTTTGTTATTTTCGGTCGTGCAAAAAACGACGTGGACATTTTCATTTTTAGCCATAGACCACATCTTCATGAATTGTTTTCACACTGAAAAGTCAACTAAAATATATTATAACATTCATTTTACTTTACTATTCTCTACTTTATACTCCCATAAAGAGAAATGATATGCTACTCCCCCAATGGTGAACACATTTAGTTGTTACTTTGATTTGACATTATTATTATTTTTTTACTTTGTGTTATTTTTTATATTCTAGTATCATAGGGCTTAATATAGAAATCATTAAATCTACAAAATAAATAAAAATCAAAGCTCGATTTGTCCGATTAATCATTTTTCGAAGTAAGAAGGAAAAAAGAACAAATCGAACTTTGATTTTTATTTGATTTTGTAGATTTAATGAATTATATATTAATTTCTTTGATATTTGAATATAAAATAACACTAAAAATTTAAAAAATAATTCCAAATTGAAGAAACGACACGAAGGTGACTACTGTAAACACAAAATTATGTATTTAATAAAAAAATATGAAATTGCGTACAAATCAAAATATATGGATTGAAATATATATTTCCCGTACAATCTTTATATAATCCTCTGATTCTTCTCTCCAATTTGCTTCTTGAATGATATTTGGGCAGCTTCCGAGATTTGAGGAGAATTTAGTACTCCTCGATTTCCTTGGACTTGACTTTTACAACGTAGACACGGATGACTTTCATCTTATTTCCGAGTCACACATTGGACTTGAGCTTCGAACAATATAACGCTGATGTCGAAGGACTTTCGTCTTATTTCCGAATCAAACGTTGGGACGTTGGGAGTTTGGGCTTTATAACGCCGATTCGGAAAACCTTTGTCTTATTTTCGGATCAAACGTTGGGACGTAGGGAATTTGGGCTTTATAACGCTGATTCGGAAAACCTTTGTCTTATTTCCGGATCAAACGTTGGGACGTAGGGAGTTTGGGTTTTATAACGCAGATTTGGAAAACCTTTGTCTTATTTCCGAATCAAACGCTGATTTGAAGACTTTCTGTAAAGAATACAATCGTATCCAACGAAGAAAGCCTTGAATATGACACATAAATCTCTTCGTGAAAAATACAATCGTATTCCACGAAGAAAGCTTTTGAATATTAGAGAGAAATTTGTAGCGAATTCTAACTCCAACTTCTTAAGCTTATGATTATGATTTCTGGTGTGATTTTGAAGTGAAAGGAGAACTATATTTATAGGTGTAGAAGGAGCAGATTTGGTGGGCTTTTAGGCTCCATGGTGAGCTTTGATGATGATGTGTCACAATTCTATTGGCTCTCAAATATTGATATATATCAATAAAAGATTTAACTTGTTGCCAAAAAAATAAATCTCCATCTTGAATATCTTTATTAAATATATTATTTTAATTTAGATTTCATAAGATTCTAAATCAAATAAACATATAATCAAATAAAAATATTTATCTTCTTTTTTTAAAAAAAATTCGGTGCCTACAATTACCATTGAAAAGTAACATATCATTTCTCATCACATAAAATACTATGCCCATCCACATTTTTTGTCAACGGTGAGTGTAACATTTTACCGTCTAAAAAGTAAATCAATAAATTTTTATCACATAAACAAACATTTGATGGGCGACAGTATTAGTGCAGATCCTGTTCGGACAGGCTCCCAAACTACGTGTGAAACTTTGAATAAATATACATCAATTCAATATCAATGTTTAGTGGTTTTTGCTGCTTTACCCATGTGAATTGCCCCTTCTTTTTTTTTTTTTAGGACAAATATAAAAATTCTAAATTGTCGGTGAATGCGTTTCGGATTAAAAGTATTTTCCACAAGTTTCACCTATATAATACGTACATTGCTTTTCTAGACAGGTCATTAAAGATTAATATTTTAATGAAAAAAATTAAATTTATTTCCAAAGATACACAATATTCTATTAATAATTTTTACGAATATATACAACTAATTTTTCGTGAGCAGTGAGTTTAATTCTTCATAATAACTAGTACTAAAGAAAGATGGTCCATTCCATTTCTAAAAGTTGAAAATTACCTGCAAAAAAATCAAAGTTTCTGGAAGATACCGTGCCTCATAATTCGACTCTCTGACTTGGTTAGACTGAGATCTAGTGTATCTTCAATATTCAACATAATTAGAAAGAAAAAAAAAAGTAGAAGAAAAATAAAATACATTTAGGGTGTGTTTGGTAAAGAAGATGAACCAAGATGAGAGAGATCATCTTGGTTCATCTCACTGTTTGGTAACCAACTAAAATAAACTGGAGGGCCCGAGATGAATACAAGGCTCGTTGATATTTTACTGTTCCGCCTTGTTTAGTCATCTCATGTTTTTGGTCGGATGAGGTGAACTCATTAAAACAGTAACACAATACTTTCTCTCTCTTACCATTTTACCCTTATGTATTTATACGATTTCAAATAATAATAATAATAATACTAATAATAATAATAATAAATAATAACAATAATAGTAATAATAATAATAATAATAATAATAAATCAATAATAATAATAATAATAATAATGTAATAAAATAATAATAATAATAGTAATAGTAATAGTAATAATTATAATAATAGTAATAATAATAAATAATAATAATAATAATATAATAAAATAATAATAATAATGTAATAAAATAATCATAATAATAATAATAGTAATAATAATAATAATAAATAATAATGTAATAAATAATAATAATAGTAATAGTAATAGTAATAGTAACAATTATAATAATAGTAATAATAATAATTAATAATAATAATAATAATTTTATAATAATAATAGTAATAATTATAATAATAACAAGAATAATAATAATAATAAATATAATAATAATAATAACAAGAATAATAAAAATAATAACTCAAATCAACAATATAATATAATAATAATAATAATAATACTAATAATAATAATAATAATAATATTAATAATAATCATAATAATAAAATAATAACACTATAGTAATATTATAATAATAAAAACTAATAAAAATAATAACTCAACCATATAAATAATAATAATAATAATAATAATAATAATAAATTAATAATAAAACTAATAATAATAAAAATACTAATAATAAATATAAGGGGACTATTAATCTCAACGCTAAAAAGTGAAATCGGTAGGGTATTTAATAGGGTAAAATAGTCAATTTAAATTTTAATCTGAGTTTGCAATTTGTACCAAACCCAATATGATATCACCGAGTCTGAATTTTTGCTACCAAATGGTGGGATGAATGATTCATTTGACACTATTCATAGAGTCAGCTGAGATGAATATCATTCTCATCTTGAGATGATTACCAAAATGCAGCCTTAAGATACCTACTCCTTCGTCCCTTTATGTTGTCAGTTTCAAAATGAGTACATGATTTTAGGTAGGGTGTCAATCGGGTCAACCCACCGGGTTTCGGGCTAACCCTATCGGGTTGCGGGCTATTCGGTTCGGGTCAATCGGGCTTTTTTTTCTTTCGGGTTGATATTTCTTGGCCCTAACCCTAACCCTCTCGGTTTCGGGCTAGCCCACCGGGCAAAAGAATTTACGAAAATAAATTTGATATTTCTAACATTTTATTTGTTATCATAATCGTCTTACACTCTCACAAATAAAAATAATATAAATAAAATTAATATTTTAATTATACGACCGGAGATCAAAGCGGGGAGATTTTCGGGTCATGGTTCAACCAATTAACTAATGGTTTAACCGTTTATCAAATAAGTAATATTATTAATAATTAATTTCATTGAAAAATATAAAAATATGCAATAAATTATAGTAATATTATGTCATTATAAAATTTACAAAGATATTAATTTATAAATAATAATAATAATAATATACTCCGTATGTAGTAGTAGAACAGTAGTATAAACGAATAGAATGTGGAAGAAAATAATAAAGAATATTGAAACTTTATAATTGATATGCTTTTATAGTATTTCAAAACCTATATAATAATAAATTATTTGTAATTTTGCAAATTATTTGGGTAGCTGAGTTGGTTAGCATGTTCTTGTCTATGTTAGAAAGTCTTAGGTTCAATTCTTGGTAGGGCAGTTTATTTTCAATTAAATTTAAAATATTTTTTATAAATAATAGCCTGGCCTGACGGGCTGGCCCACGGCCCGACCGGGTTAGCCCGATTAGCCCGACCGGGCTGGCCTGAAAAGCCTGAATTTAATATGGATGGACCATGAAAGTGACTTACTTGATTATTTTTCTTTTATATTTTTTAGCTTTGCCAATTTTATTTGGACATTGCAAAATAAAAAAATGGGACGGCAATAATGGGACGGAGAGAGTGCATTGCATCAAAATGATGTATAAAATGCATAAAAATGAAGGTACATCAGATGAATGCATACAATGATGCATCATTCAATGTGAGAATTAAGCTCAGTCACCCAAATCTTAGATCGGAGTCGTTCTTATTTCCTACTTAATCATCCATTCATACCAGAATCACCTCTAATATATATATATATATATATATATATATATATATATATATATATATATATATATATATATATATATATATATATATATAGTGGTGAGATTATGTACAAAATAGATTTTTCGTTGCACAACTATAATGCACGATATGTACAATTATAATACAACTTGCATCATAATGCATTGTCAATACTATCGTAATGCATTTACAGTACAATCACAATGCATCATTTAATCTAGACCGTAGATCATATTAAGATCAATGATTCGGATCACTTATCATTTCTTACGAAACGTGTCTTTTGTACGTGATATATATATATAGGTAGTAGATCATATGAAAATTAACTATTACGTGAAAACTGCAACTCATGCATTTTATACATAAAATGATGTATTTTGTGCATAAAACATAATATGTTGCATAATAAAATATATTATTTTATATTATTTTTATGCATATAATGCATCATCATGAGAATGCAACATTTTATGCATAAAAATGCAATACTTTTGTGCATAAAATGCAACATTTTATGATGGGTTGCAGTAATCACGTAATAATTAGTTTTCACCATAACGCATCCCTTCCGCTATATATATATATATATAGATGATGGATCATATGTAAATAAGTTCTGGTTAAGAAATAAGAATAGATCTAGACCATTGATCTTAGTTAGATCTATGATTAATATTGATTTAAGCATGATTATAAGGTACAATAAGTATAATTATATTTAAGCCTCAATTTGTATATTAGAAAGCACAATTGTAGCATAATTCTATACAAACTTAAGCATAAATTTGTTATCTTTAAGCATTATTCTTATTTTCTCACATCGGGATTTATTTACATGCGAACCATTCCCTATATATATATATTCTCATATACATAGAGAAATGATATGCTACTCCTCCATTCATGGCACCTCCGTGAGCACCTTCGTCATTTTTTCACTTTTTCACTTCGACATTATTTTTTAAAAATTTTTATTGTTGTTTTATTCTAATATATTAAAAATTAATTTAGAAACTATAAAATCTAATAAAATAAATAAAAATCAAAACTCGATTTATTTATTATTTATTTGTTATTTATTTATTTATTGACGTGCATCTCATCTATCACTAATTCACTACCGCTCTTGGTTGGTGGTTGGGAATTAAGATTGAAATTGAAATTGAAATTATCTTCATGACTCAGGAAATCTGGTTTTAATTTGACTTTTTCCCAGTGACCCACTTGAAATTAAAGATTTGGTCCACCCGTGTAATTAAAATATTTATGACTTCAATTGCTAATCTTTGAAAAAACGACGTCACAATAATCACAAGTGCACAACCAACGATCAACTTCCATACAATAATGCATAGGAACTTACCAACAACTTGTCAACATTGGATAATGTTTGCTGCTAGAGATTTTCTATTTTTATTAGTTTGTTGATTTATTAATGACGGCTTTATTATCATCATGTAGTGAAGATGGAAACAGTATGGTACCAGGTGTATTAATAAAATAAGCAGGTACGAAAATTCAAGTTTTAAATATCATCATAAGCAAATTTTGTATTAAAGACCCTCTATATATAATACTTATATGCCATACCAAATATAGTAATATAAAATCTCATAAAAATAAAAATAAAGTCAAATAGAGAGGATGAGTATTGTTGCATTGCATGACATCCCACTTTAATTTTTCAATGCTTTCTTTCCATTCCATTAACATAAAATTTCTGTAGCTCCTTGCGCCATGATTGCATCAAACCACTCACCTTTCGTATAGAAATATAATAATATTAATATTGGATGCATAATCATAAATTTTCTACTTTGTGGCTCACTCGTGCAACAGTGAACTTACGCATGTCATGCTACAAATTGGAGAGCGAGAGAGAGAGAGAGATAGAGAGAGAGAGGAAATGATATCCTTGATAAATTAGTGCGTGCAGAACTATAGCATATACAAGAAAAAGACATAAATGAAATGGATACCTCGGTTTCATAGATGTTACAACTCATGGATTATGTATAGTATTTACATCAAATGTTACATCACCCATCCATGTGTGGCCCGGCCCATCTTGTGACGGGCTTAAGCCCGGAATCGACGATAAGCTGATGCCACCTATAAATACATACAGCATGCTGCTCCAACTGAATCATCTGGCATGAAATCTTTTGATGCCATAAAACAGGACGAAAGAGGCGAAGAATTTTACGTTACGTAGTGAAAACTCCACTGCTTCTAAATCTTGGAACTAAGTATATGACTGATTAATACTGAAACAAAAAGTTATAAGCTGGCAAGTCTTGTATTCTACGAACATCTTCTAAAGACAATTCTCTTTCCAACTGTGTTCTTGTTACTTGTAGCACTTCCTAAACAAATCAAATTTAGCAAGGTTACTACAATCTTGTTAGAGAGAGAGAGAGAGAGAGAGAGAGAGAGAGAGAGAGAGAGAGAGAGAGAGAGTACATTGAACTCCATGTATGAAGCATGCATGGCAAGCCACTGAGCGTCCATCATAGTGAAGGCTACACAATAGAGGATGTCGAATGCATCTTCATCTTCTGCACTTGCATCAACGAACAACGTTTCTCATTCAGTAACATCAAGTAAGAAGAACACAGCACCAATAACTCAGAAAATGGTCTAACGTTTCCATTTCAAACAACGAGAAGAATTAATGTACTTTGATTTACCTCCTAATAATGTGAGAAAGTTAAATCCAGGAAGACATCTGGGCTTTTCTGCAACACGAGATGAAGAAAAATGGTCTAATTTTTTTCCATTTTAAACAACAAGATTTAGAAATCATTTATGATCAATAAACGCCCATTATATTGGCGCACCTGAATGTAAGTCGAGCATCTGAATCAGCATAAAGGAAACGTTAATGCCAGCGACAGCGAAGGGATATTCCCATTCAGAACGCTCTCCGCTTTGCTTTAGAAGTAACCTATTAAAAGTAGCCTTCAAATGTTTCATATTAGTAAAAAAAAAAATTGAAATACGAAAATTCATCATGAAAGCAGCAGCTGACAAAACATACTGGGTAAGTTCGGGCGAAATATAGCAAGTTCTCGAGTGAGAGGAAGCCGCAGCCCCTGAAGCCAACACGAACAATCATAATGTCAAGAATCTAAATCTTGGGGTTGAATTCACAAGATTAGATGGAGTAGTAAGACAAGGGTGAGAAAAATAGAACCAAATACATGCGCAAGCACCATTTTCAACTAGTTTCTCTATATTTTCAAGATTAGAGAAGTTTGGCATTTTTCTTGCACGATTCAGAAATCAGAGATGAAGCTGAACCTGAAATCAGTGGAAGGATTTGATCCCTGCCATCCCATATCTTTCCACTGCTCGGATATCAAACCTTTAAGCTTAACATCTGGGAAGGCGGCATCCCACAAGGCTTGAAGAGCTTCCTGGCAATGGAGTCGGACTATGAAGTCGTTAAAGGTTGAAAAATGTTATGCACTCAAAATGTCGAATTTCTGCTGCGGGGGTGTTTACTTTTGATGAAAGTTCGATGTATTGAACAATTTGAGCTCGTTTGATCATATATAATCCTTCAAATACTAAATCGTATGTATTGTAAATCTAATCCATCACTCAAAGCAAAAGCAAATGCCCTCACACAGCATTTGGCGGAGCATTAGCTGATTTTGTAAAAAAGCATCATATCACAAACACAATATACACATATTTCATGGAGTCTAAACAACGACTGCTTAGATTCTGTGAGTTTGTGGTATTTTACTTCATTGTCTAATTCTTGCTTTTTGTATGCCTGGATTGATAATCAAGAGAAGAAAGGAAAATACGCAGAAAGCATACTTGATGTTCGTTCCGCTTCTCATCGTAAGGCACTCCTAAACGGTCTTTAAGGTTCTGCAGTCTTTCTTCCTGGCACAAATCAGAACAATACTGTCAACACTAAAATGCAGTATATACACGAAAAATGTACAGAGAATATAATCACCTGAATAGGAGTCAAACTGTAGTTAAGAAATTTGTCACTTCCAAATCTTTTATTGTTGGCGCGGTTAAAGAATCCTCCTACCCATGATCGTGGTCCAACCATAGCATTAGCTACAAACAAAAAGAAGCAGATATGAACAAATGAAATAGAGTACACAAAGTTAAAACCGACGAGATAGAAATACAGGCTATCTGGACTGATATTACGACAAACAATTTTTTCAGACACATATTTCTTGATCAATTAAGTGAATGACTAGAAGTAAAAAACTAAACAAACCTACTTCCCATATATCAAGTTAAGTATTTGCCTTAGCTTTTAATAAGAAGATGAGAGAGGAGTGAGAAAATTAAGAGAACAGGAGATGCAAATTTGGAGAAAATATTCTCTACTCACTAAAGCACTGAGCTAACTGTGATATTACGTGAACAGAATTATGTGACCATGCTGATTCTCTGTCTCGACTGTTCGCATCCCAGTACAGTTCATCTTCATCAACCTGAACAAACAGAATCCCTTAAGAACAAAAGAAACAGATATAGCTAATTCAGAACATCTAACATAATTCTATAAAATCAGTAATTCTAAGGTACAATATGAGATTTTATGATTAATCAGTCAAAGAAAGAAATAGCACAACGTATACACATATCATATGGGGAGATAGAGTACTATATATAAAATGGCCAAATGGGAGATATAACTGGAAAACGGCATTGGAGCTCAAGCAAACAAAATTACTGATCACTACAATGACAAGTACTAGTTTCGCATAAGCAAACAGCGTAGCTTGAAACAGAGGTTTGATAATTGAAATATTCAAACAGCAATCAAGCAAACAAAAGTATTGAAAACTACACATACACAACACAAGTCTCGTACAACAACTTCAAAAGGAGTCAAAAGAGGCAAAAGAGGATATGGCAGCAGACGATCAATATCAAGGGCTACAAAGATATAGAGACACTGCCAGTACAATTCACACGAGCAACAAATTACAGTGTTGTTATCAATTAAAAAGCCGATTAAAAAAAAACAAATATTGAGATTGTTTGCCACATGACTCATTCTTACACAACATAACATAAAATACTATTTACGAACTTAAGATTTTGTGGCATTACGAAGTAAAAAAAACACTATTGCCATTTATTTCCCTCGCAAAATCAAAGTTTTGACAAGAACATCAAAATAACAAAGGACGTAGCGAGCAGCTTACTCTTTGGTGAGAAGCACAAGAAGGGATACATTTTCTGCGCCTCAATTTCATTAGAGAAAGAAATGTGGGATATCAGATTCCCACAAACTTTGGCACCAAAAAGGATGGGAAAAAGCAGTTTGACAATGCAAATTCAATCCAATAATTACTCCAACCCATGCTTAGCTCCTCTAATTCAACCTCTAATCATTCCATAATCCCCCCTCTCTCTCCCAAATACAACAATTTAACTTTCACACAGTCTCAAGAACTATTGGAACCCTAAAAGGTTGAAAAAGGGGAAAAAGATAATCTTTTTTTGTCTGTCACATGTAAAGGGAAGATTAATAGCGCAATCAAAGGGTGGGTTCACTTTATTATGAATGATTAAATGATGGGTTTCATTTCATCCATTAAGATTAAGATGTATCTGAAACAAAAAAGCTCGTAAGAAAGGAAAGATAAAGGCATGCACATTATGTTACCATCTTTGCATGACAGAATCTAGACAAAAAGAATAAGCACAACATAATCATTGCTACTAACGAACAAATTAATCCTACAAAAATCAAAAGCAAGAAACTGCAGTACCTGGAGTTACTTCATACGAAAAACCAAATCAAAGATTCTTGATTTTGTGAAAAAGAATTCTGTCTAAAGAGGGAAAGCCCATCTAGGCCAAACACTGTTTCTTGAATTGGAACGAATCAATTAAATGAAAATAAAGGGAGAAAATAAAGAAGATGCCAATGATGGCGTCATAGATTTCGAGAACAAGACATTCATTTCCTGATTCGCAGTTTCTTTCGATTGTTTTTGAAATGTGGGGAAGAGAGAGGAGGAAAGGGGAAGGAATTGTGTGGAAAAAAATTACTCCCCTACCCACCGGTGATGCAAAGTATTTGGATTATTTGGGGTATGCAAAGTATGAGAAATGATATGCTAGTCGGCCATTGGTGGGCACCTTCGTGGGCACTACGTCATTTTATCACGTTTGCATTACTTTTTTTTTTTTAATTTTAATTTTTGTTTTACATTCTAGTATCTTAGAAATTAATTTAGAAAACATGAAATCTAAAAAATCAAGAAAAATCAAAGCTCGATTTATTTTATTCTCATTTTTTGAAGTTAAAAATAAAAAATAACAAATCGAGCATTGATTTTTTCGATTTCATGGTTTCTAAATTAATTTCTAAGATACTAGAATGTAAAACAACAATTAAAATTAAAAAAAATAATGTAAACATGATAAAATGACGAGGTGCCCACGAAGGTGCCCACCAATGGGTGACTAGCATATCATTTTTCTGCAAAGTATATCAATTTTAAATTTAAAATCTTACCACTATGTATAGATATAGAAATGTTCCCCTACCCACCGGTGATGTGGCAGTGTCACGTCTGCAATTTTTTCTTTTAGGGTTTAATTTTTTATGTTAGGGTTTAGTTTTTTTATAGTAGGGTACTAGGATTTAATTATTTTTGGTAGGGTTTTTATTAACTTCCTTGTATATTCCAATGTCACGTCATCCGTGGGCACATTAAGCATGTCCACGGTGGGCATTGGAGCATTACTATATTTAGATAACTACCTCTTATGTGTTTAAAGAGAAATGATAATCTACTCCCTTATTCATGTCATTTTTCACTTCGACATTACTTTTTAATTTTGTTGTTGTTTTATATTCTAATATTTTAGAAATTAATTTAAAACAATAAAATCTACTAAATAAATAAAAAATCAAAGCTCGTTTTATTTTATTACTCATTTTTTGAAGTTAAAATAAAAAAGAACAAATTGAGTTTTGATTTTTTAGATTTTATGGTTTTAAATTAAATTCTAATATATTAGAATATAAAACAATGGAAAAAATTGAACAAATAAGGTCAAATCGAAGAAACGATGAAGGCGCCCATGAAGGTGCTCACCATTGGGGGAGTAGCATATCATTTCTCTTTGTTTAAATATAGATATATATACTAGTTTGTATCCCGTCGAAATTCGACGGGTATCATTAATCACTTTATAATATATTTTATAAATTTAATGTTAAATAATATATTTTCCTTTACAAAAATTTGACAATAATAAGTACTCCCTCCTATTTTTTCTAATAGTCATTTTAGCTTTTTGATTATTTGTAATTTAATTGTCATTTTGATAAATTATACCAAGAGTGCCCTTATTTATTACTCACCTTTGTTTTGTATTCTCTTATTTTTTGAAGAAGAAGTTGAATAGAATTATGAGAGAAAGTAATTTGTGCGATTTTCCACAAAAGAAACCTTCATTAAATATGGTTAATTTAGGAAAAAAAATTTAATTATTAATATGTGTGCAATAGGCTAGAATGACTATTAAAAAAAATAGGAGGGAGTATTTTTTTTAACTAAAATAATTTTAAAAATTTATTTGCCAACGTGTCACCTCAAAATTGATTTTATGTCTAATATATTGTGAAGTATCTTAACATTATTGGTCAATGACCACCTCAAAATCGATTTTGTGTTTATCTAATATATTGTCAAGTGTCTTAAATCAAAAAACATATTCTTTGTTATAAAAAATTGACAAATATATTTCAAATACTAATTGGTTAACGGGACACCTCAAAATAATCATTTTATGTCAATAAAAATTGACAATCATAGTTATGTACACATATCAAAAAAAATAAAAAAAAGCTAATATATTCTTAAATTGAAAAATATATTCTTTGTTACAAAAATTGAGAATTATATTTCAAAAACTTATTGGTCAGCGAGCCACCTTAGAATGCTCATTTTGTGTCAATGAAAATTTAACAATCATAGTTATCTACACGTATTAAAAGAAAAATTAAAATAACTTATTGGCCAATGAGCCATCTCAAAATTGATTTTGTACCTAACTAATTTATTGTCAAGCGTTATATATATATATATATATATATATATATATATATATATATATATATATATATATATATAAATTTGACAATTATATTTCAAAAATTTATTGGCTAACTCGTCCTCATATCCGCCTCAAAAAATTCCCGTACCCGGCCCCTTACCCGTTTAAATTAAAGCTGGGGCAGAGCGGGGATTACCCGTCGGGGGAAGGGAACCTGACGGGTGTAATGTCCCGGGCCCACGGGGTTAGTAGCCCGTTATGTTACAGTGGCACAATGGGTCCGCTAGCAACTACTTGACATTCGTCCTCGCTTTGTCAAAATGGTTAACCCAAGTTGTTAGAGAGTCCATTGGGCCTATACTTATACTGTATTGACATTTCATACTTATTCGATGTGAGATGTCACAATCTCCTCACATTGAATACACGACGTCCTCGTTGCGACTTATATGCAGGACCGCCCACAGGGCCCATGGAGCTCGCTCGGGATTGGCTTTGATACCATCTGTAATGCCCCGGATTCACGGGGGTCGGAGCCCGTTACGTTACGGTGGCATAATGGGCCCGCTAGCGACTACTTGGCGTTCATCTTAGCTTTGCCAAAATGGTTAATCCAAGTTGCTAGAGAGTCCATTGAGCCCATATTTATACTGTCTTGATATCCCATACTTATTCGATGTGGGATGTCACAAGGGTACCCATTTAATTAATTCTTTTTTTATAAAAATTTGATTTTTTTATAATAATAAAAAATTGTTAAAAAATTATTTAAACTATAATCATTATTAAAAAAATAAAAGAATTATAAATTATTTAAAATATACCAATCGACGTGGTGCTCTAAGTTCGGAACGGAACGAAACTAATTTAAAATATATACCCAAAATACTAAACCCTACCAAAAAAAAAAACAAAAAAAAAACTCAACCCTAACAAATAATAAAGGAAAAAGTGAAAAACCAACATAAATGTTTAAGTTCCCTTTTAACATCCATGTGTATTTCGTTGTTTGATTAATTGATTTTGTATTTGAATATATTGATATAGTAATTTGTATCATATAAATAATAATTAATTTGCAAAATAAAAATAAATTTTAATATAGTGCTTCAAATCCGTAACGTTTTAGATAAATAGATAATGGAGGATGTAGGAGATGCCATGTAGGCATGTTGATTATTGTAGTGCTCCGAATTTGCTACATAATGAATATATGTATTGTAAGAATTAACGTGGTGCCCCGAATCCGCTGCGGAATTATATACTAAGATTAATGATGTGGTGTAGTGGTTTAAGACATAGACTATCATGTGAGAGGTCATAGGTTCGAATCCTCCCATTCTCATAAGTAAATTTTTAAATTTGAGGTTCTATTATATAAATAAATTATTATAATTATAATAATTAATATTAGTGTACATAAATAATAATTAATATGTATAAACATATAGATTTTAGATAAATAAAAATGGAGGCCGTAGGTAATGCCACGTAAGCATATGAATTAACGTGGTGCTCCGAATCCACTGCGGAATTATATATAAGATATATATATATATATATATGGAGTAGATCAAATAGAAACCACCCCTTAGGTAGTAACTAGGATCCAATATCCATCATAGTTCTCATATATTTCAACGGTTGAGATAATAGTGTAATTAAATAATCACTTTCCTTATACTACACACGGAAGGGCATTAATGAGAATTGATATGCAAAATTAATTAGTAGTATAGAATTACCGATAATATAGGGATCCAAGTCATAGTGGATAGATATTCACAAACCAATAGCTTTTGCAACTCTAAGAAGAATGCAATTTTCTAGTAGTGCTTAATTAATTAATTTTTAGTGCTTAATTAGTTGCTTATTTAGATATTTCAAATTGCTTATATCCACTTTGTAAATTGCATGTTTCTTTATATATCTCAAACCGCTTATTTAGACATTTCAAATTGCTTATTTCCATTTTATGAATTGCTTATTTAAACATTTCAAATTGTATATTTATAATTGCTTATTTAGACATTTCAAATTGCTTATTTCCACTTTGTGAATTGCTTATTTATATATCTTGAATTGCATATTAAGACCTTTAAAATTGCTTATTTAGACATATCAAATTGCTTATTTCCACTTTGTGAATTACTTATTTGGACCTTTCAAATTACTTATTTATAATTGCTTATATTTAGACATTTCAAATTGCTTATTTCCACTTTGTGAATTGCTTATTTATACATCTCGAATTGCATATTAAGAACTTTCAAATTGCTTATTTAAACATTCTAAATTGCTTATTTACACATCACGTATTGCTAAAAAAGACCTTTAAAATTCAATTGCTTATATAGACAATTGAATTGTTTATTTACAAGAAAATATAAGCTTGAATTTCTCCTACTTAATTGATTCTTTGCAGCAATATAGATGTTTTCTTTACCGTGGAGTACTTAGGATACCAAAAACAATATTAAATTATAAGAAAGCAATCAAATCCAAAAACCACCACTAAAAGAATTATGCAAAGAAAAACAAAACATAAAAAAAAAGTCATGTAACCTTAACTACATTATGTCACACTCATGCACACTCTTTATTTTCCTTGCATGCATTATTGCCGTCCTTACAAAACTAACACAAAAGGACAGTTACAAATCAATTTTTACCGTTGCAAAATATGTAAAGTAATAGCTTTAATGTGTGAATTAAGCATTTCATGAAAAGTACACTTATAACCTTCACCATTATAATCAGGGAAAGTAACCGCTAGAATAAATAAATAAATTGAATAAATTGTGGACATTGATCGGACCAAATGTATGGATTAGATCGGATCCTAGTTATTACTTAAAGATTATGATCTCATATATATATATATATATTGACTAAATAAGTGTCGAGGATTTCGATACTATAATCCACAAAATAAGAAAAAAATGATAACTAAAAAAATTAATGTTGAGATTAAATTACAATTATATAGTTTGAGATTAATTAATAAAAAATCAATATCAAAATTAGATGTAATGATATGTACCATATCTATATCTATATATCTATATAAAGAGGGAGTTTGAAATTGAAAATCAATTGCAAATTGATTGGGTGGCAATTTTGTAATAAATATAAATAATATGGTTATTTTTGCACCACTAATTTGGACGTTTATTTTTGTAAAATGCTAATTAGATGTGTTGACTAGGTAAACTCCACAAATTTAGGAAATTGAAGTAGTGGGTAATTTTGTAGGATTTTTTTTCTTTTATTATTTACAAGATATATATTTTTTTAATAAACATTTTTGAAATACTTTCAACAAAAAAAATTAAACATTTTGAATTGAAGTTAAGTAATTCGTGAAAAAAAGAAATGACGTTTAATATAAAGTGATTTTTAAAGTATTAATATTGAACTTTTATTTTCTATCATTAACATAAATTTAGTTATAAATATATATGTCTACAAATTTAGGGAATAGATAATAGTGGGCGGGTAACGTAGAATATTTTTTATTTGCAAGGGTTTTTCGGATAAGCACATTAAAATGAAGTTAAATGCTTAACAAAATAAAATTAAATATAAAGTTGATTTTAAACTATTAATATTGAATTTTTATTATTTCTGTTATTAACATAAACTTATGTACATAGGGGAATATATGTAGAGAGAGAGAGAGATTAAAACTAATAAATCAATTTAAATGATAAATTTGTAACCGGAATAAAATAAAATAAAAATATTAATCATTATAATTGAAGAGCTATTGTCTATGCACTAATGGTACGACGTGTGTTGCTCCCGATATTACGGGCATGGTGTTTTTTTTTTTTTTTTTTTTTTTTTTTTTTTTTTTTAATCCTCCTCTTTTTTTTATTTTATTGGAAAAATCCTTCTTTTTAAAGTGATATTGTAGGCACAACTACTTATTATTATTATTATTATTATTATTATTATTATTATTATTATTATTATTATTATTATTATTATTATTATCTCACGATTGTTTAATATTATTACTTCATATTTGTTTCAGCAATTATTATTCCAACTATCTTACTTTACATTGCACGAGAATTGGAGCGGACCATAAATTATTTATAAATTTATAACTACGTAAGAAATCATAACCTTTAAGCAAACATCATTTTATAATTATATTTCAAAAGAAAAAATAATTACACATCACGCAAAAATATTTTAACGGAACACAAAAATAAACAAAGTTAAGTTCAAGTATGACATTTCTAAGCACTAAAATTTATTCTATCAATAACATTTATTTTAATAAACGTGTAAAATTTGAAGATTTACATGATTCTTATAAATAGGGATGACAAAGTTGGCCCATGCCCGGGGGCCATCCTGGTTTTGAGTGGGGCTGGGCATCATAAAGTAAAGCCCAAAAGAATTTCAGGTCGGGCCGGCCCGTCCGAAAATGGAGAAAAGATCGATAAGCCAGGAGAAGCCTGACCCGGCCATTTTACACTAAAAGCATATATTTGGGCCGGGCTGGGCATTGAGGCCCGAAATGATTTTGGGTCGGGCCGTGCCTCTCATTTAATTTCAAAAAGTCCAGTGTCCGGCCCGGCTTGCCACTAGCCCTACTTACAAATATAAAATTCATCATGAATTTTGCTCATTACTGTAAGAATTACAACAATTATGGTTTACAATTTACAGAAATAATTCCCTACCCACCGTGGGTACACTTAATGTGCCCACGGCTGACGTGTCACTGTCATGTCAATAATTTAACCTTTTAGCATTTAGTTATTTTTGTAGGGTTTAATTACTTTTGATAGGATTTATTTTATAAGATATACTAATTAATTTATCCCTTCAATATAATATTGTCACCTCAGTTGTGGGCATATTTAAGCATATCCACGGTGGGTAGGAGAGCATTACTCTTGCAATTTACTTGCATTTAGTTTTTACTAATTTCAATTAAATTATAATCATAACTATTTAAGTAACGTTTGCCGTGCATCGCACGGGTGCAAATTCTAGTCTTCATAAAAATGCTCCTATATCCATCGAAGTCATTTATATTTCGAGCTTCAGGCATCTTGAATATGGTGTAAGATATCGGATCCTATTTAAAATGACAAGAGAGATATCTTAGATATTCTAGTATCAACTCTTGCTCCTGAGTCTATTTTCAGTTCATGGATCGAATTCTCGACCAATTTAGAAGCTCTTTTAATCCCAATATGGATAAAGCTTTTATTTGCTCTTCAGATTGGTTGAAATCGAATCCAATATTCTTACTTGATGAAGAACATATACGAGAAGAAGAACAACTAAAAGAATTTCAGATGGGTATATGGTAATGTTTACTTAGTTTCATATTCAATATATTTATTTAATTTCATTTTGTTAGTTCTTAACAATGATGAGATCTCTTGATTTTGGAGGCGAGACATTACAAGAGGTGAGGGCAACTGACGTCGGCTGCACCGGTGCATCCATGATTAGTCTTGTGGAGTTGGTGAATGATCGCGACGACAATGTTTCTTAAATCTCGATTATGTTTATCCCATTTTATTTTGGATTATAAACTTATGGACTTATGATATTGGACTTATTTTGTTTGAGTATTTGTGTTGAATTTTGGTAGATTTGTTGTTAGTGAAGTTGGACTTAGTCACATAGGATTGTCAATGATCAACTAGTTGTTTGTTATTTGAATTTAGATTGTGATTGTGAAATTTCATATATCATTTGTTGTTTGATGTTGAATTTATTTAGGGTATTGAAAAAGTATGGATTAGTGATTTTTCTATGTTGAATTGTTGTTGGATACTTGAATATTTTCTTTGGCATTTAAAAAAAAAATCATGTCATCTTGACAGTATTTTAATTAATGTTCCAGAACCTTTCTTTTTTTTTTTGCTTTCTAGACATCTTTCTTCACCATGTTATCTCGACGGTATTTAAGGCATTGTTGAGGGGACAACACCGTTTTCATGTAACCATAGTCAACCAAGAGCATATTATAAGACGTTCTAACATCAATTACTTGGAAATACAATCGAACTCATGTCATCCATTAAAAATTCTAGCCCTATAGTGCCAAGAGTTCTTTACCCTCCATGATTGAGTCCTTAGCTCGTTAACCGATTGCTTGAGAGCTCTTCTACTTGAATCCTATTTACTTTTTGCTCATGAGTATAACAACTTACAAACAATGATCTATTATGAGGTTCTCCTCCAAGATGCAGATCTCCATCGAAAAACATGATTGCAACGACATCCCCACCATTAAAAACATTGACTTTAGAAAATTATCATTTTGCTTATATATATCATACAATGTCTCAATATCCAATATTTTGGTGGTTTTAGGGTTGACAACATTTGTATTGACATTGTCTTCATATGGTACTATCTTTCCTTGTCTAATTAGTTGCATGACCTTTATTCAAGATGACTTTATCTTTTAAGGATAATTGTAATATTTGAGATCATTTGTTTGGCATGGCTCATTCGATGTACATCTCTGGCAACTCAATGAGTCCTCTGAGCAGATCATCAAATATCTCGGAGATGTCCGAATCTAGAAAATGATATGATTTTTCATGTATTTCTTATAAAGTTAACTTTCTCCACCCCATGTTTAGAGGAACATTTGACTTTTCACTTTGATTATCATTCTTCCTCACGAACTTAACATAAGTTATTTTTACTGCCATTGATTCTTTCTCAGGCATCTTGTCAAATGACTTAGTTCATCTTTTAAGTCATGATTATTTACATATGAGAATCATAAATTGGTGGCCCATAAATACTACTTGCCGTCATGCTTAGTTCCATATTATGAGTTCTCATGGCTAGTTCTTCGATGGATGAATCCCCCGTAGGATGTATAACCCCTAGTGCATTCCTTGAATGCGCATTTCAATAATAGATGATGGCAATCTGTCTTTGCAGTTCAAACAAAGATTCATCTACCTATTACATAGTCAATTAGAGGTTCATCTTTGAGATGTTGAGCACTTGTGAGCTCCACCATGCTGTTAGTTATTTTAGTGCTAGAAAACTAGTTGAAGAATAAATGCTCCAACTGCTCCCAATTGTCGATTTAGTTTGATTCCAAGTCAATGTATCAATAAAAAAATATTTTCTTTGAGTGACCCGACAAACTGCTTAATCAAATGATCTCCGTAAGTGTCAATATTATTATACGTCTCAACAAAGTGAGCTATATATTGTCAAGTATTGTATTTTCCATTAAACTGCTAAGTTTTGGTGGTTAGTAACCAAGAGGCATTCTCAAGCAATCGATCATTTGAGTATGCAGCTTTGAGTAAACCATGGACTGACTTGGAGCTCCCATCATTTTTGCTTTTTATAGTTTCTTCGATGAACTCCATGAGACGGTCCACTTAGACGAGGCCATCGGAAGAGACATGGAGATTATTGAACGACTTTCCTTCTTCATGTATTCGGTTCTCTTTAGGTTTCTCTACATCGTCATTCTCCATATTTTCTTCATCATGCACTTGACTTGATTCACCATTTTTAAGTCGAAATTTTGTAATTTCTGCATCTTGTGCTTTTGTGTTTGCTCAACAATCTTGGTTAGATTTGCAATTTGTAACACCCTATATTTTTATTTGCTTAAAAATATCTTAACTAGTAGTAATTAAGAATAGTTCATATACATAAACCTTATAAAATTCTAAGGTTTATAAAGTGGTTGAGAAAACCAAAAAATTAGTTTCAACGGTTAATCGTAGTTTACCAAAATAACGTATTTATCCTCGTTTTTGCGTGGAATGGAATTTCAGAGTTTGGAATTTCAAGTTTCATTATGATACTTACAATATTTTAAGGACACGATATTACGAGATTTTAGAAAAGAAAATTATGGGCATAGATAATGACATGATTAGCTACTAACTTAATTCCCTAATAAATTAATATCTAGATATTAAGTTGAAATACTTCTAGAAGTTTAATACTCCCTCCGTCCCCCTATTTAGTGAAAAAATTTTGGAACATGATTTTATGCATTTTGATGATATATTAATAAATTAATGTGTTAAAAGTGTTCAAGCGGAATAATTGTGGATCCATCTAATTTTCTTAATGATATTAAAGTGTTAAAGTGTTAAAAAGTAGAGTGATAAAATGTTAAAGTGATTGTGGGACCTACGCCCCAAAATAAAAATATTCCGTAAATGGGGGATGTCCATATACAGTAATAGTGTCAGTAAATGAGGGACAAAGGGAGTAATTATTTTTCACTATTAATCACCCCCAAAACCTCCTACGTTTAATGCCTCACACCATTAAACTTTAGCAACCCCAATTCCAAGTTTATTTCATCTTTTCAATTTCATTTGCTTCCATCAAGAATGTTTTGATCATGATTTGATTTCCAAAGCTTCAATTAAGGTAATATCTATCCTCGCTCATCTTCTTAATTCAAGAACACCATCAGAAATAGATATATTTCTCATACCCACTTCCATAAATCTATAAATGATGATCCTTGATTATGTTGATTTTGTAATAGATTATTTATACCATGAATTAGATCATACTTGTAGCTTAAATTTGTTAAAAAACAATCCAATCCTATAATTGTTAGAGAGAGATGAGATGGAAGAAAAAAAAATGGAGATTTTGAAATCATAATGTTGTATGACGAGTGGGATCCTCTGACCCATGATGTTGTGTTTCAAATGTGTGCCTTTTCAAAACTACGTCGTTTTGACTCTTCCTCGCATTCTCACTTATTAGATCGGCTTGACTCACATTCTATGAGCCAAAATCTTTCTTTCCTTTTTATCATGATATCTCTAACTACCGCAAGTAGGAAAATCAATCACAAATCTTGTATTGTCATCGATTACAACAATATCTACTTGTTCAGAAAATCAATCCCAAATCTTATTTTTTAGTGTCGATCTCTTGTTGACCGATGATCGATGAATAAGAGTTCTTTTTTCTTCTCCACAAAATTATATATTCTTTACAAAATTTCCCTTCCTTCTCCAATCCCTTCTCCTGCTCAGCGTTTTTGTTAGTCGCCACTATGCAAAGACTTCCATCTTAAGGTGTGACACAATTATTCGGCGGATATCAACCATGTTTTTTTTTTCTCTACACACGAGATCCACACCAGTTAGTTTTCCTTTCTTATAATAAATATTGAGTTTGTTTTCATTGTGTGTTGATATTGAGTTTTTTGAGTTTGACAATTATTATTTGCTAGTATAATCTAATACTTTAATAAAGAAGAAATCGATAATTGGGAATGGATGGAAAACATGAATTACACTTGTGACTTTTTGAGATAAATACTAATCCAAATTTGTATTCCGGTGTCCACATTTGCTTGACTAGATTATGCGACTTGTTGTGAGCAGTTGCTATTACTTTATTTAATAGTTGAAGAAAGAATAAAAATAAATAAATTTAATGTCTAAGCATGCTTGATTCTATTAATAAAAGTGTAGTGCTCCAACCTGTATTCGGCGATGAGCATAAATTGAATATTTTGTGAATTATTTTAGTTTAAAGGCCAAGCAAATCAATGGATGCCGGAGGTACATCTTCTCATCATTTGAATTTTAAAGATGTTGATGAAACACATACAGATATGGGTCATGAACTTAATATCAATGAGGTCGTTAATCTTACGAGTATTAACGAAGTCTAAGACGTTCCGAAGATAGGCATGAAGAAGCTTATGAATTTTATTTAAATTATTCGAGACGTCTGGAGTTTGGTATAAGGAGTAGAAACCACAAAAACAAATTTGGTTAATTAATTGATATATTATAGCTCTCAAGGAAAAAGAAAAGACGACAAGCGTGATATATATGTGCGGAAAGCTCGTCCAGAAATAAGATTTTGTTGTTATGATATTGGAAATTTTTTCGTGGTTCAGTTCAATGAAAGTCATAGTCATCCTCTTTCAAGTCCGAGCAGAATACACCTACATAGAAGTCACGTAAAGATAGAACCTTCCGCAGCGCTACAAATTCAAATGGCAAATGATGTGAGACAAGTAGGGGGAGAGTCAAGCAAGGGGAAGAGAGAATTTGAGTTTCATTTCGAAGGATTATAAAAATTATTTGCGATCTAAAAGAACAAGAGCTACAAGAATCGGGGATATAGGAGGGGTATTAGAATACTTGCAAAAGATGCAATTTGATGATCTAAATTTTTTCTATGCCATTCAAGTTGATGAAGATGACTTAATTGTTAGAACTGCGGCTTGAAAGCATTCTTTTTTCCCACATGATCTTCGAATTGGATGTGATAATTTAAATGCAACTAAATCATATAATCGAGTTTAGAATGTTATACCTTAGATCTGTGCCGACGGAGTAATCTACAGGTATAGATTACTGAGGTGAAGTTCTTCGACTGTGTGGGCGTCTAGGAACTTTGGAACCAGGAACTCTCCCTCTGCTAGTGTAGGCGCCGATTACACTCTCCAAAACTTAGGTTTTGAGAATCTCTTCCTCCTTATTTATAAGGGGAGGAGGCGCCACTTTCCTTGTCCACTACGTCACGGGCTTTAATTAATTAAAGCCCGATTTAGTTAATAATTACTGGAACAAATTCTAATTAAATATAATTAGAATTAATCCTAATTATTATAAGGAAAATAATATATATAATTATTAAATTAATTATCTAATTCCTTAATTAAGAATAAATCTTAATTAATTAGATATTAATTTATTCCATAATTATATAATTAACCAGAGTACAATTATTGAGATCAGATGGACACCAGAAGAGAAAACTGGCGTCCCTTACACTACAGTAGGCGCCACATTACTGGGATCAAGCCCATAATGCCTCTTTTCAGTCCAAAACTGATATCCCTCAATAATACCTTGAATTCCTTTCCTGAAGAGCTCTTGGGCCACCCCAGGGATCTATGTACCAGACAGAGTTTAGCCTTACCTAATGAAATAACCATGATCAACCCAGAACATTTATTTCATTAGAGCTGTGATGCATTCCACTAAAGAATCACAACTGAATCACCGCTCTGTCCCAATCTGTAGATTGGGGCTGATACTTTATTTAGAGCTATCTCCGTGTTTAATGACTCCAATATCCATTAATTAATTAGAGCTCCTCTGACTGCTCATAATTAATCAATATCTTATTATCCTCAAGTAGTACTCGTTCACCCCTTATTATTATACCTGAACTTAATGAGCATGCATGACTTGGTATAATAAACCTTGTGAACTCCCTGAGGGGATATCTCTCAACCTAATACGGACACGGTGTCTCGATATAACTAATTAAACATACTATGTGCCCCCATGTTACCCAAGATGCAAGTCATCAGGGATGTTGCGATAGACCCTATACAAGTCAAAGTAACAGTGAACAACACATATATATCTAATAGCATATCGAGATTAAGATCATATCTCTAAATCCTGAGATTTCTAGTTCTTCACCTATTGCTAGGGTCAGTATCAGAAGAACCTTATCTCACTCGATCCTGTCAATACGTTCCACCGTACCAACATAACTAGCAACTGAGACCCGCCACTACCGTTATGTTGCAGTCTAAACCGATAGTTTTCCCAAGCTATCTCGACTGTGACACTGTTTATATCTCATAATTATTGTCGAACGTTGCGTGATCTCCCTGACACCCGAGTCGTCCACGTGTTCTAAAACCTGAGATATATGGCTTATTCTTATTAATATATTTATTCAGATAGGTGATTGTTACCAGTGGAATACATGTCATATATACTAAAACACGTTTTTGCTTTAGCTATACATAACAACCCCAACATTAATAACTAATATCTTTTGGTCTGATGCAAAGATGAGAACAAATTACTCACATTTTAGCGACGTGCTTTGTTTTGATACAACGTATATAAGAAAAATAATGAAGGTCATCCTATTTTGTTAATCATCACAAACAAAGTATGATATTTGGTGCTGCATTATTATACAATAAAACATCGTTGACCTTTGAGTGGATTGTTTCATACATGTACTAGAGTTGTACATGAGAAGAAACCAATAACTATTCTTACGGATCAAGATGCCGCAATGGCTAAGGCTTTAAGACTAGTTGAGTCTTAACAACAAAGCTCAGGACCTCATCTCATCTAGCTTACCTGGTAAGTCTTTCTATGTTTATGTTGTTAGTTTTGAGATTTGATATTAAATATACGTATAAGGTCGTTTGAGATGACAATGATCCTAATGTTACCATTTTGTGGTTGTTGTTGTACTCGAGAAATCGACTGTTTCTGAACTACGTTTTGAACTCAAGATATAGTACCACCCTTGAAAGCGTGATCATTATGTGATGTTGTGGAGTAATGCAAATAATTACTACGTATGTTATATGGACGTAACACGAACATCATACCATCTTTGCTACTAGGGAATGACATGGCAATACAACTTGCATATCCTATTATGAGTATGTTGGTTGTCATGATATATCAAGATCTACCTTTTTCATCGATGTTACTGACTTATCTAACTTTTATGCGAATGGATGCACCTATGCCACGCGAGGTTCTCGAGGTTTACAATTACACGAAGAGCTTGCGCGTCACACTACCCGGGTTCTTAGCTTACTATAAGTAAATTTGGAATGTAGCTAATGACCATGGGATCACACCTATGACGGGGATAGCTCAACTAGTTCCTCTATTTTGAATGAGTAGTAGCACTAGGCCACGTCGATTATACCATAACACATTAGCTAGAATGTTTAGGGCAATATGTACGCTCATTCTGGGAGTTTCATTGGAGCGAATAACAGCCAATACTTCAACTTTTGGATGCCACCTTTTGCAGCATACTCTCCACCTCCCAGGAACCCATCTTTTGGATGCCATCTTTTGAAGTATGTGTCTCAGGATGACCCTAAGCCTGATTATGTCATACTCTATCAATTTGAGCCAAATTTTAACCTAACCACTTTCATTTCACAGCCTACTACTCCTGTCATTCAGGTAGTTCCTCATTTACCTGAGATTGACTCACTGGATTTCGCCCAAGAATTACCCATCTATGGTCTGTACGCTTAATCTTTAGATCTTGGACTCTACTCTACCACAAATATAATACTACTAGACAATGAGGAGGATGGAGAAATTGCATCTGATGCAGATATTGCTTGGACTGCTGACCTTAGATGGTAAGATGATGGATAATATGCTGATGATGAGGACGAGCCAGCTGGAGGCGACTATTAGATCTTTTCTGACTTTGTCGAGTGACAATAGTATTGACTATGATATGTTGTTTAGGATGACGTAAATGTACATACTCTGTAGTGCATAGTTTGATGGAAACGCCAATTGAAGGCGATCCGTTTCTGCCACCGGATTTGAATTGGTTGTGATAATTAAATGCAATTAAATCATACAATGAATCGAGATTATACCTTCAAGAATGCCGACGGTGAAGGACTATAGGTCTAGCCTTCTAAACTGTAATCCCGTTTCTCGAACCCGGCGGATGAGTGGTCTCCGATACGGATTTAGAATCTCGGATCTTGCACTCCATGAAGAAGAATCGTTCTTCTTTTCTCCTATGTGTGTGGCCGCCGCCCCTTACTCTCCTCTTGATGAAATGTGATTAATCATCTAGGGTTTTTGTGCACTTAAGTATTTATAATGCACAAAATATGCCCTAATGGGCCAGAAGAGTAATAGGCGGCCACTTAAGCCCATCAAGCTTAAGTGGCGCCTCACTTATGATATTACATAAGTGGCGCCCCATAGGGGCCCAATAAGAGCTATTGGGCTCTTATTAGTGCACTGATCCATTCCTAAGAATATTGGGCCAGTCTAGGGATTAGATACCAGATAAAGTTTGGCCTTACCTAATTAAATTAATACTGTGCTATCCCCTGTAGCACTAATTTAATTAGAGCTATAACTCATTTCACTAAAGAGTTACAAATGATTCAGCGCTCTGTCCCGATTATATAGTCGGGGCTGGTATGTTGCTTAGAGCGATCCCCGTGTTTAAGAATCCTAATATCCATTAATTAATTAGAGCTCATCTGACTGCTCGTAATTAATTAACCTCTTATACTTCCTTAGGTAGTACCCCCGCTCAACCTTATTATTATACTTGAACTTAATCAGCCTACAGGACTTAGTATAATAATCCTTGTGAGCTCCCTAAGGGGATACCTCAACCTTTACGGACACGGTTTCTCGATACAACTAACTAGACATCATACATGCCTCCATGTTACCCAAGATACAAGGACTTGAGGTGCCATACACAAGGCCCATACCGAGTAAGTCAAAGCAACAATGAATAACACTTATATGCCTAATAGCTTATCGGGATTAAGATCCAGCTACTAAGACCCGAGATCTCTTAGCTCTTCACCTACCAAGTAGGGTCAGTCTATAAGAGCAATATCTCACTGTGATCCTATCAGTACATTCCTAGTGTACCAGCATAACTAGTGATTGAGACCCATCACTACTGTTAGTGTTGCAGTCTAAACCGATAAATTTGCCCGAAGTTATCTCGACTGTGATCATATTTATATCTCAAGAGATACCGTTAATCATGATCCCCTCCAGTATCCTCTGGCACGCTAACACTCTCATGAGATATTAGACTTATTTGTTCTCAACTATAAACTTTCAGATAGGTGATTGTATGTAGTGGAATAAACATTGCATACACTAAAACACTGGTTTTGCTTTAGGTATACAAAATCCCAACAATCTCCCACTTATACTAAAGTAAAACCTTTTAGTATACAAATGTGTCTATAGGAAAATACTTTATGGCTATCCACTATTACAAACAGCTTATAACTTCTCCCAGTTATACTTAAAGATTTTACTGTGGGAGGTTCACCGAGACAATGCCAGCCATGTGCTTTAAGAGGCTTTTGTCATGTAACACTTGGTAAAAGAAACTGCCATATTATCTTCCTCTAGTGATACTCTATAACATCCCCTCACCTTGAATGGTTATTTTATAACCACGCGGTACTAGCCTCTATGTGCTAATTGGCCTTGTAAATCCACGGGTTTAAGCAATTTGCCACTGCACGTGAGTTATCACATCAAAATGTGAAAAGTTTGGCAAATTGCCAGTTTCACTTAGCAAAGTCTCGAACCATATAGCTCCCTTAGTGGACTTATCAACTGCCACAAATTTAACTTGTCATGAAAGAGCTCTCAAATCGCGTTACCGATTGAGACTTTTAAAAGATATGGTTCCACTTTCTAAAGTGAACACATAGTTCAAGGTTGACATTCTCTCTTCTCGATAAGCCTGATTATCCGTGTCCACTAACTCTTAAGAAAGTTGGACTATATCTCGCTACTATGCTCTTGGCAAAAGCAGATATATGGTCTTTTGTTTAGCAATAGTATATTGCTGAACCTTGCCAAAACAGTAGTCTATGTTAGATACTTGAGTAAAGCACAACATCCGTTTCTGGAACTCTTAGCAAACCAAGATTTCTAGGATGTATCCCACATTACTCATATCCATCATTCTAAATTGTTCGGATAATCAACACTTTATGTCTGATAATACTTTCACATTGTCGCCATGCTAATAATATTACCTACATAATGTACAAGAAAAACCACGCTTACATCTATACAAAGACGATAATCGGAACATTCGCCAACACATCCCATAAAACCGAATGTTTTATATGTGTTATTTCAAGCGCATGTATCATTGTTTGGACTTCTGCTTAAACTACTTTAAGCTTCCAAATCAATGTGCTAATCACTGATTCACACAATACTTCTCAAGTTGTCTCCTTTAGATGTCATTACCATATTCATGGTAACCGGATTGGAATTCAGCATACTGACATCTACTTGAAACAGTTAGAGATTCAAATGTGTTATTATGGATCATAGAATATAAATGGAGTTAAGCAGACAAAGCTGTAAAGATGGGCCTTAATGTCATATTTCTCCATTTTACCTATGTTTCACTTGTATATCCATTTACTATCTATGGATTTGACTCCAATAGTAGGATCATACAAAACCAAAGAACTTCAATGAATTCAAAATCCATAGATGGAAATAATGATTTGCAACGATTTCATCCAAATGCATCTTTACTAGGCTTGTAAACAAATCAAATAATTTTGATTCGATTCGAGATTCGTATTCGATTAGACGTATTCGTATTCGATATTTTACGATTCGAATTCGAAATCAAATAATTTTTATGATTCGATTACTTATCAAATACAAATAACAAATTATGATATTCGATTCGATATTCGTAAATATTCGTTTAGATAAATAAATAAATATATATATATATATATATATATATATATATATATTATATTATAGTAGTATATGATAATTTATCAACTCCAATTAAAAACTGATTTCTTAAGTATTTTAAAAGCCCATAGCTCAAGTCTAGACATTTATATTTTTATTAATCATATTAAAATGAAATGAAATAAAATAAAATGACAATACATGAAAATTCAATTAACTTAACAGATTAACCGGGTATCACTCTAGCATCTTTTATTTTCTTAATTTTGATCTATGTAACTAACGAAGTGAGACGGAAGGAGTACTTTTATTGGTAATTTCTATAAGTCTATTTAGGAGTTTAGTTCTTAAATGCTTGTATACTCCATAGCTCCAAACTCAACCTATTAATTTAAGCTATTATCCAATCGAATAATTTCAAATACGAGCCATTTTTTAAACGAATATACAAAATCTAAGTGATTCGATATTCGATTCGGATTCGTTAAATTATTCGAGAAATTCAAATACAAATCAGATTTCAAATTCGCATAATATTCGAATTCGAATTCGAATTCGCAAAAAATTTAACAAATTCGATTCGAATAGTGTAATATTCGATTCGGTTCGGTTCGTTTACAACCCTATTCTTTACTGTCAAAGTGGTCGTTTCCTTTCCTTGTTCCTTGTCCAAGAATCCAAAATTCCCGACGAACATGAAACGATTAGAGGCTTACTCAAGGCACTCTGACAAGGATTTATAAAGATGTTTTGAGCAACAAACTGCAGTTTTCTTTCTTGTACTTCTTGGCTTTATTTCTTTATTCTGGACTTGTCCATCACTCTTGAGTTTCTCAAGAACGATTTCACTACGTGTCTTATAATCACTCATATAGTCTTCTTCTAAGAATCTTACGTTACTCGAAGTAACGACTTTCTGATCCTTAGGACTATAGAAAAGACCACCTTTTATTCCCATAGGATACCGTATGAACAGTCTAACCTCATATCTAGGTTCCAACTTGTCTGCACCTTTATCTATGATATGTGCAGGCGAACTCCATATCCGAATATATGACAGACTTAGCTTACGCCCTATCCATAATTCATATGGTGTCTTCGAAATTGATTTCGTAGGAACTAGATTAAGGACATATGCTTTTGTTTCAAGAGCAAATCCCCAGAACAAAAGGTCTAGAGACCCGAAACTCATCATCAAACAAACCATCTCGAGCATAGTTTTGTTCCTTCTTTCTGACACACCATTCTGTTAGGGTGTACCAGGTGTAGTCAATTGGGAAGTAATTCCCTTTTCTGACAAGTACCCTAAGAACTCGTTGCTGAGGTATTCGCCACCGCGGTCAGATCGCAATGACTTGATACTCTTACCTTGTTGCCTTTCGACTTCTGCCTAATATGTCTTGAATTTCTCAAAGCATTCAGACTTGCGATGCAACAAGTAAATGTATCCATATCTCGAGTAATCATCAATGGAAGTGATGAAATACTCGTAGCCTCAACGAGTTTGGATGGACATAAGTCCACACAAGTCAGAGTGAACCAGTTCTAACACATCTTGCGACCTATACCCCTTGGCCTTGAAAAGCCGAGTCATTATCTTTCCTTCTAAACATGATTCGCAGACTAGGAATGACTCAACTTCCGGTAAAGGAAGTGTCCCCTTTTAACCAGTCTTTGGATCCTATTTAGATTGATGTGACCCAATCTTAGGTGCCAAAGATATGTTTGGTTCAAAGAAGAAACCTTTCTCTCTTTATGGTTTGAAGAAGATGATGATAAATAAGTGGAAATTTCATGTGGAACAGATATATTATAAAGCGAGTTAACTATAGCGCCAAATAACATTATTGTCTTCACCAATGGTCACACGACCATCAAACAAAATGTTATAACCATCCATATGAAGTCTCGAAACTGAAATCAAATTTCTACGAAACTCGGGCACATATAAAACGTCTCTTAAAATTACTCTACCACTTGAAAAGAATGTACTATATCTCCAACTGCAACAATAGCAACCTGTGCTTCGTTGCCCAAGGAGATGGCGATCTCGCCTTCATTCACTGCTCTATTTTGCAAAAAGCCCCACAAAGTGTAACAAACATGATCTATCGTGCCAGTGTCTACTACTCACGAATGAATAGTACTAGTCACTAAACATGTTTCTGTTACTAGAGCTGAATGTGTACCTTTCCACTTTCTTTGGACATTCTGCTTTCCAATGTCCCTTTCTATTACACTTGTGACACTTGCCTTTCGGCTTTTTACCACGCTTCTCTACACTCCCACTGTTCTCGCCCACCTCCTTTCGTTTAACGCCTTTCTATTCCTCATTGTCCGAAGATAATGTAACAGATGCAACCTTAGTGATTGGAACATCAATCAGCATCGGGCTCGAACCTTTTTCATCAAGAAGATCATCATTCTCAAAGAGTTCTTTGAAATGCTCTATTAGCATCTCATTCCTCTTGAGATGCACTTGCTTTTAAGGTAGGAGGTGTGAGAGTGTTAAGCACGAAGTCATAATCAAGTAATTTTAGAACATTGAGAAAGTTTTGCTTCCATTGAAGGAAGCTAGATCCATTGAAAGGATTAGAAAATGAGTTTGAGATTAAGAGTAACAGTAGACATATCTGAAAAATATAAACAAGTAGGCAATTAAGTACTTGGTGAGAAGAATAATTTTATGTTATCAATGTTACAACCCTTTGATAAAAGTAACATTGACTAACAAACGAGTAGCCCAACGACTTCATAAGCAGGCCACGTTCTTGTGGATGTCTACTTATGAATCCCTCGACCAAGACACGACGGTCACTTTATTTCCTTTCCCATCACACGGATCTTTGTGACACAAGGAAATAATAACCCGTTTTATTCTGGACCCTGTTATACTGAGAAGTGACCTCTGAGATGATTCATCAATAAGCAGCTAAGCTTGACCATATTATTAATCCAACTGAGTTTGTTAAGCAAATTAGTGCAATTACGCGAACGACACCGCTTGCAAAACGCCCTCTTGGCCTATCTCACTATATAATTCCACTAAGGCCTTGAGTGTCGGTCCATACGAGTAAGCCACGTTCGTGTGGACGTTTACCGTATAACTCCCACTCGCCTAAGGAATTATTTAGATATTTGAGAAGTCTTACCGACGTTTACCTTGTAAAGGCGTAGAATCAACGCAAGCCACGTTCTTGTGGACGTTTACGTGACCCTATCCCCTAACTACGTCTAAAACCAAATATGGAGGTCCTAATTAATTTCACGACAAAATTAATCGTTGTTCTGCTTAGACATTTTGTTTCAAAGGGTTTGTTGTGATATTTAAAGCACATAGACATTTAAGTCCTATCGCATGATTTCTAAGCGCATTTAATAAAACATGCTTGCTAGAAATCATAAAACTGCATCTATTGACGCCCTATGCATGTTTTGATTTCTATTACGCAATTTATAAAAGCAAATACAATATGCAAATCATGTTTTTCATCCCATTGCATAAATTAAAACATCCATAGCATGCATAATAATTAAATACTATAAATAGGCTGCTAACCGGGAGGTAAAACCCTATCTATTACATTTAATTATAAACCCGAAATATTCTCCGGTGAACTTTCTAAATATGGAAGGGTCCACTCTCTGTCTTCAAGTCCGCCTTCCAAAACTGACATGGTGGTTGGATAAGGTTAAATATATCCAAGATGAGATCAAATCTCTTAAAGATAGAAATATATCTTTTAGATATGATCAAATCTTTCTTGATAAGAATAAATCTTATCAGATAAGATCATATCTCTTAAAGATAGCAACATATCTTTTAGATATGATCAAATCTTTCTGGATAAGAATGGATCTTATCTGATAAGATCATATCTCTTAAAGATAGAAACTAATCTTCTAAGAGATATCAAAGATCTCGTACCAACTTGCCAAGCAAGTTGGCTAACAACCGCTGCCGTTAGCACCGCCGTCGCCAGCAGTGCTGCCGAGTACCCTGACGGTGGCACGCCGGCCACCGCCGGCTCCCACTGGCCTCGGCTAGCTTCCAGCACCACGGGATGGTGCCGGTCCAGCCGTGCGGCTACTAAACTCGCCGGCACACGCGCCCGTGGCCGAGTCCGCCGGTGCATGCGCGCGACACGCATCCGCCGCCAGCTCCCGTTTTTCATCTTGATCTTCTTCTCATCCTTGATACTCGAACTCCATCGGTACCATTACATATGAAATTCGAAATTTAAAAGGAATATTATAAGAAAACCAATCTAGATCTAATCGGCACCTTATTTCTCGCTGATAAAATGAAAAAATGATAAATCAAGAACAATTAAAGCATAAATTGTTCCCGGACAGCAGCATGAACAAACTATGGCATAAATTTCAACTCTCAATACATGAACATACATATCGAAATTATCACAGAGCCAATTCACAGATCCTCGGGCTCTGATACCAATTGATGGAAACACCAATTGAAGGCGATCCATTTCTGCCACCAGATCTAAATTGGTTGTGATAATTAAATGCAATTAAATCATACAATGAATCGAGATTATACCTTCAAGAATGCCGACGGTGAAGGACTACAGGTCTAGCCTTCTAAATTGTAATCCCGCTTTTCGAACCCGGCGGATGAGTGGTCTCCGATACGGATTTAGAATCTCGGATCTTGCACCCCATGAAGAAGAATCATTCTTCTTTTCTCCTATGTGTGTGGCCGCCACCCCCTTACTCTCCTCTTGATGAAGTGTGATTAATCATCTAGGGTTTTTGTGCACTTAAGTATTTATAGTGCACAAACTCTACCCTAATGGACCAGAAGAGTAATAGGCGGCCACTTAAGCCTATCAAGCTTAAGTGGCGTCTCACTTATGATTTAATATCATAAGTGGCGCCCCATAGGGGCCTAATAAGAGTTGTTGGGCTCTTATTAGTGTACTGATCCATTCCTAAGAATATTGGGCCAAACTAGGGACCAGATACCAGACAAAGTTTGATCTTACCTAATTAAATTAATACTGTGCTATCCCCTGTATCACTAATTTAATTAGAGCTATAACTCATTCCACTAAAGAGTTACAACTGATTCACCGCTCTGTCCCGATTATGTAGTCGGGGCTGGTATTTTGCTTAGAGTGATCCCCGTGTTTAAGAATCCTGATATCCATTAATTAATTAGAGCTCGTCTGACTGCTCATAATTAATTAACCTCTTATACTTCCTTAGGTAGCACCCGCTCAACCTTATTATTATACTTGAACTTAATCAGCCTGCATGACTTAGTATAATAATCCTTGTGAGCTCCCTAAGGGGATATCTCAACCTTTATGGACATGATTTCTCGATACAACTAACTAGACATCATACATGTCTCCACGTTACCCAAGATGCAAGGACTTGAGGTGCCATACACAAGGCCCATACCGAGTAAGTCAAAGCAACAGTGAATAACACGTACATTCTTAATAGCTTATCGGGATTAAGATCCAACTACTAAGACCCGAGATCTCTTAGCTCTTCACCTACCAAGTAGGGTCAGTCTAGAAGAGCAATATCTCACTGTGATCCTATCAGTACGTTCCTAGTGTACCAACATAACTAGTGATTGAGACCTATCACTACTATTAGTGCTGCAGTCTAAACCGATAAATTTGCCCGAAGTTATCTCGACTGTGATCATATTTATATCTCAAGAGTCACCGTTAATCATGATCCCCTCCAGTATCCTCTGGCACGCTAACACTCTCATGAGATATTGGACTTATTCGTTCTCAACTATAAACTTTCAGATAGGTGATTGTAAGTAGTGGAATAAACATTGCATACACTAAAACATTGGTTTTGCTTTAGGTATAAAAAATCCCAACATAGTTGCACACGGATTTTTGACATAGGCCGGTAACGAAGTACATAACATACTGTAGCTTGATGTTTAGGTGAGCGTCACACCTAACCTTAGGGATTCTGTACATATACCCCATTCACCCCCTCTTGTATAAGTCCTCAGAAGGGGTAATTTTCCAAATATCTATATGAGAATGACCACTGCTGTCGTATTTTATGATGTATGTTTTATTTGTTGTTATATTTGTTCAAAGTGAACTATGAAATGATGATAAGCATGGGCTTGCATGTTATGAGCTAATATTTTATAGGAAAAATGATGTCTTGATGTACGTATGTTATGTGAAAATACTCTATTATGAGGATTATGTGATTAAGAATGGTACATATTGTAGTTTATATTGAGAATATAGTTAATGTTTCTAAAATTTTCATTGTGATATTCAGTATGACAAGCATATGCAAATGACGTTTGTGTTAAAGATGTTATTTCTTGGCTTGGAAAAATATGTCCCCTCATTTGTGATGATATGTTTTTTCATGTGAGATATACTAATCACATACTCAATCTTATTGCTAGATATGGTCTTGCTGCAGTTACAAGTACAACCAAGAATATTCATGCTTTTGTTATAGCTATAAAGAGCTCTCCATTACAATGGGAGGAGTTTATGAAGTGTGCAACTGAATGTCAATTGGATACAAAGAAAAGATGTAGCTATGAGGTAGAACTCCACCCATCGCATATTGATGAATGCTTTATATTACAAAAATGTTTTTCATAGGCTTCTTGTCTTGGAGCGCCAGAGGTATGAGAACATTGCTTCATCAAATGAAGAATGGGGTAAGGCTTTATCTCTTTGCAAATGCTTGAAGAAATTCAATGATATTACTGAGTTTTTGTCTGGCACATTGTATCCAACTGCAAATCTATTTTATCGGAACTTTTGTGAGATTAAGCTTTTGCTAAGAGAGTGGCGTGTTAACGATAATATCACCATTGAGACAATGGCGATGCCTATGGATGTCGTGTTTGATAAGTATTGAAAGAAGTCAACGTCAAATGTTGCTCTTAATGTAGCTAGTTTTCTTGATCCTAGATTCAAGAAAAGGACCGTAGAATTTTTCACGAGGAAGTTTCATGGTGAGTTCGCATATTAAACTGAAACGAAAAAGATAATGAAGATTGTGAAACAACTACAAGAAAACTGGCATTTTGCGACATAAAAATATATCGCGAAAGGCCCTTTTTAATGTCGCAAATGTTGATTTGCGACATTTTATGCGTCACAGTAAATGATGTCGTGAAAGGAGTATGTAGCAAAATTACGACATTTTTTATTTGTTTGTGTCGCAATACAAATGACACTTTATGCAACACTAAAATAATGTCATATAAACTTTACGGCACATCATGCATCGTTATATTTAAGTGATGCACGTTAATTTGTGACACATTACGTGACATTAGTTGATATGACGCATCTAGATTTGCGACATTTTTTGCATCATAATTTAATGTCGCAAAATTATATTTTGCGACATACTTTAATGTCAGTTATGATTGTGACGCAAAAAGATTGTGTAGCAATTATACGATATTTTTTATTATCGAAGCAATATATTCAATACTTTGAACATCACTAGTTTTAGTGATGCATTTTAGCTTACGACATATTACACGACACTATTTGATATAGTGTTATCTAGATTTTAGATTTTCATAATTTATGTTTCCAATTTAATTTCAAATGAATGAGTAAATAAATAAATAAATAAATAATATTATCCTAAAACAAAAATTGATACATATATTGTCTGCACCATCCAAACATTCTACAATATTTAATTTTATGAAAACAAAGTTTAAAAAATATGAAGCAAATATATTCTAATTATATCCTTAAAGAATCTCATCACCAGAAATAAAATGAAAGGAAGCTGCCTACAGCTACTACGGCAGTCAGGGCCGGCCCTGGGGGTGGGCCAGTAGGGGCGGCGGCCCAGGACCCACCATTTTAAGGGGCCCAATTCTTTTAATGAATAGTATATATGTACTTCTGAATCTTGAAAGATTAAAGAAGGATAATTCTATCCACAACCCCCCATTTACTCCTCACAGCCCCCATTTCAAAAATAAATTAAAAATAATATTAGTTTTACTAATTTACCCCACAACCCCCAAATTAAATTGATGAATGCATGACTACAGCCCCCAAATTGAAATTCGGAATCAATAAATCGTAAAGCCCCCATGTTTATCTTAAATTGCAGAGAACACAATAGCTAGAATTAGAAGAAATGAAAGTGTGTCGTATAAATTTGTTGCCACTTCGTCAGTTATGATCTTTATTTCCCGAAGTTTCCCGATGGTGTTCTTCCATTGCATCGACAATTTGTTCTGTTCATGAGAGGAATCAAGGAGCGGAGGCATACTATTTCTCTCCATTCCAAATCGTACAAGTCGTCGCCGTCTCTGTCATCGCCGGACTCCTCTAATGGAAAACCGACGCCTCCCGATTACAAGACAAGGTGGGGCTCTTCTTCTTCGCTGCCACCTTCTGGGGCTTCACCTCCCTCTTCCAAGCCGTCTTCACCTTCCCCCAAGAGCGCACCATGCTCGAGAAGGAGCACGCCTCCGGCATGTACCGCCTCTCCGACTTTGTTGCCCTCAACCTCGCCGACCTCCCCATGTCCCTCGTCCTCCCCGCCGCCTTCTTCACCTGCGTATACTGGATGGCCGCCCTCAAGCCCTCCGCCACCCGCTTCTTCTCCGGCCTCCTCGTCCTCCTCTCCAACTGCGTCTGCACCCAGACCTCGGCCTCGCCTTCGGCGCCCTTGTCCTGCTCCAGAGGTCCGCCACCATCCTCACCTCAGTCCTCATGTCCAGCTTCACCCTCGTCGGCAGCTACTACGTGACGCACGTGCCGAAATTCATTAATAAGCTGGATTAAGTATGTGTCGAGCATTGAGCATGGCGAGCACGCGTTTAAGCTCTTGCTAGCGACGCAGTTCAGCGTCGACGAAACCTACCTGTGCGGCGGAAATAGGGTTTGAAGGGTGGCGGATTTTCCGACGGTGAAGCCGGTGGGGCTGGAGGGCAGGGTGGCGGTGGTGTTGTTCCATTCCGATGGTGTTGTTCTCTGCAAGTTGCGATTGGGAGTTTCAATATGGGTGGGGGCTGTAGTTATGCATTCATCAATTTAATTTGGGGTTGTGGCGGTAAATTAGTAAAAGCAATATTATTTTTAATTTATTTTTAAAATGGGGGTTGTGAAGAGTAAATGGGGGGTTGTGGATAGAATTACCCATTAAAGAAATATAGTTAATCATATATGGCCCAATACGTTAGGGCCTTTTTAAAATAAAAAGGCCCAAAATCATTTTCTAAATTCTCATATAGATTTGCATTTTGCAGCATGCCAGCAAGATTTTTTTCCCCCTTAAACTAGTCTTGTACCCGAGCGATGTATCAGGAACACTTTATATTACATACGTATTTTTTTTATACAGTAAAAAAAATAGTATTAACTTAGTTTATAAATTTCAAGAAAAATCAATGAACTCCAAGATTAATAAATTGAAAATTGGATCTTCCTTGTATGTGTGTATGTACATGTAAAACATTTTAATCTAAATTTAAGTAGGTTTACAATTCATTTTCATAATTTATTTCAAAAAAAATTATGTCTATTAAACATACAATCTAATATTACAATTTTCAAAAAGAAAAGTTTAAGAAGATATTTATTTCAAACTGATACATTGAAAAATGATAAAAATATCTAATTAATTTATTTTAATGAGGCTCACATATTAAGGTTTTTGGAAAAAAAACTTATAGAGACTATCTTACTTTCTTATATTAATATAAATTTTTGGCTGACCCTCTTACTCTCCCCTAATAATATTGTAGGAGTATTTAGAGAATTCAACTCTAAAACTTTTCTTTTGATCTTCTTCTTTACGTATTTTTGTGATAATGGAAGAAAAATTTCGAAATTTATCCATCATTTTCGAATCAATTAATCAATTCTAGATTCGGTTTCGGGATTTGCATCCTAATTTCAATATCAGGATTACTTTTTCTCTAATTTCAATTTTTCATTGTTCTTACTTCTCCGTTGCTACTATGTTTCTATTGAAAGCTGAGGTCGTCGATGTCACAAAAAAGATTGAATGCATGATTTTTGACTATTTTGTGTATCGAAAATGATATTTAAATAGTTTTGATATACATGATATTATAAATGACTTTGCTACTAAAAATGTTATAAAAAGTCACTTTTTATGATTGATTATATATATATGTATATGTAAGGGCCCCGTTTATATTTTCGCCCTGGGCCCTTTTTTGGTCAGGACCGACCCTGACGGTAGTGCTCGGTGATTGAGGTGTTGCTGAGCCATTTTTGTTCTTCCTCCTTAACCTATACATAAGAATGATAATTTTAATTTGCAAAGAAAAGAAAATGAAAACTGTATACTCTCTCTCTCTCTAGAGCTGAAAGGGTAGGAATAGGCAAATTACCTCAGATATTTTCCAAACATTCTTTCTTCCTCATAGGTTCGACTTTAGGGATCCTCATATCCTTGGGGTTTAGATAATTTAGTTGCTCTTTGAACCCTTTACCCTTCTCCAAATCAGCATGTACATCTATTTCCAGCAAAACTATTTTATGCTCCGTATTTTTTTCATGAACAAAGTTCTTACTGTTATTTCCTGCGAAAGTAAATCATTCTAATAAAATTTGTACATAGACAGCAAAACATTAGCAGGAAAAAAATAGTTGTATAGAAGACTAAACAGATTATGTAATATTTCAAGTACTGTTGAACTTAAAAATAACATACTTACATTATTCGAATCCTTAAACTTCCCAGATGTCAGCACTGAGACTATCACTTGGGCATGAATAACAAAGTGGAACACTTATCATTATAAAACTTTATCATTGTGTCTGTCTTTTGCTTTTCTCCTAATTCAAGTATCAATAGAAGGGATGATGCTTTTATCAGTGCTTGTGATTGTGTGTTTGTAGATATGACACTTCTCTCTTCATTTTGCCTTTTGAAACCATTTAAAGAGTGATCATAATAATTAAGCAATGTTGATAACAGTTCAAATAAAGTTATGGAATACTACTGGTAGAAACACACACAAAATCTTACAGTAAGTTTTTTGTGCATAGTTAAATTAAATAAGATACTACTCCATGAAGAAATAAGAACACTAAAGAACAAAGAAGAACCTTGAGAATAACCTACAGCGGCTGCAGTGAGGAGTGATGTTCCAGCAGCGGCAACCTTGCTGTGTGAGAGCATAGAAATTAAGAGTGAGTGAATTACAGAGGGATTTTCGAATTTGAGGTAGTTTCTGAGCGAATTTAGGGAAAAAAGAGCCGGCTTATAGTATTATCTGAATTTACTTCACATCATGGCATATACATAAATATATAGATAGACCAATCATCATAAAAAAAAACAAGAAGGTAGTAGCAACAGTGAATATTCAAACGTGTTATACTCTTGATGGATCATAGAATTGGCCTTTACCAGGGATATAGCATAGATCTGCCTCTGCCTTTGACTCTTACAGTTAGAAGGCAATAATGAACTCATTTCCGTTATGCTACACCAATTGATTAGCTACTTTCTTCAACATGAATGCAATGGAGAAATCTAAAAAATGATGCATTATAACTATCTATGCAAATAAAAAAATGCTAATGCTACATCTGTTGTGTTTTCATGCTAAGGAACTCCAAATCTATTTGATTCTAACTAAGATATAAGATAGGAATCTGCAGCACAACTCCTACATGTGAAAGAAACTTAATAGAAACTAAATAATGCAATATATGAAGGTTAATGAGAACATACCGATAGCTCTAGACATAGCAAGAACTCCAGAGACACGAAACCCGCCCAATCGATCACCATGTCCCCAGCAGCAGCCATTGTTTACAGACGGCGGCACCAGTGGCCGGCGGATCCTAGCGGCGGACGGGCGAAGGAACACGGGCGGTAGGGCGGCAAAGGCGATAGCAGTAGCGAGGTGAACCTACAAAAAGAAAAGGAAAAAAAATATATCGGAAAAAGATATTTTATATTTTTTTTAAATTATTGACCTCGGTGGTATTCGACGGCAACTGTCGTAGCTCCTTCAACAACGGCGACCAAAGAGGCGGACAGCGGGGGCAATGGCGCCAACAGGAGAGCTACCCAGCGCAGGAGAAAGGGGGAAGAAGAAATGTCTGAAAGTGTTGCCGGCAATTTTTTTAAATTAGGGATTTGATTATTTTTTTTTCAATTAGGGGGGAAAGGAATAGTACAGACAATGGTGATTGAATTCGCGTCATGTATAGCCAAATTCAATTAAAAGGGCAATGGTTTACATTTATTGCCATATAAAACGAATTTTAAGATTTTTATTTTTCTTTATTGTTTTGTGATTTGTAAATTGTTTTTTAATCTTTTTTTTTCATTTCATTCTCCTCATTCGTTTTACTGTATATTATTTTGGTGCAATTGTTAATTGATGTTGTTTTAATAATTAGAGTTACATATTTTATATTCCTATATATACGTATATATTCAATTTTAATTACTTCGTAATGAGGTTTTATGTTTTATAGATTTTTAGTTAATTAATTATTTTAACTATGATTAAGTATTTTATAATTATATTTATTATATTATATTTAGCACATAAATATGCCCCTAAAAGAAAATAAAAACAAAAAAAATGAAAAGAACACAATTTTGTGCTTAAAACTAGCACAACTAGAGCTGTCAAAGAGGCCGGGTCGGGCCGGCCCAGCCTAGCCCAATGGGCCACGTACGCTAAAAAGGGTCGGGTTGGGCCGGCCCAAAAATAGTCGGGCTCGTAAAACTCTAGCCCAACCTAACCCCATATGGGTTATCGGGCCGTCGGGCCAACCCGGCCCATAACTCTTTTTATTTTATTTTTATTTTAAAAAAATACAATACAAATTTTAAAATTTATATTTTTATTATCATGTTGGTCAATTTAATTGTTAACATATTTTGAAAGCAAGAGTAAAAAATATTATATTATAATTTTATAAATTAAAATATGAAATAATCAACCTCAAGAATTAAATTAATTACCTAAAAGGCTATATATCAAAATAATTTATAACTAAAATAATAATTTCATATATTTCATCAATTTATAAATAATATACTATATATATAACTATAAAAAATACTACATAAATATATATCAGGCCAAATAAGCCCATGGGCTTCGAGCTTTTTGGCCCATGGCCCACAGAGCCCAGCGGCCCATTGGGTGGGCTATTTAGGCCCGGGAAATTTTGGGCCTCTATTTCTAAAGCCCAGCCCTACCTAAATCTCGGGTAGGCCGGGTCTGCCCGTCGGGCCGGGCCACTTTTGACAGCTCTAAGCACCACACACAATTATATTTTTTCCCACAGCTGAGGTGACGATATTATATTTAAGGTAAAAAGTTAATTAGTATAACTAATTAAAATAAACATTTATTTTCATGACATGCAACTTGTCATGAAAATCATTTACTCTGGCAAAAAAAAAAGACCTCTTTAGTATTGGATAATTAGTGTATGAAATTGGAGATTGTTGAGTAAAGATACTTCGTTTGACTCAAGTGATGAGTTGTCATAATATTTTCATGACTCAATTCTATGACACAAAATTCAACAATGTTCGGAATGTGAAGTATAATTATGACACTCAATTAATGTGTCGAAAATAAATTATTATAATTACAAGACACAAAACAAAGTGACACAATATTGTCGCAAAATAGTGACACGATATTTAAATGACGTAAATATACGACACAAAATGCAACACGCTTCCAAATGTGACATATAATTATGACATTCAACAGATATGTCACAAATAAATTGTTGTAATTACGAGACACAAAATTAAGTGACGCAATATTGTCGAAAATAGTGACACGATATTTTAATGATGCAAATATACGACACAAAACGCCACACTATTCCAACTGTGCGTATAATTATGACATTCAACAAATATATCGTAAATAAATTGTTGTAATTATGAGACACAAAACTAAATGACGCATTATTGTCGCAAGATAGTGACATAATATTTTAATGACGCAAACATACGACACAAAATGCAACACTATTTCATATGTGACGTATAATTATGACATTCAAATGATATGTCGCAAACAAATTGTTGTAATTACAAGATACAAAACAAAGTGACGCATTACTGTCGCAAAATAATGACACAATAATTTTATGACGCATGTTTGACGTAAATATACGACACTAAGAGCATAAACGTCGTAGAATTATGACACTGTCGCAAGCACATATGTCGCAAAAGGCTAATTTTCTTGTAGTGATATATCAACAATATGCTTGTGATGCATCGGATGTCACAAAAAGTTCTGCTATTGTTATCAAATTCTTTGTTTATGGAAAAAGACAACGATGAACTTGATAGTTACTTATACCACATTGAGGGGGCTGGTGCAGCAAATGACTTGGAAAAATATGAGGTAGAACCTCTGTTAATGGTGCCTAAATCTTAAAATTTTGATGTTTTGTCCTGGTGGAAGGGTCATCAACAGGTATACCCTATTCTTTCACGACTTGCTCGTGATGTCTTAGCCACATGCAAGTGTCAATTGTTGCTTCCGAATCTACATTCAGTGTTAGTGGTTGTGTTATAGATTAATTTCGTAGTCGCTCGGATCATGATATGGTAGAAGCACTCATTTGTACTAAAGATTGACGAACTACATCCAAACAAGGTTATTTTTTTAACTTCTTATTATATATTAATATATTAAAACAAAGTTTTTAACGGTAACTTTTTAGCGCCTTATTTTAAGATTTAGTTACACCTTACAACTACATTATACTTACAGTTGCATCCCATTATTTTTGGAATTTATACACCCATTTTTTACATTTATATGCCACAATAATCGAAAATTGCTAACGGATGAGAAAATGGTCTCACGTATCTACATTTCTATTGGACATGTGATTTTAAGCGCGAAATGATTGGTTGGATTTTCATTTGCTATTGAAAAGCTATCAATATTAATCAACAATTTATGTATTCAAATTTAAAAAGTAAAAAGTAACCCCCCCTTCCCCCGCGCATGCCACACACCCACTAACATTTAATGCTGCTGACTTATTTTTAGAATAACATATTATATAATGATAAAATAATTACTCACTAATTGAAATTTTATACTCCCTCTATCTCATTATGTCACGCCCCGATTCCTGTGAACCGAAGTGTGACGGGGTTGGATTAAAGAAGCGGGGAAGAAAGGGGATAATATTAACTTATGACCATTTTACGAGTGTCTTAAACGTAAAATAAGACTATAATGAAAATAGTGGGGTAAACCAGCGTCAAGTTGTCAAGTGGAGTCGACCATCTACTACGACACATTGAAATTACCAAGAGTGAGTAGGAAATCGAGCGTCCAAGTGAAACCATTGCATGACACTCTCCACCTTGCATAAAATTAAAGATGGGGTAAACCGGCTTTCAGTAAACTAGAGGAGTCGACATCCACTTCGAAAAATGGGATAACCATAATTGAGTGGGAATTCGAGCTTTCAAAAGGAACTGATATACGGTACTCTCCATCCAACAATAAGTAAAATGGGAAGAGCGAAATAAGTTTAGAAAACAAAGAAACCATATTATATAACTAGAGGGTTGGAAGATGACACCCTCGACTTATTTATTATAAAAAAACTAGTAGTCTTGTTATCAGAGTTATAAGCAAAATAACATAGCGGAAACTTTATAAGGCCCTGCAACAATCCCCTGCCTCAGCCTTGCTGCACATCACCTGCTTCCAGACCTGAAAACATTTGAAAAAGTTTTGGGCTGAGTACTTGATGTACTCAGTGGATCATGCCCATTTGGCAAGCATTTTAAAAACTAGCAATTTATCCATACATGGTATATCAAGAGGCTTGCAGAAAACAACTCTTGAAAATACAAATATCATTTTGGGGTGTATGATGTTCATTCTTGGACTCAACCAAGGCTACAAATCACCTTTGGTTCATCTAGACCGGGTTCAGGGTCGAAACCCTAAATAATCTCAGTACTTGCAGAAAACCCGAATTGAAACTCAAGGAATTCGCCATTAGTTAACATACGACGTGATCAAGGCATCGTATGTAACCGGGGTGCGCACAATTCAAAGTTAGTATATCTGATACTAACAATGAATCTCGATCGATCCATAGAGTCATTTCATGGAACATACACACAAAACATTTTTTATGGATAATTGCATTTTTTTATAACATAAAAACGGTATTTAAAACATTGCATATGCTTTGAAAACATTTTGGACCCACACAAAAACATTTTGGACCCACCTGTAATTTGGAGCAACCTCGAGACTAGCTCTAAATTGATATACTATACCCTTTTTACGGCAAACCTTTTAAGGAAAATACTATTTCTTTGAGACTTATTCTTGAAAAAAGGGACGAAGGAGAGCAAGGCTGTTGTGATGGAAGTGCATGCTGATATCAAAACTATGAGTCTCGTATTTATAGGAAATCTTAAGTAGCATACTCATCGATAACTCTATTAGTCATCAAAGCTATAAAATACATATCCAGCACTCTATGTTACTATGGGAAGGACACGTGACAAGATGAGGATACGGCTATATCCAAAAGTAAATAATGTTGCTATATTTTATAGTTATATTCATGCATCTTTTAGACATATCACTATTCATATGTATCCACTTGACACGTATAGTATAGTATAATATATTATATATGAGTTATACTAGTTAATTGATACGCACACGTAAATTATTATAATATATAACATAGATATTTACCATGCATGGAACTTTTATTATAAATACCTAAAAGAAGTCATGCATGCATTTGTATTTAGGTATATGCATATACGTATTACGTATTATATATATATATATATATATAATGTATTATATAATTTAGCACTACTTATATGCTTGTATGTATATATTTATATATATAATATAATCATACATGCATGCACTTAGTAGGGATATACAATGAAAATATATTTCAATTTATAAATATATATATGCGTATTATATATATATATATATATTGAAATATCTGAAATTAATTATTTATATTTCTTTCATTATATCCTAGAAACCCTATATATTAGAGGTGTATAATATCTTATTGTTGATCGTAATAGACCCATTGGTTTCTAATAAGACTTTCTTGAATTAACTAAATTCTTGAAAACTCGGGATATTACACATTATGATTGACTCATTTTTCTTTTTGAGTCGTCTTACTATGATTGACTCATTTTTTTTTTGGAAACAATTAACACCTAAATTGTATAATTAGTAAATCCCTTATTACATTTAACTTTGCCAAATTAAATCTCATAATCTACCCACCTTTCAGCATGAATCCCAATATAATTTAAATTCTAAAACTTTAAATTATCATAACTGATTCGTTTGTTTTCGAATTTTTATTATTTTTATACCAAATTAAAGGTATTGATACAATCTTTCATTTAAGATCAGACATCACTGTGTTTTTATTGCATCTATGATGCTCTAATTTTAAAGTATGCATATATAAATAAACAACACTACATCTCTAAACACAATACATTTTACACACTAATCACTTTCGTCTTAAATCCCGTGCCAAAAAGAAATGGGTCGATCATAGTAAGACGGAGGGAGTATGATATTAAAAGCCACATATTTATAGTAGTTAAAACGTGCATTTGATCAATAAAAAAACACTTCAAATTTAATTTAATACTGCATAACAATATACTGATTTTCTATTAAAAAAATGAAATAATATTCTATAATTTCTCATAACCAATTTATTTTTTTCTGATTCATCAAATAAAATTTAATATTCAATCTGCGTCTCATATGTATTTCAATATTCACTTACCATAAATAATTCATTGTTTTCCACATATAATAATAATATTGTGGACTTCAAATATATTAATTATTAATTATTTGGATAAAGTGTATAGAAATAAAACCAAGCATTTATCATACAACAATACACCTTTCGTATAAATCTTTTAGTTTTAGATATGGACCTTCAATAGAAATATTTATATTGGGCCAACAAATTTACTTCAATATTCACTTACTTTTTGTAGACGTTATTAGTCTATTTCGTGTAAAAAAAGAAAAGAATAAAATTTATTTATTTATCTAATTTGAACAAAAAAAAAAGTATTATATTTTATGACCACGTATGGCAAACTTTACACATGTTTCAAAACCCTAATTTTACAAATAAAACTTCAAGCGGTTTGCAGCGCATTACATTAAACAAATCGGCCATGATCCCCATTATTCATAACCGCCAATTCCCAATATTGATATTAATTGATAGATTACAACTTAATCACTTCACTTTTACGCTTTACTGAAACTCATTTCAACTCCAGAATGGCTCATGTGTTCGCGTTCGTGATAGACCTACAAGATGGGAGAAACAAATTTGCTATTCAAGTTAGGGTGATTCGAATGTATGAGCAAACACAATTCAACAACAAAAATGAAATTGCTACAATGGAGTGTGTTCTACATGACAAGGAGGTAAAAACTTAATTATTCACTTTGTCCATTCTTATTTCAACGTCGATTATTATTTACTTACCAATCGCTTCTTTAATTTTATAGGGAATTCGTGTACATGCGACTATTCAACATCAAGGCATTGAAAAGTTCAAGACAATTCTTAAAGTGGGAAAGGTATTTGCATCGATGAAGTACATTGCTGGAAGAAATACAATGCGACACAACGCAACAAACTCATCAAAAAAGTTGCCGATTTCTACGTATACTCGCATTTCTGAATAGGATGATGAGGACTTCCCTAAAACCATGTTCAATTTCAAGCCATTCGAAGATATATGGGCAATTGAGAACATTGCCAACAGCCCTCTATTTGGTAACTTCTTTCAAACACTTTCAACAAAGTTACTATTCTACGTTTATGTTTTAAACATAAATACTAAAATATATGTCTTTATACTTTAGATGTGATTGGAATGGTTTTAATTCCCTACAATCCTGAAACAAAATAAGTTGATGGGCGCACATCAACATTGATGGACATCGTTCTGAAAGATGCTGAGTTTAGCACTTCTTTTCTTTATGATATACTCATGCATTCTTTTTTCATTTGAGGTTCCTTCGTTTATTTTTAAATTAGTCTTAATAATTAAAAATGCCCCTTTGTTGAATGAGGGTGTGAAATGTGCCCCCTTTTAAATAAACATGTCAAATGTGCCCCCTTTCTTTAAATAATATATTTTATGGTCCACTTATGATGTAACTTGCCTCTGCTAAATGTGAGGAAAATACTTGTGTTTCTTAAAGTTGATGAGTTGATGACATGAAGCGACTAAACTAGCCGTGCAAGCATGCATGCGTATGTACAATTTCTCTTTTATTTCCTTTCAGAAATTATTGAATGAAATTAATGAATGATGAATGCTTGGTTGTTGGCTTCTTATCTGCACAACTAATTGGGGTATCCTATGCATCACAATATATATATAAAGGTTCTTATAGAATACGATCACAATGAAATTCCATCAAATAAAAAAAATTAATTTACAGCATATATGATGTTTTGAGATAAGTGCGGGTAAAAATCATTTTCATTTCCTACCTGGTCGGAAGAAGCATCGAAGAAGAGCAACATACCATAGGAAGCATTTTCATTTCCTAACTGGTGGAAAGAAGCATCGAAGAGCAACATACCACCGGAAAGAGAGTTCTTAATCGCATTTATTCATCAAGGTAATTCTCAAATATTTTAGCTACAGTGTATTTATTTATTTATTTGGTTGATGTTGTTGATGAATTATTCTTCTTGATGAATTATTTTTGGTTGATGTTGTTGATTAATTATTGTTGAAATATTGTTGTTCAATTTAAAATAATATATAGAATGAGCATAAAAAAATTTAGGAAGTGAGTTGGACTTGTTCACCGCCGGTGGAAGTAGCCGGAAGTCTCCCACCGCCGGAACCAAGGCGTCGCCGGCGGTGGGAGATTTCCAGCCATTTCCACCGGCGCTGATCACGTAATATTCACTAAGGAAATAATTTGATACGTAACTTAGTGTTTATTTCAAATTTATATCTATTTAAAAGATTAATTTTTGATTTAGCACTTCACAAATGAATAGTTTAAATTATATTACGTTATTTATTCTCTTAATTGATGAATTATTGTTGTTCAATTTAAAATTGTCACGCCCCAGTTCCCGAGGGAAGGCACGTGTGCCGGGACGTGGCAAGGGGTTGGAATTAAGAAGCGGGGATAGAAAGGGGCTCATGGCTTGGGATAATATAATATTATTTATTAAGAGAATTAAATACGGGATCGGGACGCACAACACGAACTACGAGGTAGGTAATAAGAAAACCATACCACTCGTACCGGCCGCCTATGTCTGAATACCCGTAGACATAAATAATAAAATACGGGATCGGGACATACAACTCAAACTATGGGGTTGGCTAAGCCAAACAACTCATGCTGGCCGACTTGTCTGAATACCCGTAATATATATATATATATATATATATATATATATATATATATATATATATATATATATATATAGGGAGTGGATCTAATAGAAACCACCCTTAGGTAGTAACTAGGATCCAATATTCACCATAGATCTAATGTATTTAAATGGTTGAGATAATAGTGTAATTAAATGTTATTCTTATTAAATTTATTTTCAGTATACACGGAAGGGTATATATGAGAATTAATCTTCCAAATTAGAAGGGAATTGCCGATAATTTAGGGATTGAAATGGTAGTGGAGGATAATTGGATATATCCATAAACAAATTAGTTTTGTTTAATTATTGCGAGATTTATAAGAAATTTTCTATTCTACAGTAGTTTAATAAGTTATGATGCTTATTTTTTTTTTATCATCAAAATTCTTTATATAGGATAATATATTATCTTAGTTTGAAGTGCTTATTATCTTAATTTGAAATGCTTATTTTTCAAGTGCTTATTATGTTAGTTTCAATTGCTTATTATCTCAAACTCAAGTGCTTATTTTTTAATTGTTTATTATCATAATTTTTAAGTGTTTATTATCTTAGTTTCCATTGCTTATTTTTCAATTATTTTTTATTGCAATTTCAAGTGCTTATTATTTTAGTTTCAAGTGCTTATTATCTTAGTTTCAATTGCTTATTATCTCAAATTCAAGTGCTTATTATTTTTGTTTCAAGTGCTTATTATCTCAAATTCAAGTGCTTATTTTTCAATTGTTTTTTTTTTATCACAATTTAAAGTGTTTATTATCTTAGTTTCAAGTTCTTATTATCTTAGTTTCAAGATCTTATCATCTCAAATTCAAGTGCGTATTTTTCAAGTCCTTATTATCTTAGTTTCAAGTGCTTATTATCTCAATTTAAAGTGTTTATTTTTCAAGTGCTTATCATCTCAATTTCAAGTGCTTATTATCTCAATTTAAAGTGATTATCATTAATTTTAACTATTGCTTATCTTGAGATAATTCTATTGCTCATTAATTATTCACATATTGCTTATATTTTGTCATCTTAATGCTTACTATTATTAAATACACATAATACAATTGCTTAAAATGTATGAATATGAAATACCGATCCAAATGTTCAGTGACACTTCATTTACATAGGTACAAACGTCCAAAATGCAAATAAATTAGTAGCATTTTTTGTCGAAAAGAAATTCTATTTTCTTGGAAATAACTTACAGTTTGGCCGCTTAGATGCATGGAGGAGAGAGAGTAAATTAATGTAAACTTAATTAAGATTCCTTGAATTATGGAATTGCGGTTACTTTGTATATAATTACTTCACTACCCTTTTAAATTAAAAAGAACAGAATATAAAACAAAACCATCAAATAAATAATAACCGTTTATTTTTGAAGATGAATGATTCAGATCGGATCCTAGTTACTACCTAAAGATTAGGATCTCATTTGATCCCCCACCTATATATATATATATATATATATATATATATATATAATTAATGGTGTAAGAGGAACGTAGAGATTTTATATCAAAATACGAAATTAACTTAGGATATTATATATAGGGAGATGAACTTTATTTATAGGCGTAGCGGAAGCCTTTATTCTTTTATACAGCAACAACAACAGTCATCTCCAGCTTCGTCTGCTCCACCAGCTCCCTAATCTGCAAAACATTTGGAAAGGAATTGTAGGGCTAAGTACTAATGTACCCAGTGGACTTGTGCCAAAAACATTTTATCATAAAAAGAATATCCATGATAATAAAGTATACATAGAAGGGTTTTGAAATTAAATTTTCTTCCATGCATGCCAAACCTCGATTTTCATGATTGTGCGCACATGTGTATTACCCTGTTACTCTTATACTAATCCCGGGACATTGCCACAGCCGGATCCCTTTTCATGATGGAACCATAGTTTGGAGGCAATAGAATATTTTATCCAGAGATTCTCCCCTTGAAGTTAGAATCAATTGGTGATCAATCCAACGATTTCTAACTGTGCGCACAGCCTTCCGGTTAGTGTGTGAGACCAACCGAAAGACCCGATCGCATACATTATAAGAGCATTAAACATGTAATAACACATTAAAACATTTTCATGGATAATCCCATTTTATCAGAGTTTACTAACTCAAATAATAATTTGCAAGAATAAAGCCCCACCTGATAATCTAAGATAATAACCCTTGATCTATAGCTGTTATGGATCCTCTTCTGTCGTGACCTATTGATGCTTCTACTACTAGTACTTTGACTCTACTTATTTGACTATAATTTTAACATATAATATTTTTAAAATAGTGGAAAGGTAGTGACTTTGACTGAAGCTTTTTGGTTACTGTATAAACAATGAAGGCCTCATATCAGTATTTATAGGCAAAGAAATTCACCTAGTCATCAACCTGGAGTGACACGTTTATAGCCTATATATCCTATTCATCCAAGCTATATTGGTTGTTAGAATGACATGTGTAGATAATCCATACGTGTAGACAATTACCATCATCCTATTTGATATAGCTGATGTATACGTATATATATTAGTAACTATCCCCTCAAAATATCCCATTTTTATAATGTATAATCTAGGAGCTTTTGCATGGCATGCATGAGTTTACGTATATATATATATTACGTATACTAATATACTTATATTAATCTTATATATATACACAATTCGTTGTCATGCATTTATGTGTATATATACACATACTATTAAATTATCAATATACATATATAATGAAATTATATTTATATATAACTTATATTATGTATACATATATACGTATGATATCTATGAGTATAATAATTTATAAAATATCACTATGATATATTACTTAGGCATTATGTAGTCTAGATTATACATATATACGTATAATATATTATTATTGAACTTAAGAGGGGATTAAATATCTCTAAATTTTCCTAAAAGATTTATTTTAATTAACTAAATTAATAAGAAAATTCGGGATATTACATCCCTTCCTTCTTATAAAAATTTCGTCCCGAAATTTCACGTACCTGGGTATTCTAAGTCGGGGTACTGGGCTCTTATCTTTTCCTCTAACTCCCATGTAGCCTCTTCTTGGTCATGATGATTCCAAAGTACTTTAACTTGTGGAATTTCTTTGTTCCTCAAAATTCGTACCTTGCGATCGAGTATCCTTATCGGTCTTTCCTCATACTGTAAGTCCTGACTTAGGATTACCTCATCATATTTTATTACGTGTTTAGGATCAAACACGTACTTTCTTAACATAGAAACATGGAACACATTGTGAATACCTGTTAAGTTAGGTGGTAGAGCTAACTTATAAGCGACGTGACCTATTCTCTCGAGAATTTCGAAGGGCCCGATGTACCTAGGGCGTAACTTACCTCGTTTTCCAAATCGTATAATTCCCTTTGTAGGAGAAACCTTGAGAAACACATAATCTCCAATCTCAAACTGAAGATCTGTGCGTCTTTTGTCGGCATACGATTTTTGCCTATCTTGTGCCTCATTTATCCTCTGTCGAATTAAATCAACAGCTTCTACCATGTCCTGAACCAAGTCTGGACCCAATAGTTTCCTTTCGCCAACTTCATTCCAATAAAGTGGCGATCTACACTTCCGTCCATATAAGGCTTCGTACGGTGCCATCCCTATAGTTGCCTGATAACTATTGTTATAGGCAAATTCTACAAGTGGTAGAACATCCTCCCAGTTGTCACCACGATCTGTGACAATCGCTCGAAGCATATCTTCTAGAACTTGTATTGTTCTTTCAGACTGTCCATCCGTCTGAGGGTGGAAAGCGGTGCTGAAGTTCAATTGAGTTCCCATTGCTTCCTGTAGGCTCCTCCAAAATTTTGATGTAAATCTCGTATCTCGATCTGACGTAATCGATACAGGAATTCCGTGCAGTCGAACTACCTCTTTAACATAAAGATGAGCTAACTTATCTAGTCCTAAAGTCATCTTCATTGGTAGGAAGTGGGCTGATTTCGTCAATCGATCCACTATGACCCAAATAGCTGTATTCCCTCGTGTTGACTTTGGAAGGCTCACCACGAAGTCCATATTGATATGTTCCCATTTCCACTCTGGAATTGGCAGTGGTTGTAATGCTCCATATGGCCGTTGGTGTAATGCCTTCACTTGTTGGCATGCAAGGCATCGTTCCACAAATGATGCTATATTTTTCTTCATGGCCTCCCACCAAAAGTTTTGACGTAGATCCATGTACATTTTGGTGCTTCCGGGGTGGGCAGTGTATGGTGTATCATGAGCTTCACTCATAATCTCATTTTTCAACTCCTCATTTCTTGGAACACACAACCTCTCATTGTATGTAAGAGCTCCATCTTTTGCAATTGCAAATTCTTCTGAAAATCCCTTGGATCCTCCCGTTTCAACCTTTGATCGCATTTTCTCTAAGAATTCATCTTTCTTTTGAGCTTCAATGATTCTTTCTCGTAAATCTGGTTTAGCCATTATTGCTGCTATGTAACTTGACATTGTTTCTGGCGGGCATATAACTTGTAGTTCGAGGGCGGCAAATTCTCGAATAAGTTTTTCTTGTTCCGTGATCAAACATCCTAATTTTCCTTGGCTTTTTCGACTGAGGGCATCAACTACTACAGTGGCTTTTCCAGGATGATAGTTGATGGTACAATCGTAGTCTTTAACCAACTCCAGCCATCTTCTCTGTCTCATGTTTAACTCCTTCTGCTCGAAGAAGTACTTTAAGCTCTTGTGGTCAGTGAAGATTTCACACTTAACTCCATAGAGGTGGTGCCTCCAGATTTTTAATGCATGGACAACTGCTGCTAGCTCCAAGTCATGAGTAGAGTAGTTTAACTCATGAGGTTTCAACTGTTGTGAAGCATATGCTATCACCTTCTTGTTCTGCATTAGCACGCATCCTAAACCTTGTTTTGACGCATCAGTGAATACAACAAATCCTTCATTGCTCTCGGGAATCGTTAATACTTGAGCGGTGGTCAGTCTCCTTTTTAGCTCTTGTAAACTTCTTTCGCAATCTTCAGTCCATGTGTACTTAACTCCCTTCTTGAGTAATTGCGTCATTGGTTTAGCCAATTTGGAAAATCCTTCAATGAATCTCCTGTAATAACCTGTTAAACCAAGAAAACTCTGTATTTCATTAGCATTTGTTGGGGTCTTCCATCCATTGATTGCCTCGACTTTGGCAGGGTCGACTTTCATGCCTTCTGCTGAGACGATGTGACCTAAAAACATAACTTCCTTCAACCAGAATTCACACTTGCTGAATTTGGTGTATAACTTCTGTGCACGTAATGTTTCTAGTACGATACGTAGGTGTTCTTCGTGTTGGTTTTCGCTTTTTGAGTATATAAGAATGTCGTCAATGAAGATAAGGACAAAACCATCTAGATATTGATGAAAAATCCAATTCATTAGATCCATGAATACTGTTGGGGCATTAGTTAATCCGAATGGCATAACGGTGAACTCGTAGTGTCCGTATCTGGTTCGGAATGCCGTCTTTGGGATGTCTTCTTTTCTCACTTTAAGTTGATGATATCCAGATCGAAGATCAATTTTCGAGAATATGGATGCTCCTTTCAGCTGGTCAAAGAGATCGTCTATCCTTGGTAGTGGATACCTATTCTTGATTGTAAGCTTGTTCAATTCCCTATAGTCGATGCACATCCTTAAACTCCCATCTTTTTTCTTTACAAAGAGTACTGGTGCTCCCCATGGCGATACACTGGGTTGTATGAAACCCAGGTCTAACAACTCTTGTAGTTGAACTTTCAGCTCCTGTAATTCTTTTGGAGCCATCCGGTATGGTGCTTTGGAAATTGGTGCAGCTCCTGGTTCTAGATCAATCGAGAACACAACTTGTCTATCTGGGGGTAATCCAGGTAAGTCCGCAGGAAATACATCTTCATATTCTTGTACAACGGGTACTGTGTCAATCTCTTTCTCCTTCTGAGGTTGTTCTTTCAAAGTAACCCAGAAAGCTTGACAATTCCCTTTTCGCATAATTGACGCAGCTTTTATTGCCGAGACGTTTGGTACTCTCGCACAACTTCTTGTGCCATGGAGACTTACTCTATCTTCATCATTTCCTTGGAAATAAACTTCTCTCTCCTTGCAATCAATCGTTGCCCCATTCTTCTCTAGCCAATCCATTCCTAATATTATGTCAAATTCTTTCATGGATATGACGTACAAGTCTGCTACAAAAATCTGTTCAGCGATTTTAATTTCTTGATTCTCAAAGGCTTTTTCTGATAACATGGTTTTTCCTAACGGAATGGTTATTTGTAGGGCTTGATCTATTTTTTTAGGTCTCAAGTCTAGGATATCACATATAATTTGTGAAATGAAAGAATGTGATGCTCTGGTATCAAATAATGCTAAGATAGGTATGTTGTTTAGGTAAATCATACCTGCAAGGTTCTCAGGTGCTTTGGCTGCTTGCTCCTGGTTTATGGAGTACGCCCTAACTTGTTGAAGAGGTTTAGGCATCGGCTTCTGATATCCCTGATTCATCTGTGGAGGTGGAGGTGGCGGCGGTAAAGGTTGGAATCTTGGCATTCCCTGGTTTCCGTTGGAAAAAAAAGACAATCACGGGAAAAGTGTCCTGGCCTTTTGCACCTAAAACAATCATTGGTGCCTTTTCTGCATTTCCCAAAATGGTACTTTTGACAGATACAACAAAACAGTTTGTTTTGCCCTGGCTGTTGGTATTGTTGAGGATATCCCCTCCATGGCTGTTTTCCGTTGAAACTTCCTGAATTCTTTTCTTCCCATTTTCTTTTCTTATTGGCTTGATTTGGTACATGCTCGGGTGCCCTCTCTCTTTCTCTTGGAAGCATAGATTCTATATCCATAGCTCTGCTTAGTATCTGAGCATATGTAAGTGGTCCGTGGCTGGCTAAGGAAACCCCTATCTCATGACGTAAGCCTCGTCGAAATCTGTCGGCACGACTTGCATCAGTATTCACCAAATGTGGAGCATAACGTGATAGTTGGTTAAACAGTTGGTCATATTCCATGACCGTCCTCCTTCCCTGTTTGAGATTCCAAAACTCATTCTGCTTTTGTTGTTGATAACAACCTGGTATATATTTTCCACATAGTTCCTTTTTGAAATCTCCCCAAGTATATTCCTCCCACTGCTCCGGAGTTATAGTCCGTTTTACTGACTCCCACCAGAAGTCAGCTTCACCCACCAGTTGATGAGTTGCTAATGTTAGTCGGTTCTTGTCTCCACAGTAGATATAGTTGAAAATTTTCTCCATCGATCTGATCCAGTTTTCAGCATCAGTTGGATCACCAAATCCATTAAAGGTAGGTGGATTTTGTCTACGAAAACACTCATCGATCCTAACAATAGATTGGGCCTCTATTCGTTCCTCACGTTCTGGGGTTGTCTCATGGTGTCCATTTCTTGCTAGTTCCATTTCTGTATCATAACTTTTGTTAATATGGTTTGTTGAGAAATAAAAGGTTATGATAAAGGTATGTTATGGGTAAATAAATCTTAAACAACATACATCTATTCAAACATATTTCACATAATATACATATGCCTTCGTCTATCAAAACAGGGGTATGCCTTCTTAAAGGACTTTTTAGAACAAGCAACATATATATTAGTCAAAAGATATGAAGTCAGAGTGGCTCATAAAATGCCCACACCAAAAATTATGACTTCTCCTGCAAAATACGTTAGTAATATATTATATAATTTCTTCGATCCTCTTCATCTAAGAACTGTCCTGAAATGAGCCCTGGTGGCTCCCATCTTTATCTGGATCTGAGTCTGAGTGATCATTTGCAACTTCATTAATATTTATTCTTATACGATCAGTTGGTGCTATAGTTTGCATCCTGGCTTTTCTGGTAGGTCCTCTTCCATTTTCTACTCTTGGTGTTGGTGATGCAACCGTTTCTCGTTGCTCAAAACCTGGTGGGGGTGTCTCCGTCCGAACTCTAACTCTAGATGGACCCGCCTCATCATCATTCCTACCTACTGTAGGGGGAAATGAAGGTGGTGGTGCTGGCGTACTAACAATATCAGTTTGTATGGGAGATCCTAACATGATCCATTTTGTAAAGATCAGGTGAACAAACTTTGAGAAATCAAGTATCTCCGCATCTGTAACCGGATCTCTTACACATATCTCTGATCTAAGATATTCTACCCACTCGCTCCACTGAGCAGGTAGTTGCAGAATCAACCTGCGAACGGCTTCGACTTCACTAATCCCTCCATGTTTTGCATTACTATAGAGTGTTGCTAAACGCCCAACAAATTCTCCTACTGATTCATTAGGAATCATTTCGCAACTTCTGAATTGGTTTTTGTAATCTTCTAATACATAACGGTTTACCCACTGTCTTCTTGGATTCATCTTACAACACCTGTAACTTAATATGTCATGTATATAACAATAGTTCAAAAACTATGTATAACCATGTGTGACCATTTTCCGACCTACTTGCATATTCCTGATGTATCCTTGATAATAAATCTTTAAACTCACATTGTATAACATGAACCATTTACACATGAGTTACTTGGGTTCGATTGTCCCAAACATAACTATAACATGAACCATGACCCCTTTACTTTCATGCATGCTCATAAAATAAAATCCTTTACCTCCCCCTCTTTCTCTTTTTGGAGTCTGGTGTAGCAGCGAGCTTGAGAGTTGATGTTGTTGTGCTTTCCTTTGGAGAATTGAAAATACCATTCTAATTTTAAAATTAAAAAAAAAAAAACGATTTCAGAGCGGTGAATTGTTCTGATACCATTATGTCACGCCCCAATTCCCGAGGGAAGGCACGTGTGTCGGGACGTGACAAGGGGTTGGAATTAAGAAGCGGGGATAGAAAGGGGCTCATGGCTTGGGATAATATAATATTATTTATTAAGAGAATTAAATACGGGATCCGGACGCACAACACGAACTACGAGGTAGGTAATAAGAAAACCATACCACTCGTACCGGCCGCCTATGTCTGAATACCCGTAGACATAAATAATAAAATACGGGATTGGGACATACAGCTCAGACTATGGGGTTTGCTAAGCCAAACAACCCATGTGTGAGAGGAACGTAGAGATTTTATATCAAAATACGAAATTAACTTAGGATATTATATATAGGGAGATGAACTTTATTTATAGGCGTAGCGGAAGCCTTTATTCTTTTATACAGCAACAACAACAGTCATCTCCAGCTTCGTCTGCTCCACCAGCTCCCTAATCTGCAAAACATTTGGAAAGGAATTGTAGGGCTAAGTACTAATGTACCCAGTGGACTTGTGCCAAAAACATTTTATCATAAAAAGAATATCCATGATAATAAAGTATACATAGAAGGGTTTTGAAATTAAATTTTCTTCCATGCATGCCAAACCTCGATTTTCATGATTGTGCGCACATGTGTATTACCCTGTTACTCTTATACTAATCCCGGGACATTGCCACAGCCGGATCCCTTTTCATGATGGAACCATAGTTTGGAGGCAATAGAATATTTTATCCAGAGATTCTCCCCTTGAAGTTAGAATCAATTGGTGATCAATCCAACGATTTCTAACTGTGCGCACAGCCTTCCGGTTAGTGTGTGAGACCAACCGAAAGACCCGATCGCATACATTATAAGAGCATTAAACATGTAATAACACATTAAAACATTTTCATGGATAATCCCATTTTATCAGAGTTTACTAACTCAAATAATAATTTGCAAGAATAAAGCCCCACCTGATAATCTAAGATAATAACCCTTGATCTATAGCTGTTATGGATCCTCTTCTGTCGTGACCTATTGATGCTTCTACTACTAGTACTTTGACTCTACTTATTTGACTATAATTTTAACATATAATATTTTTAAAATAGTGGAAAGGTAGTGACTTTGACTGAAGCTTTTTGGTTACTGTATAAACAATGAAGGCCTCATATCAGTATTTATAGGCAAAGAAATTCACCTAGTCATCAACCTGGAGTGACACGTTTATAGCCTATATATCCTATTCATCCAAGCTATATTGGTTGTTAGAATGACATGTGTAGATAATCCATACGTGTAGACAATTACCATCATCCTATTTGATATAGCTGATGTATACGTATATATATTAGTAACTATCCCCTCAAAATATCCCATTTTTATAATGTATAATCTAGGAGCTTTTGCATGGCATGCATGAGTTTACGTATATATATATATTACTTACACTAATATACTTATATTAATCTTATATATATACACAATTCGTTGTCATGCATTTATGTGTATATATACACATACTATTAAATTATAAATATACATATATAATGAAATTATATTTATATATAACTTATATTATGTATACATATATACGTACGATATCTATGAGTATAATAATTTATAAAATATCACTATGATATATTACTTAGGCATTATGTAGTCTAGATTATACATATATACGTATAATATATTATTATTGAACTTAAGAGGGGATTAAATATCTCTAAATTTTCCTAAAAGATTTATTTTAATTAACTAAATCAATAAGAAAATTCGGGATATTACAAAAATAGTATACGAGGTGAGCATAAAAAAATTTAGGAAGTGAGCTGAACTTGTTCACCGCCGGTGGAAGTAGCCGGAAGTCTCCCACCGCCGGCAACCTTGTGTTGCCGGCGGTGGGAGACTTCCGGCTACTTCTGCCGGCGGTGATCACGTAATATTCACTGAGGAAATAATTTGATACTTAACTTAGTGTTTATTTCAAATTTATATCTATTTAAAAGATTAATTTTGATTTAATACTTCACAAATTAATAGTTTAAATTATATTACGTTATTTATTCTCTTAATTGATGAATTATTGTTGTTCAATTTAAAATAGTATACGAGGTGAGCATAAAAAAATTTAGGAAGTGAGCTGAACTTGTTCACCGCCGGTGGAAGTAGCCCCGCCGGCAACCTTGTGTCGCCGGAGGTGGGAGACTTACGGCTACTTCTGCTGGCGGTGGATACTATATTATTGCTTATTGAATTATTTTATCTATAATTACATATTTAATTGTCATACTATATGTATTTAAATGATTAATCTAGGATTTAGTATTTGATAAATTAATAGTTAAAATTTAATTTCGTTAATTAATCTCTTAATTCATGAAATATTGTTGTTCTTATTAAAATAGCACATGAATTGAGTTTAAAAAAATAATTAGATCAATAATATAGTATTCACCGCCGGCAAAAGTGGCCGGATCTCTCGCACCGCCCTTAACCTTGTGTACCCGGCGGTGAGAGATTTCCGGCCACTTTCACCGGCGGTGGATATTATATTATTGCTTATTGAATTATTTTATTTATAATTACATATTTAATTGTCATATTATATGTATTTAAATGATTAATTTAGGATTTAGTACTTGATAAATTAATAGTTTAAATTTAATTTCTTTAATTAATCTCTTAATTCATGAAATATTATTGTTCTTATTAAAATAGCACATGAATTGAGTTAAAAAAAATGATTAGATCAAGAATATAGTATTCACCGCCGGCAAAAGTGGCCGGATCTCTCCCACCGCCATTAACCTTGTGTGGCTGGCGGTGGGAGATTTCCGGCCACTTTCACCGGCTGTAGATATTATATTATTGCTTATTGAATTATTTTATATATAATTACAAGTTTAATTTCCAAAGTGTATGTATACAAATTATTAGTTTCGGTTTTAGTACTTGTAAATTCAATAGTTTAAATTGACATACTTTAATTCGTCTCTCTATTTCATGAAATCTTAAGTTAATGATATGTTACAATTTAAAAAATTTATTACTATCTAACATATGCATATTTTAAATTTTATTTTATTACAGATGGCGTTCGAGTACGTTAAGGTCATTTACAGAGGCTATTGGACTGATTGTACCTATAATGGTGACACATATTTAGATATCCCCCTATCCAAAGATGCAATCTCAAAAGACAACCTGCAATATCATATATCTCTCTACTACAATCCCTCAGGCACTGCTTATGATATGTTCTATCTGACGATGTCGGAGCACAGACGGACTGTTAAATTGTGTCTCAGAACCGATCAACAACTAAATTGGTTGTGTCGTACAGAGTCATTTCCAACAGTGTATGTGTCTTCGAGTGAGGGAGCATCATCTTCATATGTCTCTACAATCGATCATGATGAGCTGTACAGAGGATCAGTCGGCCAGGATACCGATGGCACCGGAAATTTGGAGGCGGAGCTCGAGCTGATACGGAGATTTGCAACTTCTACAGACTGGACGGATAACGTCTATCACCGAGAGAGCAATAGCGGTTTTGATTCATTTTATGACACTGTCCCGGACCTCAATCGTACGGTCGAATGTGCTCAGGAGGCTCGAAATGAACCGTCTCTATTTGACGACGATGACGACGGCGAGGATGAAAATTATGTTCTTGAAACGGAGGAGAGCTGTCACGACCGCACTTCGCTAATCGATAGCTTAGTTCGGTAAATTCGTAACTATGGAAAATATATGTGGATTATGGAATAAAAGAGGAAATATTAAATGAACTAGCTCATAACTCGATAAATTAGACTTCATGATTCAAAAGAGATGGACATTGTTGGCTGACTTCTCCCAAATAATTATGCCATGATTCTGACTTAAGTACATCCAAATCGAAGAGAAAGAATTAAATAAGTGTATGCAGCGGAGATGTGTAAGCATGTGTATGGAGACACGTACTACCAAGAGTATTCAATTCTAATCTACTTAACCAAAGATGCTTGCCGGTCACTTCGCCTTCAACTTCTGCTCAATCTGCACATCGGAAATAATGTACAAGGCGTGAGTACAGAGTACTCAGTGGACACATGCCCAAAATTATTTGTTTATTGTCAAGCCATCACTTAGTGAATCATAGGGTTTTTCTTAAAAAAGGCCTATGTTCACAAAAACATTTGTATTCTTAAAAGCGACTGCGCAGTCTCTTCTTGTGTAATCTACCATATCTGACTGGTTGTGTCCGAGGAGGTGGCCACCTCACTCGGTCACCTGATCGGTCACTATCTGCAATGACACGATCAATGTGTACACTAGTCCAAGCATGATATCTGATCACGCAAGGATCCGAATTCGATTCATAAATTTGGCCTTGGCCATTTAACAGATAGGCATCATACAAAACTGAAAACATTTATGGCATGACAATTGTAAAAGAGCTAACATCTAATAAAACATGCTTTTGTTTAATAGAAAGCCCGCCTCGTTGCTCTGTTAGTAGACGATCTTCATCTCAGTTACTGACCCTCCTTCACGCAACCTTCGATTGAAAAATCGAGGTAAGGTTCGTATACTATCGAATAAAAATCTTATTT
>CM038110.1:27678725-27728291 GCA_001642375.2 Mentha longifolia | reverse complement strand
CACGTAAGATAGAACCTTCCGCAGCGCTACAAATTCAAATGGCAAATCATGTGAGACAAGTAGGGGGAGAGTGAGTCAAGTAAGGGGAAGAGAGAATTTGAGTTTCATTTCGAAGGATTATAAAAATTATTTGCGATCTAAAAGAACAAGAGCTACAAGAATCGGGGATATATGAGGGGTATTAGAATACTTGCAAAAGATGCAATTTGATGATCTAAATTTTTTCTATGCCATTCAAGTTGATGAAGATGACTTAATTGTTAGAACTGCTGCTTGTTCTTTTTTCCCACATGATCTTCGAATTGGATGTGATAATTTAAATGCAACTAAATCATATAATCGAGTTTAGAATGTTATACCTTAGATCTGTGCCGACGGAGTAATCTATAGGTATAGATTACTGAGGTGTGATCCCTTTCCTCGAAGTTCTTCGACTGTGTGGGCGTCTAGGAACTTTGGAACCAGGAACTCTCCCTCTGCTAGTGTAGGCGCCGATTACACTCTCCAAACTTAGATTTTGAGAATCTCCTCCTCCTTATTTATAAGAGGAGGAGGCGCCACTTTCCTTGTCCACTACGTCACGGGCTTTAATTAATTAAAGCCCGGTTTAGTTAATAATTACTGGAATAAATGCTAATTAAATATAATTAGAATTAATCCTAATTATTATAAGGAAAATAATATATATAATTATTAAATTAATTATCTATTCCTTAATTAAGAATAAATCTTAATTAATTAGATATTAATTTATTCCATAATTATATAATTAACCAGAGTACAATTATTGAGATCAGATGGACACCAGAAGAGGAAACTGGCGTCCCTTACACTACAGTAGGCGCCACATTACTGGGATCAAGCCCATAATGCCTCTTTTCAGTCCAAAACTGATATCCCTCAATAATACCTTGAATTCCTTTCCTGAAGAGCTCTTGGGCCACCCCAGGGATCTATGTACCAGACAGAGTTTAGCCTTACCTAATGAAATAACCATGATCAACCCAGAACATTTATTTCATTAGAGCTGTGATGCATTCCACTAAAGAATCACAACTGAATCACCGCTCTGTCCCAATTTGTATATTGGGGCTGATACTTTATTTAGAGCTATCCACGTGTTTAATGACTCCAATATCCATTAATTAATTAGAGCTCCTCTGACTGCTCATAATTAATCAATATCTTATTATCCTCAAGTAGTACCCGTTCACCCCTTATTATTATACCTGAACTTAATCAGCATGCATGACTTGGTATAATAAACCTTGTGAACTCCCTGAGGGGATATCTCTCAACCTAATACGGACACGGTGTCTCGATATAACTAATTAAACATACTATGTGCCCCCATGTTACCCAAGATGCAAGTCATCAGGGATGCTGCGATAGACCCTTAGCTATACAAGTCAAAGTAACAGTGAACAACACATATATCTCTAATAGCATATCGAGATTAAGATCATATCTCTAAATCCTGAGATTTCTAGTTCTTCACCTATTGCTAGGGTCAGTATCAGAAGAACCTTATCTCACTCGATCCTGTCAATACGTTCCACCGTACCAACATAACTAGCAACTGAGACCCGCCACTACCGTTATGTTGCAGTCTAAACCGATAGTTTTCCCAAGCTATCTCGACTGTGACACTGTTTATATCTCATAATTATTGTCGAACGCTGCGTGATCTCCCTGACACCCGAGCCGTCCACGTGTTCTAAAACATGAGATATAGGGCTTATTCTTATTAATATATTTATTCAGATAGGTGATTGTTACCAGTGGAATACATGTCATATATACTAAAACACGTTTTTGCTTTAGCTATACATAACAACCCCAACAATCTCCCACTTATACTAAAGTAAAAACTTTTAGTATACCCATGTGTCTATCGGAAACTATATGGCATCACTGTATTTCACATTTTCTCCCACTTATACTGAAAGATTTCACCGTGGGAGGATCACTGAGACAATGCCCACCACGTGCTTCCGAGGTGCTGGCATACTCAATTTAGTGAATAAACCGCCATATAAACATTCATGCTTTAATGTTCCTTTATACACGCAATATCGCCTTATGGTTACATAAACCAATCGGTACTCCTATGTGTTTTCCCAGTTTGACAAATCCGTAAATCTTGCTTCTGCACTTGAAAACTCAATGTGAGATTTCTTGCAAGATAGGATTACTACTATTTCACAAAGTAAAGTTTCCAACCATACAGCTGCTTTAGTAGCTCCCACTACAATTTTAGCTTGTCATGAAGGAACTCTCATAAACATTTACTGTCCTGAGATTCTCCAAGGTATGGTTCTCCTTTCTAAGTGGACACATAGATTTAAGGTCGATTTCCTAATTTACCAACATACTCCCCGATTATCCGTGTTCATTAATGACCTATATTTGTTACCTTGCACGTAGCAATAACAAATATCTGACACTTTTCCGATATAATTTATATCGATAACCTAGTCAGAACAGTAACCTACGTATAATACTTGAATCATGTATACTATCCTTTTGGATGTACCCTACATTATTCAAATTTTGCGTCTTAAACTGTCCGGATAACCACCACCATTATGTCTGATAATACTTTCACAATGTTGCCAAAGTTAGTGATATTATCACATAATGTACAAGAAAATCACGCCTTTCATCTTTATTACCATGAGAACTGTAACATTTATTGACATGTTCCATAAAACTAGATTTTATGCATGTCATTCCATAAATGCTCCCATTATTTGAATTTCTGCAAGAGTTAATCAAGCAATCGTGATAATGTACTTAATCGATACATATTTGTTCCAACATAACCGTTATATCCGAATATCACTACCCAAAAGCCACTGGCTTTAGACAGATATTGGATTGTAACTTATGAAGTACAAAAAGTGTTAATATGAAATATAGAAAACTTCTTCTATATTTTCCATATCAACCTTGTTTTTCCATTGCCATTTCACTTTTCATCATGAATCTAAATCCAACAATGAACCTTGCAAATTAACGTGAATCGTATCGATTACTTTAACCTTCTCATATAAACTTTCACGTTTGCGTGGTTGTTTCTTTCCTCATGTACATTTTCCAAGAAAACTAATTCCTTGATGTATATGAAAAACAATTCAGTGTTCTCTTTCGATAACACTCCCACTGCAATAACGATGACCTTGTGCAGAATACTTGTGACTATTCATTCTCGTACTTCTTGGCTTATTGAAATTCCTTGAATGATTCCATCATTTTTGAACATTCGTTCAATAACGATCTTTTTCATCACCTTATCCTTTTAATCTTTTATTGAAACTTTTACTAATCCAACTTATCACCAATCTTAATTCTATTAATTTGCATTACGATACATGCAAATATCCCTTATATCCAACTTGAGCTAAAATCGGCCATCTATGCCAATTCATGCTCAAATTGTAAGGTAGAATTATAGATACTAGACATAGTTTAGTAATGTTTCAAATAAAGATGAGAAAAGAGGTGAGAAACAAAGGAACAATTACATTTATCTAATCATATTTGAGATATTCCATGTTTCTAGATAATTACTTCAACACATGAATGAAAAACATTTAACAACCAGTGTTAAAATAAATTAACACAAATGTTAAAACCGAAATCATACATAAAGTAATTCAAAACAAATGTACCGCCATCCATGGCAAAACCAAATGTATCGAAAAACAGTAGAGTAATGTATCATCCAAACATCTATCTCAAAACCAAAAGATAAAACAAAGAAATAGAAGTCTTCGAGCAATCAGCAACCGCATCAATCATCAATGCTTGCTGACACCAGGACTCGAAGCCGCCTCATCATCCTTTGTGGCATCGCCTTCATCCATCTTTTGTTTCTTATTCCGCCTCGCATAAACCTTCTTGGCTGGAAGTTTATGTTCGCGTGCTAACTGAACCTTGGCTCTGGTTGCATCAACAAAATCAAGAAACCTCATATACCTTTGTGACTGAACATAGTCACTAATGGTATATTCATTTTCATCCCAGGTTGATGAGTATCTCATAACCTTTTCTTCATTAGGAGGTTTCCCTTGATCGAGTCGATTTTCCCTTCTTGCTTCCCGAATTAAGTTGATCCTGACTTCATCAAGTTTGAGTAATTCTTCGCATAAAGCAAAGACATCCTCATGATGAACTTTACCAACAACTTCTTCCCTTAAGGCCAAAAACCAATCAGGGAAAGTAGAAAGCCAGATTTCACACCTCGTTCTTCCCGCCATCTTTCCTCCATTTAGGAAGTATACGACGGAGAAATGTGTGAACACCTTGAGGTACCGTTTCATATCGAAATAATCCACAAACCTCATTAACTCCATTTCTTTTCTTGCCAAGGTTCTTAGTAGCTTCTCACGGAAATCCTCAGGAATTCCATTAGGGGAATTTAGCAAACGATTTATTTTATCATGTATTAAGGACAAAGACATATCTGAAACCAAATAACACAAGTTGACAGTTAACAACTTATTTAATAAGAATAATTTATGTTATCAATGTTATAACCCTTTGACAAAATAACATTGAACCAACAAACGAGTAGCCCAAAAATTTTATACTTGAGTCACGTAGGGCGACCAGGCGAGCATGAAATTTTCGACCATGACTTTTAAAGCCAGTTTATTTCTCTTATCATCACATGGACCCTTGTGAACTAAAGAAATAATAACCCGTACCTTAACCGGACCCTACTATTTTGAGAAGTGACCTCGTAGGGAGGATTCATCAATTAGTAGCTAAGCTTTAACCATATTATTCACCTAACCGAGTTTATCTACAAGATAACACAGAAAACGAGAACTGTGCCAGTATTGTAGACGCCCTCTTAGATTATCTCACTTAAAATTTCCACTAAGGACCGAGTTAGAGCCTGTACGTGCAAGCCACGTAGGGTGGACGTTTACTCATACAACTCCCACTCTCCTAAAGAATATTCTAAGTTATTAAGAAATTTTACCGACGAATATACGGGCAAGGGGTCGATATCGTGTAGGCCACATAGGTGGACGTCTATACGATCCTAATCCTTGACTTCGTCTAAAACCAAATATGGAGGTCCCCAATTAATTAATTAAAACTAATTAATTTTACCGCTTAGTCTTTTTATTTCAAAGGGTTTTTATGCGATATACGAAGCACGTTGACAATTAAGTCCTACCGCATGATTTCTAAGCGCAAATAATAAAACATGCTCGCTTTTGAAATTGTAAATCCATGCTATGACACCCTAGGCATGTTTGTTTCTATTACGCATTTAATAAAAGCAACAATAACATGCAAAACATGCTTTCATCACATTGCGTAATTTAAACCATCCATAGCATGCATAATTAATTAAAATAAATAAATAGGCTGCCGACCGGGAAGGATAAAACCTATCTATTACAATTTAATTAATTAAAATCCGAAACAAGCTTCGGTCTTGGAAAGTCTTCACTTGGTCTTCAAGTCCACCTTCCATAATTAGCAAGTAACTCGAAATGGAATTAGGGCGCGGAATTCCCTATTTCCAAAATGAGACGAGACGAATGATTTTTGAAACGAATTAGGTTACGAAAACCTAACCATCAACAATCACACCAAAGTTTCGGAAAACCTTAGCGCTCGTTGAACGACGAGGACCGTTCATTGAAAAACAAACATCCCTCGTTCGTTTGCCATGTCACCGACACGTGTCACGATGACGTACGCACGTGCATTGCACGTGCCATCGTCGTATGCGTTAAACGGGCCAGATCGGGTCGGATCGCGTGTGGGCTGGACGAACGAGCCAGCTGCATCCCTTGCAGCCCGGCCCGAACCCAGCCCGACCTTCATCATCGTCGTCTTCATCTTCTTCGAGCTGCAGCCGCTGCTGTAGCACCTTCACCGACAAACCACCGCCGCCGCCATGGCTCCCACTAGAACGACCAGCTTCCCGGTACCGAGGAGGCCCTGGCTTCGAGCCACGATAGCAGCGACAGCCGGAGCAGCCGCAGCAGACAACGGGTCCGCGCGCAGATAAGTTTCGCCGCCGCCCGTCGCCATGGCTGCTGCCACATCCAGCCACCACCATCGCCGTGAGCTCCCACTGCTCCGGCAGGACTCCCGGACAATGCCGAGGAACACAGCAGCACAAAGTAGTCGCAGCAGATGACGGGCGTGCGCGCGGGCAGATTTCGCCGCCGCCCGTCGTCGCCTCTATCGCTGCCGCAGCCAACTCCTCCGTCACCGTCCTGCCGTGCCGCCATCATCGTCCAGCACCTGGGATGGTGCTGTGCTGCTTCTGCGCCGAAATGAGCCGAGGCGGATTCGCGATCAGCACGCAAACCCTAACGGGTTTGCGACATCACCGATCGCCGCCGCCTGTTCCGCTCGTCCACCACTGCACTGCCGCCATTGTCGTCTGCCCAGCACTGCAGAGATGCTGGGCTCGTCTTCCACACGCCCTTCGCCCCGACCGATCGTCGTCGCAGTAGTAAAAGCCATGGCCAAAACCCTTAGGGTTTCGGCCCCTGCCACCACCACCACCACCAGCCGTCGTTTCTGCCGCCCGTACAGTTCCACTTCCGACGTCGCCGCTGCCTAGGGTTTAAACCCTAGGTTCGGCCATCGTGAACGACGAAGGAAACGGGCTGAATCCGCGGCCAACATGGCTGCAACCATCGATCGAGTTGGGCGCGTGTGCGACACGCGCTTCTACGCGCGTCGTCACTGCTGTCTCCTCGATTCTCGTGCCTCGTTCTTCGATTTTCCAACTCTGATTTCCAGCAATTACGATACCAAATCGAAAAATACATGGAATAATTTACAGAAAAATGAATCCTATTCTAATCGGTACCTTATTTCTCACCGATTTGAAAATAACATGAAAAATCGAATAAAACGGGATCAAAAACAACACACGTTGTTCCCGGACAACATCATGCACAGTTTATAGCATAATTGACTCGAATGCATGAACATACATTTATTCCAATTATCACAGAGCCAATTCTAGAAATGTGGCTCTGATACCAGTTGTTAGAACTGCTGCTTGAAAGCATTCTTTTTTCCCACAGGATCTTCGAATTGGATGTGATAATTTAAATGTAACTAAATCATATAATCGAGTTTAGAATGTTATACCTTAGATCTGTGCTGACGGAGTAGTCTACAGGTCTAGATTACTGAGGTGTGATCCCTTTCCTCGAAGTTCTTCGACTGTGTGGGCGTCTAGGAACTTTGGAACCAGGAACTCTCCCTCTGCTAGTGTAGGCGCCGATTACACTCTCCAAAACTTAGGTTTTGAGAATCTCCTCCTCCTTATTTATAAGAGGAGGAGGCGCCACTTTCCTTGTCCACTACGTCACGGGCTTTAATTAATTAAAGCCCGGTTTAGTTAATAATTACTGGAATAAATTCTAATTAAATATAATTAGAATTAATCCTAATTATTATAAGGAAAATAATATATATAATTATTAAATTAATTATCTAATTCCTTAATTAAGAATAAATCTTAATTAATTAGATATTAATTTATTCCATAATTATATAATTAACCAGAGTACAATTATTGAGATCAGATGGACACCAGAAGAGGAAACTGGCGTCCCCTACACTACAGTAGGCGCCACATTACTGGGATCAAGCCCATAATGCCTCTTTTCAGTCCAAAACTGATATCCCTCAATAATACCTTGAATTCCTTTCCTGAAGAGCTCTTGGGCCACCCCAGGGATCTATGTACCGGACAGAGTTTAGCCTTACCTAATGAAATAACCATGATCAACCCAGAACATTTATTTCATTAGAGCTGTGATGCATTCCACTAAAGAATCACAACTGAATCACCGCTCTGTCCCAATTTGTAGATTGGGGCTGATACTTTATTTAGAGCTATCCACGTGTTTAATGACTCCAATATCCATTAATTAATTAGAGCTCCTCTGACTGCTCATAATTAATCAATATCTTATTATCCTCAAGTAGTACCCGTTCACCCCTTATTATTATACCTGAACTTAATCAGCATGCATGACTTGGTATAATAAACCTTGTGAACTCCCTGAGGGGATATCTCTCAACCTAATACGGACACGGTGTCTCGATATAACTAATTAAACATACTATGTGCCCCCATGTTACCCAAGATGCAAGTCATCAGGGATGCTGCGATAGACCCTTAGCTATACAAGTCAAAGTAACAGTGAACAACACATATATCTCTAATAGCATATCGAGATTAAGATCATATCTCTAAATCCTGAGATTTCTAGTTCTTCACCTATTGCTAGGGTCAGTATCAGAAGAACCTTATCTCACTCGATCCTGTCAATACGTTCCACCGTACCAACATAACTAGCAACTGAGACCCGCCACTACCGTTATGTTGCAGTCTAAACCGATAGTTTTCCCAAGCTATCTCGACTGTGACACTATTTATATCTCATAATTATTGTCGAACACTGCGTGATCTCCCTGACACCCGAGTCGTCCACGTGTTCTAAAACCTGAGATATAGGGCTTATTCTTATTAATATATTTATTCAGATAGGTGATTGTTACCAGTGGAATACATGTCATATATACTAAAACACGTTTTTGCTTTAGCTATACATAACAACCCCAACATTAATAACTAATATCTTTTGGTCTGATGCAAAGATGAGAACAAATTACTCACATTTTAGTGACGTGCTTTGTTTTGATACAACGTATATAAGAAAAATAATGAAGGTCATCCTATTTTGTTAATCATCACAAACAAAGTATGATGTTTGGTGCTGCATTATTATACAATAAAACATCTTTGACCTTTGAGTGGATTGTTTCATACATGTACTAGAGTTGTACATGAGAAGAAACCAATAACTATTCTTACGGATCAAGATGCCGCAATGGCTAAGGCTTTAAGACTAGTTGAGTCTTAACAACAAAGCTCAGGACCTCATCTCATCTAGCTTACCTGGTAAGTCTTTCTATGTTTATGTTGTTAGTTTTGAGATTTGATATTAAATATACGTATAAGGTCGTTTGAGATGACAATGATCCTAATGTTACCATTTTGTGGTTGTTGTTGTACTCGAGAAATCGACTGTTTCTGAACTACGTTTTGAACTCAAGATATAGTACCACCCTTGAAAGCGTGATCATTATATGATGTTGTGGAGTAATGCAAATAATTACTACGTATGTTATATGGACATAACACGAACATCATACCATCTTTGCTACTAGGGAATGACATGGCAATACAACTTGCATATCCTATTATGAGTATGTTGGTTGTCATGATATATCAAGATCTACCTTTTTCATCGATGTTACTGACTTATCTAACTTTTATGCGAATGGATGCACCTATGCCACGCGAGGTTCTCGAGGTTTACAATTACGCGAAGAGCTTGCGCGTCACACTACCCGGGTTCTTAGCTTACTACAAGTAAATTTGGAATGTAGCTAATGACCATGGGATCACACCTATGACGGGGATAGCTCAACTAGTTCCTCTATTTTGAATGAGTAGTAGCACTAGGCCACGTCGATTATACCATAACACATTAGCTAGAATGTTTAGGGCAATATGTACGCTCATTCTGGGAGTTTCATTGGAACGAATAGCAGCCAATACTTCAACTTTTGGATGCCACCTTTTGCAGCATACTCTCCACCTCCCAGGAACCCATCTTTTGGTTTCCAGCTGAAGTATGTGTCTCAGGATGACCCTAAGCCTGATTATGTCATACTCTATCAATTTGAGCCAAATTTTAACCTAACACTTTCATTTCACAGCCTACTACTCCTGTCATTCAGGTAGTTCCTCATTTACCTGAGATTGACTCACTGGATTTCGCCCAAGAATTACCCATTTATGGTCTGTACGCTTAATCTTTAGATCTTGGACTCTACTCTACCACAAATATAATACTACTAGACAATGAGGAGGATGGAGAAATTGCATCTGATGCAGATATTGCTTGGACTGCTGACCTTAGATGGTAAGATGATGGATAATATGCTAATGATGAGGACGAGCCAGCTGGAGGCGACTATTAGATCTTTTCTGACTATGTCGAGTGACAATAGTATTGACTATGATATGTTGTTTAGGATGACGTAAATGTACATACTCTGTAGTGCATAGTTTGATGGAAACGCCAATTGAAGGCGATCCGTTTCTGCCACCGGATTTGAATTGGTTGTGATAATTAAATACAATTAAATCATACAATGAATCGAGATTATATCTTCAAGAATGCCGACGGTGAAGGACTACAGGTCTAGCCTTCTAAACTGTAATCCCGCTTCTCGAACCCGGCGGATGAGTGGTCTCCGATACGGATTTAGAATCTCGGATCTTGCACTCCATGAAGAAGAATCGTTCTTCTTTTCTCCTATGTGTGTGGCCGCTGCCCCTTACTCTCCTCTTGATGAAGTGTGATTAATCATCTAGGGTTTTTGTGCACTTAAGTATTTATAATGCACAAAATATGCCCTAATGGGCCAGAAGAGTAATAGGCAGCCACTTAAGCCCATCAAGCTTAAGTGACGCCTCACTTATGATATTACATAAGTGGCGCCCCATAGGGGCCCAATAAGAGCTATTGGGCTCTTATTAGTGCACTGATCCATTCCTGAGAATATTGGGCCAGTTTAGGGATTAGATACCAGATAAAGTTTGGCCTTACCTAATTAAATTAATATTGTGCTATCCCCTATAACACTAATTTAATTAGAGCTATAACTCATTTCACTAAAGAGTTACAAATGATTCAGCGCTCTGTCCCGATTATATAGTCGGGGCTGGTATGTTGCTTAGAGCGATCCCCGTGTTTAAGAATCCTAATATCCATTAATTAATTAGAGCTCATCTGACTGCTCATAATTAATTAACCTCTTATACTTCCTTAGGTAGTACCCGCTCAACCTTATTATTATACTTGAACTTAATCAGCCAACATGACTTAGTATAATAATCCTTGTGAGCTCCCTAAGGGGATACCTCAACCTTTACGGACACGGTTTCTCGATACAACTAACTAGATATCATACATGCCTCCATGTTACCCAAGATACAAGGACTTGAGGTACCATACACAAGGCCCATACCGAGTAAGTCAAAGCTACAGTGAATAACACTTATATGCCTAATAGCTTATCGGGATTAAGATCCAGCTACTAAGACCCGAGATCTCTTAGCTCTTCACCTACCAAGTAGGGTCAGTCTATAAGAGCAATATCTCACTGTGATCCTATCAGTACATTCCTAGTGTACCAGCATAACTAGTGATTGAGACCCATCACTACTGTTAGTGTTGCAGTCTAAACCGATAAATTTGCCCGAAGTTATCTCGACTGTGATCATATTTATATCTCAAGAGATACCGTTAATCATGATCCCCTCCAGTATCCTCTGGCACGCTAACACTCTCATGAGATATTGGACTTATTTGTTCTCAACTATAAACTTTCAGATAGGTGATTGTAAGTAGTGGAATAAACATTGCATACACTAAAACACTGGTTTTGCTTTAGGTATACAAAATCCCAACAATCTCCCACTTATACTAAAGTAAAACCTTTTAGTATACAAATGTGTCTATAGGAAAATACTATATGGCTATCCACTATTACAAACAGCTTATAACTTCTCCCAGTTGTACTTAAAGATTTTACTGTGGGAGGTTCACCGAGACAATGCCAGCCATGTGCTTTAAGAGGCTCTTGGCATGTAACACTTGGTAAAAGAAACTGACATATTATCTTCCTCTAGTGATACTCTATAACATCCCCTCACCTTGAATGGTTATTTTATAACCACGCGGGTACTAGCCTCTATGTGCTAACTGGCCTTGTAAATCCACGGGTTTAAGCAATTTGCCACTGCACGTGAGTTATCACATCAAAATGTGAAAAGTTTGGCAAATTGCTAGTTTCACTTAGCAAAGTCTCGAACCATATAGCTCCCTTAGTGGACTTATCAACTGCCACAAATTCAACTTGTCATGAAAGAGCTCTCAAATCGCGTTACCGATTGAGACTTTTCAAAGATATGGTTCCACTTTCTAAAGTGAACACATAGTTCAAGGTTGACATTCTCTCTTCTCGATAAGCCTGATTATCCGTGTCCACTAACTCTTAAGAAAGTTGGACTATATCTCGCTACTATGCTCTTGGCAAAAGCAGATATATGGTCTTTTGTTCAACAATAGTATAATGCTGAACCTTGCCAAAATAGTAGTCTATGTTAGATACTTGAGTAAAGCACAACATCCGTTTCTGGAACTCTTAGCAAACCAAGATTTCTAGGATGTATCCCACATTACTCATATCCATCATTCTAAATTGTTCGGATAATCAACACTTTATGTCTGATAATACTTTCACATTGTCGCCATGCTAATAATATTACCTACATAATGTACAAGAAAAACCACGCTTACATCTATACAAAGACGATAATCGGAACATTTGCCAACACATCCCATAAAACCGAATGTTTTATATGTGTCATTTCAAGCACATGTATCATTGTTTGGACTTCTGCTTAAACTACTTTAAGCTTCCAAATCAATGTGCTAATCACTGATTCACACAATACTTCTCAAGTTGTCTCCTTTAGATGTCATTGCCATATTCATGGTAACCGGATTGGAATTCAGCATACTGACATCTACTTGAAACAGTTAGAGATTCAAATGTGTTATTATGGATCATAGAATATAAATGGAGTTAAGCAGACAAAGCTATAAAGATGGGCCTTAATGTTATATTTCTCCATTTTACCTATGTTTCACTTGTATATCCATTTACTATCTATGGATTTGACTCCAATAGTAGGATCATACAAAACCAAAGAACTTCTATGAATTCAAAATTCATAGATGGAAACAATGATTTGCAACGATTTCATCCAAATGCATCTTTACTGTCAAAGTGGTCGTTTCCTTTCCTTGTTCCTTGTCCAAGAATCCAAAATTCCCGACGAACATGAAACGATTAGAGGCTTACTCAAGGCACTCCCACTATGACAAGGATTTGTAAAGATGTTTTGAGCAACAAACTGCGGTTTTCTTTCTTGTACTTCTTGGCTTTATTTCTTTATTCTGGACTTGTCCATCACTCTTGAGTTTCTCAAGAACGATTTCACTACGTGTGTCTTATAATCACTCATATAGTCTTCTTCTAAGAATCTTACGTTACTCGAAGTAACGACTTTCTGATCCTTAGGACTATAGAAAAGACCACCATTTATTCCCATAGGATACCCTATGAACAGTCTAACCTCATATCTAGGTTCCAACTTGTCTGCACCTTTATCTATGATATGTGCAGGCAAACTCCATATCCGAATATATGACAGACTTAGCTTACGCCCTATCCATAATTCATATGGTGTCTTCGAAATTGATTTCGTAGGAACTAGATTAAAAACATATGCTTTTGTTTCAAGAGCAAATCCCCAGAACAAAAGGTCTAGAGACCCGAAACTCATCATCAAACAAACCATCTCGAGCATAGTTTTGTTCCTTCTTTCTGACATACCACTTTGTTAGGGTGTACCAGGTGTAGTCAATTGGGAAGTAATTCCCTTTTCTGACAAGTACCCCAAGAACTCGTTGCTGAGGTATTCGTCACCGCGGTCAGATCGCAATGACTTGATACTCTTACCTTGTTGCCTTTCGACTTCTACCTAATATGTCTTGAATTTCTCAAAGCATTCAGACTTGCGATGCAACAAGTAAATGTATCCATATCTCGAGTAATCATCAATGGAAGTGATGAAATACTCGTAGCCTCAACGAGTTTGGATGGACATAAGTCCACACAAGTCAGAGTGAACCAGTTCTAACACATCTTGCGACCTATACCCCTTGGCCTTGAAAAGCCGAGTCATTATCTTTCCTTCTAAACATGATTCGCAGACTAGGAAGGACTCAACTTCCGGTAAAGGAAGTGTCCCCTTTTAACCAGTCTTTGGATCCTATTTAGATTGATGTGACCCAATCTTAGGTGCCAAAGATATGTTTGGTTCAAAGAAGAAACCTTTCTCTCTTTATGGTTTGAAGAAGATGATGATAAATAAGTGGAAATTTCATGTGGAACAGATATATTATAAAGAGAGTTAACTATAGCGCCAAATAACATTATTGTCTTCACCAATGGTCACACGACCATCAAACAAAATGTTATAACCATCCATATGAAGTCTCGAAACTGAAATCAAATTTCTACGAAACTCGGGCACATATAAAACGTCTCTTAAAATTACTTTACCACTTGAAAAGAATGTACTATATCTCCAACTGCAACAATAGCAACCTGTGCTTCGTTGCCTAAGGAGATGGCGATCTCGCCTTCATGCACTGCTCTATTTTGCAAGAAGCCCCACAAAGTGTAACAAACATGATCTATCGTGCCAGTGTCTACTACTCATGAATGAATAGTACTAGTCACTAAACATGTTTCTGTTACTAGAGCTGAATGTGTACCTTTCCACTTTCTTTGGACATTATGCTTTCCAATGTCCCTTTCTATTACACTTGTGACACTTGCCTTTCGGCTTTTTACCACGCTTCTCTACACGCCCACTGTTCTCGCCCACCTCCTTTAATTTAGCGCCTTTCTATTCCTCATTGTCCGAAGATAATGTAACAGATGCAACCTTAGTGATTGGAACATCAATCAGCATCGGGCTCGAACCTTTTTCATCAAGAAGATCATCATTCTCAAAGAGTTCTTTGAAATGCTCTATTAGCATCTCATTCCTCTTGAGATGCACTTGCTTTTAAGGTATCAGGTGTGAGAGTGTTAAGCACGAAGTCATAATCTAGTAATTTTAGAACATTGAGAAAGTTTTGCTTCCATTGAAGGAAGCTAGATCCCGTGAAAGGATTAGAAAATGAGTTTGAGATTAAGAGTAACAGTAGACATATCTGAAAAATATAAACAAGTAGGCAATTAAGTACTTGGTGAGAAAAATAATTTTATGTTAACAATGTTACAACCCTTTGATAAAAGTAACATTGACTAACAAACGAGTAGCCCAACGACTTCATAAGCAGGCCATGTTCTTGTGGATGTCTACTTATGAATCCCTTGACCAAGACACGACGGTCACTTTATTTCCTTTCCCATCACACGGATCTTTGTGACACAAGGAAATAATAACCCGTTTTATTCTGGACCCTGCTATACTGAGAAGTGACCTCTGAGATGATTCATCAATAAGCAGCTAAGCTTGACCATATTATTAATCCAACTGAGTTTGTTAAGCAAATTAGTGCAATTACGCGAACGACACCGCTTGCAAAATGCCCTCTTGGCCTATCTCACTATATAATTCCACTAAGGCCTTGAGTGTCGGTCCATACGAGTAAGCCACATTCGTGTGGACGTTTACCGTATAACTCCCACTCGCCTAAGGAATTATTTAGATATTTGAGAAGTCTTACTGACGTTTACCTTGTAAAGGCGTAGAATCAACGCAAGCCACGTTCTTGTGGACGTTTACGTGACCCTATCCCCTAACTACGTCTAAAACCAAATATGGAGGTCCCAATTAATTTCACGACAAAATTAATCGTTGTTCTGCTTAGACATTTTGTTTCAAAGGGTTTGTTGTGATATTTAAAGCACATAGACATTTAAGTCCTATCGCATGATTTCTAAGCGCATTTAATAAAACATGCTTGCTAGAAATCATAAAACTGCATGCTATTGACGCCCTATGCATGTTTTGATTTCTATTACGCAATTTATAAAAGCAAATACAATATGCAAATCATGTTTTTCATCCCATTGCATAAATTAAAACATCCATAGTATGCATAATAATTAAATACTATAAATAGGCTGCTAACCGGGAGGTAAAACCCTATCTATTACATTTAATTATAAACCCGAAATATTCTCCGGTGAACTTTCTAAATATGGAAGGGTCCACTCTCTGTCTTCAAGTCCGCCTTCCAAAACTGACATGGTGGTTGGATAAGGTTAAATATATCCAAGATGAGATCAAATCTCTTAAAGATAGAAATATATCTTTTAGATATGATCAAATCTTTCTTGATAAGAATAAATCTTATCAGATAAGATCATATCTCTTAAAGATAGCAACATATCTTTTAGCTATGATCAAATCTTTCTGGATAAGAATGGATCTTATCTGATAAGATCATATCTCTTAAAGATAGAAACTAATCTTCTAAGAGATATCAAAGATCTCGTACCAACTTGCCAAGCAAGTTGGCTAACAACCGCTGCCGTTAGCACCACCGTCGCCGGCAGTGCTGCCGAGTGCCCTGACGGTGGCACGCCGGCCACCGCCGGCTCCCATTGGCCTCGGCTAGCTTCCAGCACCACGGGATGGTCCCGGTCCAGCCGTGCGGCTACTGAACTCACCGGCACACGCGCCCGTGGCCGAGTCCGCCAGCGCATGCGCGCGACGCGCATCCGCCGCCAGCTCCCGTTTTTCATCTTTTCTTCTCATCCTTGATACTCGAACTCCATCGGTACCATTACATATGAAATTCGAAATTTAAAAGGAATATTATAAGAAAACCGATCTAGATCTAATCGGCACCTTATTTCTCGCCGATAAAACGAAAAAAATGATAAATCAAGAATAATTAAAGCATAAATTGTTCCCGGACAGCAGCATCAACAAACTATGGCATAAATTTCAACTCTCAATACATGAACATACATATCGAAATTATCACAGAGCCAATTCACAGATCCTCGGGCTCTGATACCAAGTGATGGAAACATCAATTGAAGGCGATCCGTTTCTGCCACCAGATCTAAATTGGTTGTGATAATTAAATGCAATTAAATCATACAATGAATCGAGATTATACCTTCAAGAATGCCAACGGTGAAGGACTACAGGTCTAGCCTTCTAAATTGTAATCTCGCTTTTCGAACCCGGCGGATGAGTGGTCTCCGATACGGATTTAGAATCTCGGATCTTGCACCCCATGAAGAAGAATCATTCTTCTTTTCTCCTATGTGTGTGGCCGCCACCCCCCTTACTCTCCTCTTGATGAAGTGTGATTAATCATCTAGGGTTTTTGTGCACTTAAGTATTTATAGTGCACAAACTCTACCCTAATGGGCCAGAAGAGTAATAGGCGGCCACTTAAGCCTATCAAGCTTAAGTGGCGCCGCACTTATGATTTAATATCATAAGTGGCGCCCCATAGAGGCCTACTAAGAGTTGTTGGGCTCTTATTAGTGCACTGATCCATTCCTAAGAATATTGGGCCAAACTAGGGACCAGATATCAGACAAAGTTTGATCTTACCTAATTAAATTAATATTGTGCTATCCCCTGTATCACTAATTTAATTAGAGCTATAACTCATTCCACTAAAGAGTTACAATTGATTCACCGCTCTGTCCCGATTATGTAGTCAGGGCTGGTATTTTGCTTAGAGTGATCCCCGTGTTTAAGAATCCTGATATCCATTAATTAATTAGAGCTCGTCTGACTGCTCATAATTAATTAACCTCTTATACTTCCTTAGGTAGCACCCGCTCAACCTTATTATTATACTTGAACTTAATCAGCCTGCATGACTTAGTATAATAATCCTTGTGAGCTCCCTAAGGTGATATCTCAACCTTTATGGACACGATTTCTCGATACAACTAACTAGACATCATACATGTCTCCACGTTACCCAAGATGCAAGGACTTGAGGTGCCATACACAAGGCCCATACCGAGTAAGTCAAAGCAACAGTGAATAACACGTACATTCTTAATAGCTTATCGGGATTAAGATCGAGCTACTAAGACCCGAGATCTCTTAGCTCTTCACCTACCAAGTAGGGTCAATCTAGAAGAGCAATATCTCACTGTGATCCTATCAGTACGTTCCTAGTGTACCAACATAACTAGTGATTGAGACCTATCACTACTATTAGTGCTGCAGTCTAAACCGATAAATTTGCCCGAAGTTATCTCGACTGTGATCATATTTATATCTCAAGAGTCACCGTTAATCATGATCCCCTCAGTATCCTCTGGCACGCTAACACTCTCATGAGATATTGGATTTATTCGTTCTCAACTATAAACTTTCAGATAGGTGATTGTAAGTAGTGGAATAAATATTGCATACACTAAAATATTAGTTTTGCTTTAGGTATTGCACACGGATTTTTGACATAGGCCGGTAACGAAGTACATAACATACTGTAGCTTGATGTTTAGGTGAGCGTCACACCTAACCTTAGGGATTTTGTACATATACCCCATTCACCCCCTCTTGTATAAGTCCTCAGAAGGGGTAATTTTCCAAATATCTACATGAGAATGACCACTGCTGTCGTATTTTATGATGTATGTTTTATTTGTTGTTATATTTGTTCAAAGTGAACTATGAAATGATGATAAGCATGGGCTTGCATGTTATGAGCTAATATTTTATAGGAAAAATGATGTCTTGATGTACGTATGTTATGTGAAAATACTCTATTATGAGGATTATGTGATTAAGAATGGTACATATTGTAGTTTATATTGAGAATATAGTTAATGTTTCTAAAATTTTCATTGTGATATTCAGTATGACAAGCATAATGACGTTTGTGTTAAAGATGTTATTTCTGGGCTTGGAAAAATATGTCCCCTCATTTGTGATGATATGTTTTTTCATGTGAGATATACTAATCACATACTCAATCTTATTGCTAGATATGGTCTTGCTGCAGTTACAAGTACAACCAAGAATATTCATGCTTTTGTTATAGCTATAAAGAGCTCTCCATTACAATGGGAGGAGTTTATGAAGTGTGCAACTGAATGTCAATTGGATACAAAGAAAAGATGTAGCTATGAGGTGGAATTCCACCCATCGCATATTTGATGCATGCTTTATATTACAAAAATGTTTTTCATAGGCTTCGTCTTGGAGCGCCAGAGGTATGAGAACATTGCTTCATCAAATGAAGAATGGGGTAAGGCTTTATCTCTTTGCAAATGCTTGAAGAAATTCAATGATATTACTGAGTTTTTGTCTGGCACATTGTATCCAACTGCAAATCTATTTTATCGGAACTTTTGTGAGATTAAGCTTTTGCTAAGAGAGTGGCGTGTTAACGATAATATCACCATTGAGACAATGGCGATGCCTATGGCTGTCGTGTTTGATAAGTATTGAAAGAAGTCAACGTCAAATGTTGCTCTTAATGTAGCTAGTTTTCTTGATCCTAGATTCAAGAAAAGGACCGTAGAATTTTTCACGAGGAAGTTTCATGGTGAGTTCGCATATTAAACTGAAACGAAAAAGATAATGAAGATTGTGAAACAACTACAAGAAAATTGGCATTTTGCGACATAAAAATATGTCGCGAAAGGCCCTTTTTAATGTCGCAAATGTTGATTTGCGACATTTTATGCGTCACAGTAAATTATGTCGTGAAAGGGGTATGTAGCAAAATTATGACATTTTTTATTTGTTTGTGTCGCAATACAAATGACACTTTATGCAACACTAAAATAATGTCATATAAACTTTACGGCACATCATGCATCGTTATATTTAAGTGATGTACGTTAATTTGCGACACATTACGTGACATTAGTTGATATGACGCATCTAGATTTGCGATATTTTTTGCATCATAATTTAATGTCGCAAAATTATATTTTGCGACATACTTTAATGTCAGTTATGATTGTGACGCAAAAAGATTGTGTAGCAATTATACGATATTTTTTATTATCGAAGCAATATATTCAATACTTTGAACATCACTAGTTTTAGTGATGCATTTTAGCTTACGACATATTACACGACACTAGTTGATATAGTGTTATCTAGATTTTAGATTTTCATAATTTATGTTTCCAATTTAATTTCAAATGCATGAGTAAATAAATAAATAATATTATCCTAAAACAAAAATTGATACATATATTGTCTGCACCATCCAAACATTCTACAATATTTAATTTCATGAAAACAAAGTTTAAAAAATATGAAGCAAATATATTCTAATTATATGCTTAAAGAATCTCATCACCAGAAATAAAATGAAAGGAAGCTGCCTACAGTTACTATGGCATTCATGGCCGGCCCTGGGGGTGGGCCAGCAGGGGCGGCGGCCCAGGACCCACCATTTTAAGGGGCCCAATTCTTTTAATGAATAGTATATATGTACTTCCGAATCTTGAAAGATTAAAAAAGGATAATTCTATCCACAATCCCCCATTTACTCCTCACAGCCCCCATTTCAAAAATAAATTAAAAATAATATTAGTTTTACTAATTTACCCCACAGCCCCCAAATTAAATTGATGAATGCATGACTACAGCCCCCAAATTGAAACTCGGAATCAATAAATCGTAAAGCCCCCATGTTTATCTTAAATTGCAGAGAACACAATAGCTAGAATTAGAAGAAATGAAAATGTGTCGTATAAATTTGTTGCCACTTCGTCAGTTATGATCTTTATTTCCCGAAGTTTCCCGATGGTGTTCTTCCATTGCATCGACAATTTGTTCTGTTCATGAGAGGAATCAAGGAGCGAAGGCATACTATTTCTCTCCATTCCAAATCGTACAAGTCGCCGCCGTCTCTGTCATCGCCGGACTCCTCTAGTGGAAAACCGACGCCTCCCGATTACAAGACAAGGTGGGGCTCCTCTTCTTCGCTGCCACCTTCTGGGGCTTCACCTCCCTCTTCCAAGCCGTCTTCACCTTCCCCCAAGAGTGCACCATGCTCGAGAAGGAGCACGCCTCCGGCATGTACCGCCTCTCCGACTTTGTTGCCCTCAACCTCGCCGACCTCCCCATGTCCCTCGTCCTCCCCGCCGCCTTCTTCACCTGCGTATACTGGATGGCCGCCCTCAAGCCCTCCGCCACCCGCTTCTTCTCCGGCCTCCTCGTCCTCCTCTCCAACTGCGTCTGCACCCAGACCTCGGCCTCGCCTTCGGCGCCCTTGTCCTGCTCCAGAGGTCCGCCACCATCCTCACCTCAGTCCTCATGTCCAGCTTCACCCTCGTCGGCAGCTACTACGTGACGCACGTGCCGAAATTCATTAATAAGCTGGATTAAGTATGTGTCGAGCATTGAGCATGGCGAGCACGCGTTTAAGCTCTTGCTAGCGACGCAGTTCAGCGTCGACGAAACCTACCTGTGCGGCGGAAATAGGGTTTGAAGGGTGGCGGATTTTTCGACGGTGAAGCCGGTGGGGCTGGAGGGCAGGGTGGCGGTGGTGTTGTTCCATTCCGATGGTGTTGTTCTCTGCAAGTTGCGATTGGGAGTTTCAATATGGGTGGGGGCTGTAGTTATGCATTCATCAATTTAATTTGGGGTTGTGGGGGTAAATTAGTAAAAGCAATATTATTTTTAATTTATTTTTAAAATGGGGGTTGTGAAGAGTAAATGGGGGGTTGTGGATAGAATTACCCATTAAAGAAATATAGTTAATCATATATGGCACAATACGTTAGGGCCTTTTTAAAATAAAAAGGCTCAAAATCATTATTCTCATATAGATTTGCATTTTGCAGCATGCTAGCAAGATTTTTTTCCCCCTTAAACTAGTCTTGTACCCGAGCGATGTATCAGGAACACTTTATATTACATACGTATTTTTTTTATACAGTAAAAAAAATAGTATTAACTTAGTTTATAAATTTCAAGAAAAATCAATGAACTCCAAATTAATAAATTGAAAATTGGATCTTCCTTGTATGTGTGTATGTACATGTAAAACATTTTAATCTAAATTTAAGTGGGTTTACAATTCATTTTCATAATTTATTTCAAAAAGATTTATGTCTATTAAACATACAATCTAATATTATAATTTTCAAAAAGAAAAGTTTAAGAAGATATTTATTTCAAACTGATACATTGAAAAATGATAAAAATATCTAATTAATTTATTTTAATGAGGCTCACATATTAAGGTTTTTGGAGGAAAAACTTATAGAGACTATCCTACTTTCTTATATTAATATAAATTTTTGGCTGACCCTCATACTCTCCCCTAATAATATTGTAGGAGTATTTAGAGAATTCAACTCCAAAACTTTTCTTTTGATCTTCTTCTTTACGTATTTTTGTGATAATGGAAGAAAAATTTTGAAATTTATCCATCATTTTCGAATCAATTAATCAATTCTAGATTCGGTTTCGGGATTTGCATCCTAATTTCAATATCCGGATTACTTTTTCTCTAATTTCAATTTTTCATTGTTCTTACTTCTCCGTTGCTACCATGTTTCTATTGAAAGCTGAGGTCGTCGATGTCACAAAAAAGATTGAATGCATGATTTTTGACTATTTTGTGTATCGAAAATGATATTTAAATAGTTTTGATATACATGATATTATAAATGACTTTGCTACTAAAAATGTTATAAAAAGTCACTTTTTATGATTGATTATATATATATGTATATGTAAGGGCCCCGTTTATATTTTCGCCCTGGGCCCTTTTTTGGTCAGGACCGGCCCTGACGGTAGTGCTCGGTGATTGAGGTGTTGCTGAGCCATTTTTGTTCTTCCTCCTTAACCTATACATAAGAATGATAATTTTAATTTGCAAAGAAAAGAAAATGAAAACTGTATACTCTCTCTCTCTCTAGAGCTGAAAGGGTAGGAATAGGCAAATTACCTCAGATATTTTCCAAACATTCTTTCTTCCTCATAGGTTCGACTTTAGGGATCCTCATATCCTTGGGGTTTAGATAATTTAGTTGCTCTTTGAACCCTTTACCCTTCTCCAAATCAGCATGTACATCTATTTCCAGCAAAACTATTTTATGCTCCGTATTTTTTTCATGAACAAAGTTCTTACTGTTATTTCCTGCGAAAGTAAATCATTCTAATAAAATTTGTACATAGGCAGCAAAACATTAGCAGGAAAAAAATAGTTGTATAGAAGACTAAACAGATTATGTAATATTTCAAGTACTGTTGAACTTAAAATAACATATTACATTATTCGAATCCTTAAACTTCCCAGATGTCAGCACTGAGACTATCACTTGGGCATGAATAACAAAGTGGAACACTTATCATTATAAAACTTTATCATTGTGTCTGTCTTTTGCTTTTCTCCTAATTCAAGTATCAATAGAAGGGATGATGCTTTTATCAGTGCTTGTGATTGTGTGTTTGTAGATATGACACTTCTCTCTTCATTTTGCCTTTTGAAACCATTTAAAGAGTGATCATAATAATTAAGCAATGTTGATAACAGTTCAAATAAAGTTATGGAATACTACTGGTAGAAACACACAAAATCTTACAATAAGTTTTTTGTGCATAGTTAAATTAAATAAGATACTACTCCATGAAGAAATAAGAACACTAAAGAACAAAGAAGAACCTTGAGAATAACCTACAGCGGCTGCAGCGAGGAGTGATGTTCCAGCGGCGGCAACCTTGCTGTGTGAGAGCATAGAAATTAAGAGTGAGTGAATTACAGAGGGATTTTCGAATTTGAGGTAGTTTCTGAGCGAATTTAGGGAAAAAAGAGCCGGCTTATAGTATTATCTGAATTTACTTCACATCATGGCATATACATAAATATATAGATAGACCAATCATCATAAAAAAAACAAGAAGGTAGTAGCAACAGTGGATATTCAAACGTGTTATACTCTTGATGGATCATAGAATTGGCCTTTACCAGGGATATAGCATAGATCTGCCTCTGCCTTTGACTCTTACAGTTAGAAGGCAATAATGAACTCATTTCCGTTATGCTACACCAATTGATTAGCTACTTTCTTCAACATGAATGCAATGGAGAAATCTAAAAAATGATGCATTATAACTATCTATGCAAATAAAAAAATGCTAATGCTACATCTGTTGTGTTTTCATGCTAAGGAACTCCAAATCTATTTGATTCTAACTAAGATATAAGATAGGAATCTGCAGCACAACTCCTACATGTGAAAGAAACTTAATAGAAACTAAATAATGCAATATATGAAGGTTAATGAGAACATACCGATAGCTCTAGACATAGCAAGAACTCCAGAGACACGAAACCCGCCCAATCGATCACCATGTCCCCAGCAGCAGCCATTGTTTACAGACGGCGGCACCAGTGGCCGGCGGATCCTAGCGGCGGACATGGGCGAAGGAACACGGGCGGTAGGGCGGCAAAGGCGATAGCAGTAGCGAGGTGAACCTACAAAAAGAAAAGGAAAAAAAATATATCGGAAAAAGATATTTTATATTTTTTTTAAATTATTGACCTCGGTGGTATTCGACGGCAACTGTCGTAGCTCCTTCAACAACGGCGACCAAAGAGGCGGACAGCGGGGGCAATGGCGCCAACAGGAGAGCTACCCAGCGCAGGAGAAAGGGGGAACAAGAAATGTCTGAAAGTGTTGCCGGCAATTTTTTTAAATTAGGGATTTGATTTTTTTTTTTTCAATTAGGGGGGAAAGGAATAGTACAGACGATGGTGATTGAATTCGCGTCATGTATAGCCAAATTCAATTAAAAGGGCAATGGTTTACATTTATTGCCATATAAAACGAATTTTAAGATTTTTATTTTTCTTTATTGTTTTGTGATTTGTAAATTGTTTTTTAATCTTTTTTTTTTCATTTCATTCTCCTCATTCGTTTTACTGTATATTATTTTGGTGCAATTGTTAATTGATGTTGTTTTAATAATTAGAGTTACATATTTTATATTCCTATATATACGTATATATTCAATTTTAATTACTTCGTAATGAGGTTTTATGTTTTATAGATTTTTAGTTAATTAATTATTTTAACTATGATTAAGTATTTTATAATTATATTTATTATACTATATTTAGCACATAAATATGCCCCTAAAAGAAAATAAAAACAAAAAAAAATGAAAAGAACACAATTTTGTGCTTAAAACTAGCACAACTAGAGCTGTCAAAGAGGCCGGGTCGGGCCGGCCCAGCCTAGCCCAACGGGCCACGTACGCTAAAAAGGGTCGGGTTGGGCCGAGCCAAAAATAGTCGGGCTCGTAAAACTCTAGCCCAACCTAACCCCATATGGGTTATCGGGCCGTCGGGCCAACCCGGCCCATAACTCTTTTTATTTTATTTTTATTTTAAAAAAATACAATACAAATTTTAAAATTTATATATTTATTATCATGTTGGTCAATTTAATTGTTAACATATTTTGAAAGCAAGAGTAAAAAATATTACATTATAATTTTATAAATTAAAATATGAAATAATCAACCTCAAGAATTAAATTAATTACCTAAAAGGCTATATATCAAAATAATTTATAACTAAAATAATAATTTCATCATTTTTCATCAATTTATAAATATTATACTATATATATAACTATAAAAAATACTACATAAATATATATCGGGCCAAATAAGCCCATGGGCTTTGGGCTTTTTGGCCCATGGCCCACAGAGCCCAGCGGCCCATTGGGCGGGCTATTTAGGCCCGGGAAATTTTGGGCCTCTATTTCTAGAGCCCGGCCCTACCTAAATCTCGGGTAGGCCGGGTCTGCCCGTCGGGTCGGACCACTTTTGACAGCTCTAAGCACCACACACAATTATATTTTTTTCCACAGCTGAGGTGACGATATTATATTTAAGGTAAAAAGTTAATTAGTATAACTAATTAAAATAAACGTTTATTTTCATGACATGCAACTTGTCATGAAAATCATTTACTCTGGCAAAAAAAAAGACCTCTTTAGTATTGGATAATTAGTGTATGAAATTGGAGATTGTTGAGTAAAGATACTTCGTTTGACTCAAGTGATGAGTTGTCATAATATTTTCATGACTCAATTCTATGACACAAAATTCAACAATGTTCGGAATGTGAAGTATAATTATGACACTCAATTAATGTGTCGAAAATAAATTATTGTAATTTGAAGACACAAAACAAAGTGACACAATATTGTCGCAAAATAGTGACACGATATTTAAATGACGTAAATATACGACACAAAATGCAACACGCTTCCGAATGTGACATATAATCATGACATTCAACAGATATGTCACAAATAAATTGTTGTAATTACGAGACACAAAATTAAGTGACGCAATATTGTCGAAAATAGTGACACGATATTTTAATGATGCAAATATACGACACGAAACGCAACACTATTCCAACTGTGACGTATAATTATGACATTCAACAAATATATCGTAAATAAATTGTTGTAATTACGAGACACAAAACTAAATGACGCATTATTGTCGCAAGATAGTGACATAATATTTTAATGACGCAAACATACGACACAAAATGCAACACTATTTCATATGTGACGTATAATTATGACATTCAAATGATATGTCGCAAACAAATTATTGTAATTACAAGACACAAAACAAAGTGACGCATTACTGTCGCAAAATAATGACACAATAATTTTATGACGCATGTTTGACGTAAATATACGACACTAAGAGCATAAACATCGTAGAATTATGACACTGTCGCAAGCACATATGTCGCAAAAGGCTAATTTTCTTGTAGTGATATATCAACAATATGCTTGTGATGCATCGGATGTCACAAAAAGTTCTGCTATTGTTATCAAATTCTTTGTTTATGGAAAAAGACAACGATGAACTTGATAGTTACTTATACCACGTTGAGGGGGCTGGTGCAGCAAATGACTTGGAAAAATATGAGGTAGAACCTCTGTTAATGGTGCCTAAATCTTAAAATTTTGATGTTTTGTCCTGGTGGAAGGGTCATCAACAGGTATACCCTATTCTTTCACGACTTGCTCGTGATGTCTTAGCCACATGCAAGTGTCAATTGTTGCTTCCGAATCTACATTCAGTGCTAGTGGTTGTGTTATAGATTAATTTCGTAGTCGCTCGGATCATGATATGGTAGAAGCACTCATTTGTACTAAAGATTGACGAACTACATCCAAACAAGGTTATTTTTTTAACTTCTTATTATATATTAATATATTAAAACAAAGTTTTTAACGGTAACTTTTTAGCGCCTTATTTTAAGATTTAGTTACACCTTACAACTACATTATACTTACAGTTGCATCCCATTATTTTTGGAATTTATACACCCATTTTTTACATTTATATGCCACAATAATCGAAAATTGCTAACGGATGAGAAAATGGTCTCACGTATCTACATTTCTATTGGACATGTGATTTTAAGCGCGAAATGATTGGTTGGATTTTCATTTGCTATTGAAAAGCTATCAATATTAATCAACAATTTATGTATTCAAATTTAAAAAGTAAAAAGTAACCCCCCCCCCCCCCCCCCCCCGCATGCCACACACCCACTAACATTTAATGCTGCTGACTTATTTTTAGAATAACATATTATATAATGATAAAATAATTACTCACTAATTGAAATTTTATACTCCCTCTATCTCATTATGTCACGCCCCGATTCCTGTGAACCGGAGTGTGACGGGGTTGGATTAAAGAAACGGGGAAGAAAGGGGATAATATTAACTTATGACCATTTTACGAGTGTCTTAAACGTAAAATAAGACTATAATGAAAATAGTGGGGTAAACCAGCGTCAAGTTGCCAAGTGGAGTCGACCATCTACTACGACACATTGAAATTACCAAGAGTGAGTAGGAAATCGAGCGTCCAAGTGGAACCATTGCATGGCACTCTCCACCTTGCATAAAATTAAAGATGGGGTAAACCGGCTTTCAGTAAACTAGAGGAGTCGACATCTACTTCGAAAAATGGGATAACCATAATTGAGTGGGAATTCGAGCTTTCAAAAGGAACTGATATACGGTACTCTCCATCCAACAATAAGTAAAATGGGAAGAGCGAAATAAGTTTAGAAAACAAAGAAATCATATTATATAACTAGAGGGTTGGAAGATGACGCCCTCGACTTATTTATTATAAAAAAACTAGTAGTCTTGTTATCAGAGTTATAAGCAAAATAACATAGCGGAAACTTTATAAGGCCCTGCAACAATCCCCTGCTTCAGCCTTGCTGCACATCACCTGCTTCTAGACCTGAAAACATTTGAAAAAGTTTTGGGCTGAGTACTTGATGTACTCGGTGGATCATGCCCATTTGACAAGCATTTTAAAAACTAGCAATTTATCCATACATGGTATATCAAGAGGCTTGCAGAAAATAACTCTTGAAAATACAAATATCATTTTGGGGTGTATGATGTTCATTTTTGGACTCAACCAAGGCTACAAATCACCTTTGGTTCATCTAGACCGGGTTCAGGGTCGAAACCCTAAATAATCCCAGTACTTGCAGAAAACCCGAGTTGAAACTCAAGGAATTTGCCATTAGTTAACATACGACGTGATCAAGGCATCGTATGTAACCGGGGTGCGCACAATTCAAAGTTAGTATATCTGATACTAACAATGAATCTCGATCGATCCATAGAGTCATTTCATGGAACATACACACAAAACATTTTTTATGGATAATTGCATTTTTTTTATAACATAAAAACGGTATTTAAAATATTGCATATGCTTTGAAAACATTTTGGACCCACACAAAAACATTTTGGACCCACCTGTAATTTGGAGCAACCTCGAGACTAGCTCTAAATTGATATACTATACCCTTTTTACGGCAAACCTTTTAAGGAAAATACTATTTCTTTGAGACTTATTCTTGGAAAAAGGGACGGAGGAGAGCAAGGCTGTTGTGATGGAAGTGCATGCTGATATCAAAACTACGAGTCTCGTATTTATAGGAAATCTTAAGTAGCATACTCATCAATAACTCTATTAGTCATCAAAGCTATAAAATACATATCCAGCACTCTATGTTACTATGGGAAGGACACGTGACAAGATGAGGATACGGCTATATCCAAAAGTAAATAATGTTGCTATATTTTATAGTTATATTCATGCATCTTTTAGACATCATATGTATCCACTTGACACGTATAGTATAGTATAATATATTATATATGAGTTATACTAGTTAATTGATACGCACACGTAAATTATTATAATATATAACATAGATATTTACCATGCATGGAACTTTTATTATAAATACCTAAAAGAAGTCATGCATGCATTTGTATTTAGGTATATGCATATACGTATTACGTATTATATACATATATATATATAATGTATTATATAATTTAGCACTACTTATATGCTTGTATGTATATATTTATATATATAATATAATCATACATGCATGCACTTAGTAGGGATATACAATGAAAATATATTTCAATTTATAAATATATATATATGCGTATTATATATATATATATATATTGAAATATCTGAAATTAATTATTTATATTTCTTTCATTATATCCTAGAAACCCTATATATTAGAGGTGTATAATATCTTATTGTTGATCGTAATAGACTCATTGGTTTCTAATAAGACTTTCTTGAATTAACTAAATTCTTGAAAACTCGGGATATTACACATTATGATTGACTCATTTTTCTTTTTGGGTCGTCTTACTATGATTGACTCATTTTTTTTGGGAAACAATTAACACCTAAATTGTATAATTAGTAAATCCCTTATTACATTTAACTTTGCCAAATTAAATCTCATAATCTACCCACCTTTCAGCATGTATCCCAATATAATTTAAATTCTAAAACTTTAAATTATCATAACTGGTTCGTTTGTTTTCGAATTTTTATTATTTTTATACCAAATTAAAGGTATTGATACAATCTTTCATTTAAGATCAGACATCACTGTGTTTTTATGCATCTATGATGCTCTAATTTTAAAGTATGCATATATAAATAAACAACACTACATCTCTAAACACAACACACTTTACACACTAATCACTTTCGTCTTAAATCCCGTGCCAAAAAGAAATGGGTCGATCATAGTGAGACGGAGGGAGTATGATATTAAAAGCCACATATTTATAGTAGTTAAAACTTGCATTTGATCAATAAAAAAACACTTCAAATTTAATTTAATACTGCATAACAATATACTGATTTTCTATTAAAAAAATGAAATAATATTCTATAATTTCTCATAACCAATTTATTTTTTTCTGATTCATCAAATAAAATTTAATATTCAATCTGCGTCTCATATGTATTTCAATATTCACTTACCATAAATAATTCATTGTTTTCCACATATAATAATAATATTGTGGACTTCAAATATATTAATTATTAATTATTTGGATAAAGTGTATAGAAATAAAACCAAGCATTTATCATACAACAATACACCTTTCGTATAAATCTTTTAGTTTTAGATATGGACCTTCAATAGAAATATTTATATTGGGCCAACAAATTTACTTCAATATTCACTTACTTTTTGTAGACGTTATTAGACTATTTCGTGTAAAAAAAGAAAAGAATAAAATTTATTGATTTATCTAATTTGAACAAAAAAAAAAGTATTATATTTTATGACCACGTATGGCAAACTTTACACATGTTTCAAAACCCTAATTTTACAAATAAAACTTCAAGCGGTTTGCAGCGCATTACATTAAACAAATCGGCCATGATCCCCATTATTCATAACCGCCAATTCCCAATATTGATATTAATTGATAGATTACAACTTAATCACTTCACTTTTACGCTTTACTGAAACTCATTTCAACTCCAGAATGGCTCATGTGTTCGCGTTCGTGAGAGACCTACAAGATGGGAGAAACAAATTTGCGATTCAAGTTAGGGTGATTCGAATGTATGAGCAAACACAATTCAACAACAAAAATGAAATTGCTACAATGGAGTGTGTTCTACATGACAAGGAGGTAAAAACTTAATTATTCACTTTGTCCATTCTTATTTCAACGTCGATTATTATTTACTTACCAATCGCTTCTTTAATTTTATAGGGAATTCGTGTACATGCGACTATTCAACATCAAGGCATTGAAAAGTTCAAGACAATTCTTAAAGTGGGAAAGGTATTTGCATCGATGGAGTACATTGCTGGAAGAAATACGATGCGACACAACGCAACAAACTCATCAAAAAAGTTGCCGATTTCTACGTATACTCGCATTTCTGAATAGGATGATGAGGACTTCCCTAAAACCATGTTCAATTTCAAGCCATTCGAAGATATATGGGCAATTGAGAACATTGCCAACAGCCCTCTATTTGGTAACTTTCAAACACTTTCAACAAAGTTACTATTCTACGTTTATGTTTTAAACATAAATACTAAAATATATGTCTTTATACTTTAGATGTGATTGGAATGGTTTTAATTCCCTACAATCCTGAAACAAAATAAGTTGATGGGCGCACATCAACATTGATGGACATCGTTCTGAAAGATGCTGAGTTTAGCACTTCTTTTCTTTATGATATACTCATGTATTCTTTTTTCATTTGAGGTTCCTTCGTTTATTTTTAAATTAGTCTTAATAATTAAAAATGCCCCTTTGTTGAATGAGGGTGTGAAATGTGCCCCCTTTAAATAAACATGTCAAACGTGCCCCCTTTTTTTAAATAATATATTTTAGGGTCCACTTATGATGTAACTTGCCTCTGCTGAATGTGAGGAAAATACTTGTGTTTCTTAAAGTTGATGAGTTGATGACATGAAGCGACTAAACTAGCCGTGCAAGCATGCATGCGTATGTACAATTTCTCTTTTATTTCCTTTTAGAAATTATTGAATGAAATTAATGAATGATGAATGCTTGGTTGTTGGCTTCTTATCAATATCTGCACAACTAATTGGGGTATCCTATGCATCGCAATATATATATAAAGGTTCTTATAGAATACGATCACAATGAAATTCCATCAAATAAAAAAAATTAATTTACAGCATATATGATGTTTTGAGATAAGTGCGGGTAAAAATCATTTTCATTTCCTACCTGGTCGGAAGAAGCATCGAAGAAGAGCAACATACCATAGGAAGCATTTTCATTTCCTAACTGGTGGAAAGAAGCATCGAAGAGCAACATACCACCGGAAAGAGAGTTCTTAATCGCATTTATTCTTCAAGGTAATTCTCAAATATTTTAGCTACAGTGTATTTATTTATTTATTTGGTTGATATTGTTGATGAATTATTCTTCTTGATGAATTATTTTTGGTTGATGTTGTTGATTAATTATTGTTGAAATATTGTTGTTCAATTTAAAATAATATATAGAATGAGCATAAAAAAATTTAGGAAGTGAGTTGGACTTGTTCACCGCCGGTGGAAGTAGCCGGAAGTCTCCCACCGCCGGAACCAAGGCGTCGCCGGCGGTGGGAGATTTCCAGCCATTTCCACCGGCGCTGATCACGCAATATTCACTAAGGAAATAATTTGATACGTAACTTAGTGTTTATTTCAAATTTATATCTATTTAAAAGATTAATTTTTGATTTAGCACTTCACAAATGAATAGTTTAAATTATATTACGTTATTTATTCTCTTAATTGATGAATTATTGTTGTTCAATTTAAAATTGTCACGCCCCAGTTCCCGAGGGAAGGCACGTGTGCCGGGACGTGGCAAGGGGTTGGAATTAAGAAGCGGGGATAGAAAGGGGTTCATGGCTTGGGATAATATAATATTATTTATTAAGAGAATTAAATACGGGATCGGGACGCACAGCACGAACTACGAGGTAGGTAATAAGAAAACCATACCACTCGTACCGGCCGCCTATGTCTGAATACCCGTAGACATAAATAATAAAATACGGGATCGGGACATACAGCTCAAACTATGGGGTTGGCTAAGCCAAACAACCCATGCTGGCCGACTTGTCTGAATACCCGTATAATATATATATATATATATATATATATATATAATCAATGGTGTAAGAGGAACGTAGAGATTTTATATCAAAATACGAAATTAACTTAGGATATTATATATAGGGAGATGAACTTTATTTATAGGCGTAGCGGAAGCCTTTATTCTTTTATACAGCAACAACAACAGTCATCTCCAGCTTCGTCTGCTCCACCAGCTCCCTAATCTGCAAAACATTTGGAAAGGAATTGCAGGGCTAAGTACTAATGTACCCAGTGGACTTTTGCCAAAAATATTTTATCATAAAAAGAATATTCATGATAATAAAGTATACATAGAAGGGTTTTGAAATTAAATTTTCTTCCATGCATGCCAAACCTCGATTTTCATGATTGTGTGTACATGTGTATTACCCTGTTACTCTTATACTAATCCCGGGACATTGCCACAGCCGGATCCCTTTTCATGATGGAGCCATAGTTTGGAGGCAATGAAATATTTTATCCAGAGATTCTCCCCTTGAAGTTAGAATCAATTGGTGATCAACCCAACGATTTCTAACTGTGCGCACAGCCTCCCGGTTAGTGTGTGAGACCAACCGAAAGACCCGATCGCATACATTATAAGAGCATTAAACATGTAATAACACATTAAAACATTTTCATGGATAATCCTATTTTATCAGAGTTTACTAACTCAAATAATAATTTGCAAGAATAAAGCCCCACCTGATAATCTAAGATAATAACCCTTGATCTATAGCTGTTATGGATCCTCTTCTGTCGTGACCTATTGATGCTTCTACTACTAGTACTTTGACTCTACTTATTTGACTATAATTTCAACATATAATATTTTAAAAATAGTGGAAAGGTAGTGACTTTGACTGAAGCTTTTTGGTTACTATATAAACAATGAAGGCCTCATATCAGTATTTATAGGCAAAGAAATTCACCTAGTCATCAACCTGGAGTGACACGTTTATAGCCTATATATCCTATTCATCCAAGCTATATTGGTTGTTAGAATGACACGTGTAGATAATCCATACGTGTAGACAATTACCATCATCATATTTGATATAGCTGATGTATACGTATATATATTAGTAACTATCCCCTCAAAATATCTCATTTTTATAATGTATAATTTAGGAGCTTTTGCATGGCATGCATGAGTTTACGTATATATATATATATATATTACTTATACTAATATACTTATATTAATCTTATATATATACACATACTATTAAATTATCAATATACATATATAATGAAATTATATTTATATATAACTTATATTATGTATACATATATACGTACGATATCTATGAGTATAATAATTTATAAAATATCACTATGATATATTACTTAGGCATTATGTAGTCTAGATTATACATATATACGTATAATATATTATTATTGAACTTAAGAGGGGATTAAATATCTCTAAATTTTCCTAAAAGATTTATTTTAATTAACTAAATTAATAAGAAAATTCGGGATATTACAAAAATAGTATACGAGGTGAGCATAAAAAAATTTAGGAAGTGAGCTGAACTTGTTCACCGCCGGCAGAAGTAGCCGGAAGTCTCCCACCGCCGGCAACTGGTTGCCGGCGGTGGGAGACTTCCGGCTACTTCTGCCGGCGGTGATCACGTAATATTCACTGAGGAAATAATTTGATACTTAACTTAGTGTTTATTTCAAATTTATATCTATTTAAAAGATTAATTTTTGATTTAGTACTTCACAAATTAATAGTTTAAATTATATTACGTTATTTATTCTCTTAATTGATGAATTATTGTTGTTCAATTTAAAATAGTATACGAGGTGAGCATAAAAAAATTTAGGAAGTGAGCTGAACTTGTTCACCGCCGGTGGAAGTAGCCCCGCCGGCAACCTTGTGTCGCCGGAGGTGGGAGACTTCCGGCTACTTCTGCTGGCGGTGGATACTCTATTATTGCTTATTGAATTATTTTATCTATAATTACATATTTAATTGTCATACTATATGTATTTAAATGATTAATTTAGGATTTAGTATTTGATAAATTAATAGTTAAAATTTAATTTCGTTAATTAATCTCTTAATTCATGAAATATTGTTGTTCTTATTAAAATAGCACATGAATTGAGTTTAAAAAAATATTTAGATCAATAATATAGTATTCACCGTCGGCAAAAGTGGCCGGATCTCTCCCACCGCCCTTAACCTTGTGTACCTGGCGGTGAGAGATTTCCGGCCACTTTCACCGGCGGTGGATATTATATTATTGCTTATTGAATTATTTTATTTATAATTACATATTTAATTTTCATATTATATGTATTTAAATGATTAATTTAGGATTTAGTACTTGATAAATTAATAGTTTAAATTTAATTTCTTTAATTAATCTCTTAATTCATGAAATATTATTGTTCTTATTAAAATAGCACATGAATTGAGTTAAAAAAAATGATTAGATCAAGAATATAGTATTCACCGCCGGCAAAAGTGGCCGGATCTCTCCCACCGCCGTTAACCTTGTGTGGCCGGCGGTGGGAGATTTTCGGCCACTTTCACCGGCGGTGGATATTATATTATTGCTTATTGAATTATTTTATATATAATTACAAGTTTAATTTCCAAAGTGTATGTATACAAATTATTAGTTTCTGTTTTAGTACTTGTAAATTCAATAGTTTAAATTGACATACTTTAATTCGTCTCTCTATTTCATGAAATCTTAAGTTAATGATATGTTACAATTTAAAAATTTATTACTATCTAACATATGCATATTTTTAAATTTTATTTTATTACAGATGGCTTTCGAGTACGTTAAGGTCATTTACGGAGGCTATTGGACTGATTGTACCTATAATGGTGACACATATTTAGATATCCCCCTATCCAAAGATGCAATCTCAAAAGACAACCTGCAATATCATATATCTCTCTACTACAATCCCTCAGGCACTGCTTATGATATGTTCTATCTGACGATGTCGGAGCACAGACGGACTGTTAAATTGTGTCTCAGAACCGATCAACAACTAAATTGGTTGTGTCGTACAGAGTCATTTCCAACAGTGTACGTGTCTTCGAGTGAGGGAGCATCATCTTCATATGTCTCTACAATCGATCATGATGAGCTGTACAGAGGATCATTCGGCCAGGATACCGATGGCACCAGAAATTTGGAGGCGAAGCTCGAGCTGATACGGAGATTTGCAACTTCTACAGACTGGACGGATAACGTCTATCACTGAGAGAGCGATAGCGGTTTTGATTCATTTTATGACACTGTCCCGGACCACAATCGTACGGTCGAATGTGCTCAGGAGGCTCAAAATGAACCGTCTCTATTTGACGACGATGACGACGGCGAGGATGAAAATTATGTTCTTGAAACGGAGGAGAGCTGTCACGACCGCACTTCGCTAATCGATAGCTTAGTTCGGTAAATTCGTGACTATGGAAAATATATGTGGATTATGGAATAGAAGAGGAAATATTAAATGAACTGGCTCATAACTCGATAAATTAGACTTCATGATTCAAAAGAGATGGACAATGTTGGCTGACTTCACCCGAATAATTATGCCATGATTCTGACTTAAGTACATCCAAATCGAAGAGAAAGAATTAAATAAGTGTATGCAGCGGAGATGTGTAAGCACGTGTATGGAGACACGTACTACCAAGAGTATTCAATTCTAATCTACTTGACCAAAGATGCTTGCCGGTCACTTCGCCTTCAACTTCTATTCAATCTGCACATCGGAAATAATATACAGGGTGTGAGTACAGAGTACTCAGTGGACACATGCCCAAAATTATTTGTTTATTGTCAAGCCATCACTTAGTGAATCATAGGGTTTTTCTTAAAAAAGGCCTATGTTCACAAAAACATTTGTATTCTTAAAAGCGACTGCGCAGTCTCTTCTTGTGTAATCTACCATATCTGACTGGTTGTGTCCGAGGAGGTGGCCACCTCACTCGGTCACCTGATCGGTCACTATCTGTAATGACACGATCAATGTGTACACTAATCCAAGCATGATATTTGATCACGCAAGGACCCGAATTCGATTCATAAATTTGGCATTGGCCATTTAACAGATAGACATCATACAAAACTGAAAACATTTATGGCATGACAATTGTAAAAGAGCTAACATCTAATAAAATATGCTTTTGTTTAATAGAAAGCCCGCCTCGTTGCTCTGTTAGTAGACGATCTTCATCTCAGTTACTGACCCTCCTTCACGCAACCTTCGATTGAAAAATCAAGGTAAGGTTCGTATACTATCGAATAAAAATCTTATTTAATATTCTAGCCTCATATCCTTGTCGGAGGTAGTTACTACCATCTAACTCGAGTTATAAATCTCGTTATAGGAACAGTTTATAAGGAATGTTTCTAAATAAATTAATAATTGATTTATTGATAACTTAGAATTAATTAATCGAGAAGCTTCTCAATAATTAGCTTAATTTATTAATCCGAGGCTAAGATAACTTCTGATTTAATTAACTTATTATCGTAAGTTAATTAAGGAAATAATTCGCTTTAAGAATTATATATTACTAATTATAATAGTGTATTTGATTTTCCCAATCAATTAATCTAGATTATTAAATCTTAGTTAATTAAATTATCTTAAGTTAATTTTTGAAAGTCGTGAAGTAATTCCGTACGAATTTTCAGAATTTAATCGAGAGTAGAATACGATTTATTGAGTAACGTCTCGGTCCGTAATTAATTAGGAAATCGGGCTCGTAATCTAATTGGACGAATTATAGTCCAGAGTAACAATTCCGGCCCACTTAGAAGGTGATTCGGCCCGCTTTCGTTCAGCCCAACACCTCAGCCCGTAACTTGCTAGAACTTGGCCCGCTAGATGAATAAATAATTAAATGGATACTTAAATAAAGGAAAAGGAAAAGGAAATGAAACATCACCCCCCACGCCCTCTTCTTCTTCAGTCGCGATCGGAATTCTCTCTCCCTCCCTCGCGATTCTCTCCGTACTTCTTCTCGAATTTCCGGTTGTCTTCTCCGGCAAGATTTTGCCGCCATCGGCTCTCGTCATTGCCGCCGTCGTTGCTCCCTTCCTGTTCTTATGGGGATAATCCCCAAATTGAAAACCTAATTTCGTTTTTGGGGAGAAATTTTCCTCAGGCGAGTTCGGCGATTTCCGCCGCCGCCGTTTTTGAGCCACCGTCGTGGCTCCTGTATCCTCCTTTCCTCTGAAAATTTTGGGGTTCTTCCCTAATCTGAAACCCTATTTCGAAATGGTGGATGTTCGCCCCTTGCTCTCCAGACGTCGATTCCCGGCAAGGCTTCCTTCGATTCGGGAACCCGCCGGCGCGGTGAGACGGCTCCAGCTTCGAGACGTCGATTTGTAGCTCGGCATGGCCCCGTCGGACTTCTTAGTCTTGACGGTCTCTTGGCGCAACTCCCGCGCCTTTGGCGAGCTTCCTTCCCTTTTCTACAGGGCTCGTTCCTAAATTAAAAGCCTACTCTCCGAGTTAGGCGACATTTTCTCCTTCCTCGTCCGCGTTGAAGCCAGCCGGCTGCTGCCGCCCTTCTTCTTCATTTATATAAAAAAAAAAAATCTATTAATACCAATTTCTTGTTTCTCAATTTCATTTGTTGATTTCTCTAGTTATGATTCAAATTACTATTTGGTTTTTGAATTGAAAAAAAAAACTAACTCTTGTTTTCCATTTCTTGTAGTAGATTCCGGCGAACAACGACGTGGATACTGACGCTGCCTGTTGCTGCTCGTTGCAGCTGCCCTCCAATGCCGTCTGGTCAGAAACTTCACCGTCGGGGCTTTGATCTCCGATGGAGGTTCGATACCTTCTAACTCTCTCCATCGTTATTAATTTTAAGTGTATTATGAAGCTAGACTTTAGGATTTTTAATTGGTGCTTCTGTGATTGTCTGCTGAACAAGGCTCCAGTCTTATTATTGTAAGTTTTTGTTTCTGATTTAAAAGCATGAACAGAGTCTGTTGTGGCTTGTGTTGTTGTAGTGAATAAGTTCTGTTTTCTTGAATAATGGTGTGAGCATGCTTTGCTTGTGGTTTCTAGTTGGAATATTCAGAGGTAGAGGTCATACTAGGCTGGTTTACTAGTTATGAAAAATTAGCTGGTTGGTTTCAAGCTCTTAGAAACTGAAAATTTGGCATACTAGTTTTCGTATTTGGAGTCATCTACACGTGCTTGGTTCATTATGGAGTTCTTGTCTTGCTGTGATTCGTTCTTAGTTCTATTATCAACTAGCATAAGAGATAGAAGGGTGTGTTTTGCCTATCGAAACTGAATTCTAGCATGCTTCTTATTCTCAGGCTTTCTACTTGGAAATGTGGTAAAAACTTACTAGTTGATGAGGGCTGTAGTTGCTAGCTTTTCTTCTCTCTTCCTTCTCCTTCTCTCCCTTGCTCTCAGTTTCCCTCACTCTCTCTCTAAGTGTTTCTTCCCCTTTTTCTTTGTTGTGGATTTGAAAGAAGTGTGGAGTGAAGAAGTCGCTGCAGAGAAGGGTGTATTTATACTAGGATGAGATCAGCCTTTTAACTAGTTAGAAGTCTAAGTAATAGTTTATACTTTGGATATTTGACTGCCATAATCTTCCTCTTGTTCTAGGCTGATTTCCTTTTCTTCTTTTGCAGATTTGTCTGCTGCAGAGGGGGCTGCTGGTGAGCTGATTTCCTTTGATTTGATTACCAAAAGAGGCGTGTAGTTTTATGCTTGTGAAACCAACCATTATCTTATGGTTAATAACTGTATTAACTACTCAATTGAGTTGATGTAGTACTTTGTTTAATTATTTAATTATAAATTCTGATTGTAGAAGTGTATAAGGATTCTCGGCTCTCTCTCTAATACGTGTAGGTCGACTCATTATTTTATTCGTAGATCTTGTATATAAATATACATATTGGCGGATTGTCTTCTATAGTAATAAAGAAATTAATCTCATAAGTAAGATAATATGAGATCTCTCTTTTATTTATTGGACTTGGCCCAATAGGAAACGGACTTGGCCCTATACTAACATCTTCTAGTGGGCTTGACCCATTAACTAAATCGATTAATAATGAGTGAATAAATACTCAAGGTATTTGAGTCGATTTATCCTAGCTAAGGATATTCGAACAATTAAGCATTTAGTCAAATAATTCCATTGAACACCTAATTGATTATCCTTAATCAAGTTGCTACTTGATTTTGCTTGAGAACTTTCTTTCTCGGAAGTATAAATATCGATTAGGAGTGTAATTAAATGCCAGGAATTGATAGTTTTCCTCTAGCAACATAATTAAGCTTCTATAGTAGTTAGGAAAATACGGGACATTACAAGAGCTCTGAGAGCGAAGGCGAGTCGAATTTATATGCTGGTGATAGGACCGTGAACATGGCCTGGATCGCTGAGTGGACGGCATGGATACACGAGGAAGGCGGGATGCAAAAACTGTTAGATATGATGTATCCAGAGTCAAACACGGATCAACCGGAGGTAGATATTGATACCGATCACATGAGCAATTGGTTGGTTCCTGTGGTCCCTCTTGAGCCTGGATCATCAGCAATTTTCCATGAGGAGAACCTTAATATTGAAGATTTGGCTGTAAATGCCGTTTACTATACCAAGGCAGAGATCGGTATTGCAGTCGGTTTGTGGCATTTGGAGAGGAGGAAAGAATACAAGGTGAAGAAATCTGATACTACACGAGTGGTGTTGAAATGCAAGTGATCAAAAGAGTGTCGCTTCCATTTACGCGCAACAAGCTTCGGCGGGCCTTGGACGGTTAAAAAAATTTGTCTGCAACACACGTACGACGATGTGGGCATAACAAACGTGGTTCGTAGAAAAGTCCATTCGAAGGTAACTGGGGCATTTTTTGCAAAGAAAATTATGCGTGATTTAGAGGTAATGATACCAAAAATAATTCAAAACGAGCTTCGTGCAATGTTCGGCGTTGATGCAAGCTACGATGTTTGCTTGAAGGGGTGGAATTGTGCAATCGAGATGATATACGGCAAGTTTACGGAATCCTTCGAGAACTTGCCCGGTTAACTCCTCATGCTGAAGATGTCAAATCCGGGCACGAAAACCAAGATTGACATCGGGCCTGACCAGCGATTCAGACACGTATTCGTTGCGTTAGCTGCATCTCGACATGCTTATAGATCAAAATGTCTTAGGCCAGTGGTCTGTGTAGATGGCACGCATCTGAAGGGAAAGAACTGTGGCATAATATTTGTAGTTGTGGCGAAGGACGCGAACGAGCAGTGGTTCCCTTTGGCCTACGGTATAGGACCGATCAAGAACAACGAGTCATGGACTTGGTTTATGACAGCTCTTAGGACGACTTATGGGGCAATGCGGAATTGGTTGTTTGTGTCGGACCAGCACGCATCAATAATGCATGTAGTTGCCGAAGTGTTTCCGGAAGCCCACCACGGGTTATGCTATTATCATCTTAGTAAAAAAATGATGGGCTTCGGCTCTGAAGTTGGCGCCTACTTCCAGCGAGCTGCTTACACTTATGATAAGCACATTTTTGACACCATCATGGTAGCACTTCAAAGAGAGGCACGTGCAGCATATCTAGAGTTGATTGATATCGGAGTAGATAAGTGGTTCCGATCGATGTGCCCTGTTCGACGGTTTAGCAACATGACGCCGCTGAATCATTCAATAAGTCCCTTTTGTGGGCGCGACATCTGCCAATATGTGCTTGTCTAGATGCTGTGAGGATCGTAATTGACCGCTGGTTCACTGATTGCCGAACAAAGGCCCGAAATGACAATCATCCCATAACAGTGGAGGCCCGGCGGAAAGTCTGTGTGCAATTGGAACGATCCCACGAGTATACCGCCACACAGATTGATGATCATGCTCATTACAGAGTGGTCACATCTGAGAGGACAGTGCATGTGGACCTACAGGGGCTTCTTTGTCAATGCAGTGAATGGCAGACAAATTGTCTCCTTGTGCGCATGCGATTGCGGCAATGACGTGAGTTTTTTTTGATTACTTAACGATTAAGTTACAGTTTTTCCTTTACGATTAACTTATTAATTTGTGTTATCTCAGTGCACATGGACGTGATGTCCTACAATATATTGCACACTATTACAGGAGGACAACATATGTCGAAACTTACAAGACGCAAATTTGTCAAGTTCCTATGAAGTCGCAGTGGAGACTGCCGCCCGACGTCCAAAGTATTAAAGTCCTGCCCAACTTATGGATTCGTCTTCCGGATAGACCGAGAGAGTCAAGAATCCCGGGAGGAGGTGAACGAATACATGGTGGCGGTCGCGGTCGTCGTCGCGCTCGTCATCATGGTCGTAGATGTCGTCATTGTGGTCTTACAGATCACAAACCAATAGATTGCCCGAATATAGCTGATTAGTGTTTAGTGTGAATCCATTGTATTAATATTATGTCTTGTTAACTTGTCATCACATATTTCTTTCCCGACTACAAACATCGATCTATAAACAAAGATAATAGAATTAAAAATATAAATATAAATTATGATAAATTTTAAAAGTTTTAGAATAGAATTAAAAATATAAACATACATTTTAGATAAATTTTAGAATAGAAATAAAAATAAAAATATACATTTTAAACACTAAGTTAATGCAAAACCGAAATCATGCCCTAGCATGGCCGAAAACCCTCTGAGCAGTAATCTTTCGGTAGTCGGTCACGCCTGCAGCTCTCGTTTCTAGCGCAGGACACCCACTGATGGTTCGTTCCAAATTCATACAAGCGACCGGACCGCTACATTTGAGTTGTGGATACTTAATCAGGCCCGAAACTGGGTAAAAAGTAACTTGGAACACGTTGTCCTCGATCGCAAGTCCTAGTTCGTTCATCCTCCAATACAATGCACTTTCAACCCAAATTAGTACCATAATGATCAAGGGACGTAGCTCATCCAGCGTTTCTGCGCCTCGATCTAGTGGATCCTGCACGATTATTCATTTTGTGCGCAGGTCGATGATGACGAAAATGCGTCGCTCATCGATTATTCGTTTACAAATGCTTACTGTGCAACAAATATCGTCTTTGTAAGTTGTTGCCATGATATCATAGAATTCAAGGAGAAGTATGCACATTTCAACTTAAAGCTATTAACTTTTATGGGAACTTCATCAAAATTACTAATTATTTTTCTGAGATATGACAGATACTTGAAAGGTATCAAATCTAGAGTTATTCAACAAAAAGTAGGATTGAAGCCTGTGTAACAGCCGCCAAAAAATCCTGACTTTGACATCCCTTTGATGACAATTTCTGAAATTAAATAAGATGGAAAGGTATTGATTACTTTTTCGCGATATATATGTATTTTTTTTTATGTTCAGAATTAAGATTAATATATGGGGTATTATCTCCATATTCAGATTGGACACTTTTGGGTTTGTGCGAGATATGTAGCATTGAAGATATGAGTGGTTGGTCGTACATGGCATGCCGAAAATGTTTTTCAAAGTTGCAGGTTGAAGACAAATATTTATGTTGTAAAAAGTGTGATTCATTTGATGTTGAAGGAAGGATTAGGTAAAGCAAACTTTACTAAATTGTCAAAATTTTGAACTATGGTAATTTTAACTATACACATTGCATGCATAAATTGACTTTGGGAGTAGCTGATGTGATGGAATTGTGCAAAATCTCAAATATGGGAAAGGGAATGTCTTCCGCTATTGGGGATACAAAATGCAAAGGAAGAGGTATTGGTAAATTTTCTATATATTTTTATTGTAGCATATTTGTTATTTTAATAACTAATAACTACGGAGTAATGAAGAGGTATTAAATTATTTTATTTTTAGTTTGCTCCAGAAATTCAAGATTTGATCAATATGAAAGCACTCTTCCAAGTTACAATTAGAGAAGGACAAACAAAAGATTTCACAGGTGCTTACTCGATAAGCAAGGTTATCAAGGATCGCAATGAGATAACTAAAATTGTATATAAGAAAGTATTCCAGAATATATAACATTATGTTACTTTTGTATAATGATCAATTTAATTTAATATTGTTATAGTTTAATTATACATTTATCTAATATTTAGATTTTTTTATCTTAATTTTTTAATGGTTACCGTGCATCGTACGGGCACGTACTAGTTTTATATTATAATTATGCATGTATAATCATTTCATGCATTTTCTATTAAATATTCCAGGTTCTCAAAAAAATATTTATCCATTGTTGGTGATTTTGAGGTTTTGAAAGCACCTGCTGCAAATATGGTGGATGAGGTTTATCATTATTATTTCTTAAATTATAATTGGTTTCCAAGTTAGTTGCAAACTTGAAATGTTAACTGCTTATACAAAAAAATATATATATATATATATATATATATATATATATAGGTTGAAGAAGAAATGGACAATGATAAGGATTGATGAGGATCTGAGAGTTGAGGCCAACATTTGATGCTTTATTTGTTATCATGTCATGTCAAATTTTGTATGATACATTTATTATTCTTAAACTTGCAAACTACTTTATGCCGGTTTTGAATTCTCGAATTATATTTCAAGATGCATATTTCATTATTGCTAGATACTTTGTGTTGAATTGTAAATTTATTTTATACTATCTTGATTCTAAATATTGCGATTTTTTATTAAGATACAATTCTTATAATTTGCATTATAAGTTCTATGAAATATTGCGTATGTAGTTTTTTCATGTGCTGCAGTTACAACCAGACGATTTTTGTTTGACATATATTATTCGATTATATTTATTCAAATCCGGCACGGATTCGTCCAATATCCATCCTGTGTCCGTATTCTGAATATTCAAAATTCGTATCCGAATCCGGCTTTCCCGTAGCCGACTCCGAATCCGAGAAAAAAAAATATAGGTTAGGATACGGAAAAAGTACTATCCGCATGTATCCGATCCGTTTTCACCCCTATTTATACCGATGCATCAAAGAACGGCTTAGGTTATGTACTAATTTAAAAGAAAAAGGTCATTGCTTACTCCACAAGACAACTTAAGCCAAATGACATGAATTACCCAACTCATGATTTGGAATTAGCGGCAGTGAATTTTTCACTAATCATTAGAGCATGCGTTGAAAATTTGGAGACATTACCTCTATGGGGCTAGGTGTGAAATTTTCACCGATCTTAAGAGCCTTAAATACTTTTTTCAAGATTTATGATCATCACTTAAACAGTTAAACCCATTTTATCCTTAAATTGCGTACATTCATGTACTTATATTACATTCTCTTTTAGAATCATTACGATGGTAATTTATTCAAGTTATCAATCAGTTGAATGTAATTATGTTCTATTCAATTTTTCTTCCGCAATCCTAGCGTAATCTTTCACACTTTTTTATAAACAAGTAGAAGTGTGTAAAACATTTGTAAGGACTAGTCAACATCACATCACCCTATTTTCCAATCAATTTTTGTCATCATTGACGAACAATTTTATCTTTCACATCAAAGGATTAAATTCTATGGGTCACTTAAGTCCACCGCGCAAAACACTTAATTTATATAGACAACCATTAATTGCCAACGAATTTTATACCGGCAAGATAATTTTTGTATGTAATTGTACTTTATATGTTTAATTCATATATCGGCATCAAAATATATAGATGTATAGTATAAGTTTTGCGATAGTACTATTATTTTAACTATTCAACTTTTAGTGAAATTGAATAACGATAATTTTTAAATTCATACATATGAAGTACAATTAATTCATACATACACACATACACACACATGACACCTTCATAAGCACCTTCGTCGTTTTATCATTTTATCATTACTTTTTTTAATTTTAATTTTTGTTCTATATCTAATACCCTAGAAATTAATATAGAATCATAAAATCCAAAAAATCAATGCTCGAGTTATTATTTTTTATTTTTAACTTCAAAAAATGAGTAATAAAATAAATCGAGCTTTGATTTTATTTATTTTGTAGATTTAATGATTTCTAAATTAATTTCTACAATACTAGCATATAAATCAATCAAAAAATCGAATAAAATAATGCAAAATCGAAAAAACGAAAAAAGTGCCCATGAAGGTGCCCACCATGGAGGGAGTTGCATATCATTTATCTCTCTCTCTCTCTCTCTCTCTCTCTCTCTCTCTATATATATATATATATATATATATATATATATATATATATATATATATATATATCACGTACAAAAGACATATTCCGTAAGAAATGAGAAATGATCAGAACCACTGATCTTAGTGTGATCTACGGTTAAGATTGACTGATGCATTATGATTATACTAAAAATGCATTATGATTGATTGTATATATAATGCGTTATGATGCCGATGCATTATAGTTGTACATATCGTGCATTATACTTGTGCATAAGATGTATCATTTTTTATTTTTTACGGAAAACCTCTTTTGTACGGGATCTCATCCCTATATATATATATATATATGTATTGCCTACATTTGAATCCAATCCATCAAGTATAAATGTAAGTAAAAATTAATTTGCCGATATAAAATTTGTTAACAAATATGGTTGCCTATATAAATTAATTTTTTTGCCTACATACTTGGTGCGGTGCACTTAAGTGGACCGTAGAATTTACCCATCAAAGGTGGGTATTTTTGATAGAAAATTTTGGATGTGGGTAATCTTGAATGTTCCTAATCAAAAGTGGATATTGTGCATATATACCACATTTCATATTAGGCAGTTTAGGGTTGAGTTTTTAGGTATGAGCCTGCACAATCTTGGGTCTATGACTGAGGTGACAGGATTTGATTGGTTCCTTTAAATTTTTTCATTTACTGCATAGGTTTGATATATGACAATTTCTTTGTTGGGACCCTTTTTCAATTTAGTTTTGATGATGTTATTCGACACAACACTTAGAGAGATTTTACTCTTTTATAGAGTTAAGGTTAATAGGGGCGAGTTGACCTTGTTAGTAAGGTCAGCGAGAAAGGTCAGTAAGTTGATCTTGTTTCTAGAGATTGATTGATCAACCTTGTAAAGGTCAAGGTCAGTGTTCAACCTTACCTATAGAGATCAATCTGTAATCTTGTTCCTTAGTCAACCTGCTAAAGGAGTTCAAATCACTTTCCGTGAAGAGTTCAAGATAGCTCGAAGATTGAAGGAAGATTGCTGAAGACTCCAGTTTGATGAGGTTCATCAACCTGCCTACATAGGTTGATCTGATCTGGTCTCTGCCTCTCCGGAAATAAACCTGGACTGTCTCAACGGGAAGAAAGTATTGTGTGTCAATGTATGGATCTGACACACCCAACGGCTCTATTTCAAATGGGGCCTATAAATACCTTCTTCCTCACCAGAATCAAGTATGAGAAATTGATCTTAAAAAGCCAAATCTCTACAGAAATCTCAAGCCCTCAAAGCAAAGCTCGACACTCGAACCAAAGTTATTTCCCAAGTGTTGAGACCTTCAAGATTTCTAATTTTGGAATCTCACATAATTCTCTCTACAAAGCTTACTGTGTATTTGTCCAAGTAGAAAGGAAAGTTAGTCTGCCATTGTTGAGTTGTTCAAGCTCTACAATTAGTTTAGTCAGTCAGTTAGCAAGCTGTAAGTCTAGCTGCAAGGTTGTAATCTCTTTTGAGAGGGTCACATCCCAGAACTCGTGTCTAGTCTTCGTCAAAGCTCGACAAAAATTGGAGTTGCTCATCAGCTAGTATAAATAAGAGAGGTCATATGGTCATGACCCATAACTCGTGCTTGGAGTTTGTCAAGTTAGACTGACGACGAGACTGGTTCTTAGCCAGCTTAAATAAGAGAGAAGTAAGGTATTCCAGCTATGACGGTAGCTGACGTGGAAGTAGGAAGGTTATTTCCGAACCATGCTAAATCGACTGTATCGCCCTCTCTCTCACTACAGGAAATTGAATTTTTAGCCACATATAAATTAGCCACACATAAATATGTGTGGTAATTCAACCACACATAATAAAAACATGTGTAGGTAAATCAACTTGACACTTTTTTATTATTGATTGACATTTAATATGTGTGACTAAAATCTTTTACCCGCATTTAAAGTTTTCTATATTATTTTCAATTATTTTCTATCTACGTAAGTATTCAAAAAAAAAAAATTACATATAATGACGTGGAAAATTAGTAAAAAGTACATATAATGACGTGGAAAATATTTACGTGTAATTAGTTAATTTGTTGTTACCAATAACATCGACATTTGTGATTAGCGTTATTTAGCTACGTTTAGATCTTAAACTGAAATTTCTTTTTTATTTTAATTATATTATTTTTCAAAAATAAAAAACTATACTATTTTTCAAATATTTTATACGTGCTCACGTGAAAACAAGTAAACCCAATTTTATTGTAAGATTAACTTATATATTAATAGTTGTAAAAAAAATTATAGTTTTATTATTTTTCAATAAACACACGATCTCTTCTTCATCTTAGAAAAAAAAAAAAAAAAAAAGCGCATCCATAATTAATTTTTATATTTTATGATATTTGTTAATAAACAATATTTTCCTGTATTGAAAAAATGAAGAAAATATATTCAGAATCTTGTAGAATGTAATCAACTATATAAATTTTCGTATACTAAAAAAACTTATTAAAAAAAAAAAAGGAAAGGAAAAACTTTCATTTTGCCCGCCCTGACGCCATACACCAAAAAAATCCCTCCAAGATGAAAAAAATTCAAAGATGACTTGATACCCGCTTTTGTGTTTACCTCAACCCCTAATATTACGCAACTGCTCCAAAACCTGAATTATATACCATTTTTTTCGCAGATCTAAACTTCATCCCTGTTTACCTTTTCCCCAATAAGATCAATGGCGGATAAAAACTCAGCACCAAACATTCAAGCAAGATAATACGGTGGACCAAACAACGCGGCATCTACGAGTACAAGTTTCTCCTTGAAACTACTGTCAGATCCAGCATCAGGGAGGAGATCTACTTGCCGCAGATGATCTTCGACGGCCGCGAAGCGGCTGCTTAGGCTACCTCCATGGATGCTATCTTAGCGACTTCCTTCTTGTCGTAAATCCATCCCATTAATTATGTCTTTATTTTTTTTTTGTCTTTTCAATTTAATCAATTTTACTATAACTATTTCGTTTATGCCTTTATCGTCGGTCTTCGTTTATGCTTGAATTGAATATTTAATTTTATTTTCACTTTAATTGTGTATCCATATACAAATTTGGTTCTAGATTGATTAAAGTATGAAGAATGCAAGCTTCATTTGATTTGACGAAGAGCTTAATTGATAATTGTTTGATATCCTACAGGTTACGAATGATGCACACGTCTACACCAAATTCAAGGTTGCTGGTTTATTTTTCTAGTGTCTGGAGGTTGATATAAATGAAGCAATTCAATTATAATTAATGCTTTTGAATTATTATTTCGATATGTTATGAGAAAATTTAATCAACTGTGCTTTTATTATCATAGCAGGAGTAATTGAAGCTTGGTGATGCGAAGGTAAACTGGTTCTCGTGAGCGTGGGATCCTGTGGACAAGTAGCGAGAAAGAAAATCAGAAGGACATAGTAGCTAGAAAGAAATTGTATTTGGTATATAGATATTTGTGTGTATACTCTAATTTTATTGAATATCATCAAATAAAATTTTATATTAATTTTTTGTTATCTTTTAATGTGTTGTATGTGTTAGATTCAAAATTCAAGTCATCACTCTCTAAATTAATAAAAATTACCACAAAAACAGGAATATCTACGCATATGCTTTGATTTTTTTATCCACGCATATTAATTCCATGTCATCATCCACGTCATTTCCACC